>CM035173.1:82431558-82575683 GCA_020205615.1 Panax quinquefolius | reverse complement strand
AGAAAATTAATATCTTAAAATGAAAATCAAATTTTAAAAGAAAAATTGAAAATAAGAGATGTATGCATAGATGCTTTTAATGATGGAAAAATTATGAATATGCAACATGATGATAATGTAATAAATGCAGAAATAGCATCTTTAAAAAATGATCTTGCTAAATTTGTGCAAGGAGAAGAGAACCTAAATGTTATGTTAGGGGCACAAATGTCCAGTCTTGATAAACAAGGGATTGGGTATAATCTTATTAAAAATGTGAAAAATAGGACTAATAATAATATTAGAATGATTAATAGTAAATCAAGGTTTAAGCCACTTTACTGTTCACCATTTGTTACTTGTAGAAAATGTGGTTTTAAAGGTCATTTTGATTCTAATTGTAATAAAATTAGAATAAAACAAAATTGGGTGAAGAAATGTGATTTATATGCTACTAACCCAAATGGACCCAAGAAGATTTGGGTACCAAAAAGATAGAGACTATTTGTTTGTAGGTTTCTCAAGATTAAAAAGGAGATGGATGATTCTTTACTTTGAGAGAGTAAGTTACCTATAAATTATTTGGCGGAATCTGTAAGTACTTCATGTTGTCTTTTTTTAAATAGAGTTTTAATTAGATATATTATTATAACAACTTTATGGGTTTCGTATTACAAGGGTTCATAACATCATGTATTATGTCAAATGCTCCATATTTAATAAACATGACAATCTTGATAAAAAGGTTGAGGAATATGTTCAAATTTTATTTGATAATTTTGACCCTGGTTTGTCAAAAGAAGAGAATGAGATTTTTGCAGGGAAAAGTAATGTGGAACATGGAAATCAAACAGCTCAATCCAGACAGTCTAAGTCGTCTGCATTACAAGGAAAATAGATGAACCAGGAAAACATGCAGACACCTAAATCCAAACAGCTCGATCCGTCTATTTTTAAGGCAAATCAGATGAATATTCTGATGTAAAATCTAATATTCCAGAAAGGGAATTAGATGAACAAATGACCAATGACAGTCTTCCAAGAACAACCAAAGTAGTGAAAAATTATCCTCCTAACCTGAGTTTTAAAGACCTCAACATTGGGATGCCAAAAGAAGTGCTATTGACGAGATTTTTGATTCTGAAAATACAAAATTCAAATCTACACTAAGGAGCACAATTATCAAGCTTTCTACTGGTAACAAAAGGTTGATATATAGGTAAAAAATTACAAAGGTATGATTATATTGTTTTCTTGTTATATGTGATTTTGTTATAACCTTGTTCTATTGTCATTCTTTATGCTTATTTTTTTAATTTGGCAAATGGGGTGAGATAACTAACTTCAACTTAATTGATATGAATTATTTTTTGTTGATGACAAAGGGGGAGAGATATAACTTGATGATTTATGTCTTTTTGATAATGACAAAGGGGAGAGATATTTGAGTATATTTAATTGGTTTGAATTGGTATTCATGTTGATATTCAGATACTATATTATACTAGAATATGCAATGATGGTTATTTCGATAAAGTAATTTCCTTTTGCTCTTTAATATTCATAAATTTAGGGGGAGCCATATACTTAGGGGGAGCATATTGGTGCATAAATTGTCATCATCAAAAAGGGGGAGAATGTTGGTTTTTGATTTTATGATGTTTTGAATGATGACTAATTTAAGTATATTAGACATGTACATGGTTCATGGTTTGTTATAATATTATTATTAATATGCATAGGTTATGATTATTACATGAACACTTGTTGCTGATTTTCTTCTGTTGGTAAGTTGGAATGTTTTAAAATCATTTCAAATTTGATTTGGAGTTTATTAAGGAAGATTTGATTTGGAGTCTATTAAGGAAGATTTGATTTAGAGGATTTGAATTGGAGTTTATTAAGGAATATTTGAATTGGAGTTTATTAAGGTATATTGGTATTTATAATTTTAATAACGACAAATATTATGGTCTTTTGTTATTAATTCCAACTGGCCCAAATTGGTTCTTCTATTTCATCAGAGTATTTTGTGGGTGCTTATTTATTTAAGGATTTTATCTTGCTTAGTGGAGCCCACATTAGTTAGTGATATTTTGGTATTCTATTTTGAAAAGGAGACTTACAGAAGCTATTGGGTCTTATCCTTATTAATCTCCTTGTTCCTTTATTTAAGGTGTTTTGGTTTGACGTGAAAACATATCCTTGATTTACCAAATCTATTAGACTCTTTAATTGCTAAAATCATGGTGTATATCAACTGTGATATATGTTTCGTTGGTCAATATTGTAGCTTTAATTATGGGATTTAAATTATCTGATTTCTTGCTAACAAAAATAGTCGTTGGCCTTCATGTTATATAAAGCTTCATCATGCTCGGTTATGGGAAGCCCAACAATTAGAAAGCAGCAATTCATTCTTCTTAATTCTTATAGCTTTCTAATAGTCTTTCTAGCAATCAATGTTTTGTTATCCTTAGGCTAAAAAGTTGATATTCCATTGGAATCACCATCATTGTAATCTGAAAAACAAAACTGTTAGCTTTGGTGGTCTAGAATTTCTAGAGTTTAGTGGGTCTGTTCAAAGGAAACTTCAAAGGTCTCAGAGGTGAGAACAGGTGCATAGGTGTACAAGTTGCAGAGGTGCAAAGGGGGCATTGGTTTCCAACATCAGATTTGAGGCTTCTTTGTAACAGGGAGTTCTTTTTATTGTATTTAATTGAATATTCAGTTTAATAAAAAGAGTCTCCAATCCTAGTTGGGATTGGATGAGGATTAGACCACTAGATTAGAGGATAGGGGCTGAACCACGTAAAAATCTTGGTGTGATTTTTACTTCTGTTTCTCTCTTTAACTGTCATTCACGTTCTGCACTTTTTTGTTATTCACGCTACTATCCAGACACTAAAGCAGACAGGTCTAGCTGTCTGATAATAAGAAACGAAGAACATAAGCTAAAGCAAACACTAAAGTAGACAGGCGTAGCTGTTTAAATTAAACCTGTTGTAGAAAAATTCAAAAAGTTTTCACCGTTTATCACTTTTAGCTTAAACACCTATTCACCCCCCCCCCCTCTAGGTGTGCACACACATAGAATTACATCTTTTAATAGTTCTATGTTTAGTACAGTAGTAGATACATGTCCTTGTCCTTGTATAACTAGTTGGTGAAAAAACTATGTTATCTTTTCATCCTTGTCGCAGACTTATATGAGAAGATATCAATTTAAATATTATGAATTAAGGTTGTATGACATTTATTATAAACCTTCCACTGACTTGTCAGCCTCATCACTTTATAAAAATACTTAATCTAGCTATTAGTACACGAACGTAGAGTTGGTCTTTAGATCGTTGAGTTACCTTACTCAGATATTGACTTTATGTTTCTACGATTTGACTTGGGAATTGATATTTCCTCACGAAAATTTGAGTTTCACAAGTCTCCTCTCACATGAATAGTAAATGAGACCCACATCTATGTGAGTAAGATCTTGTGGAAATATTAAAATTCCCTTATGGAAATAACAATTCCATTTGACTTTTACTCATTGAAATATATTTATGTCAATAAATGGAAATATAGCAATAATCTTTGATTAGGTGTATAATTGCATAACTGTTGCCTAGAATCAAGCTGATGGCCTAGAATCAAGCTGATAACAATTGTATATAATGCTGACTTGATTAACGTAAAATACACAAGGAATTATTCTTCTATCATGGTATCCGAGCTCTAGTGGTCCGCCTCCCCTCACCATCTTCTTCCTCCTTCTTTCCGTCAGCCATGTCTGACTCAAAAACCTCCTCCTTTCATCTCGCTCTTGCTGTCTCGAACATTAAGTCCCTCATCCCCATCACCCTTGAGATGGAGAACGTCCAATATGCGACGTGGGCGGAGCTCTTCAAAATTCATTATAGATCACATAAGGTTATTGACCACATAATCCCACCGAAAAAAGGCAAAGAGAAGGTGCCGACAACCGATAACGAAAAGGATTTATGGCTAACCCTTGATGCAACTGTCCTCCAGTGGATTTATTCCACGATCTCTAGTGACTTGTTTCACACAATCATGGAACCCGACTCAACGGAAATGGAGGCTTGGAATCGGTTATGTGACATATTCCAAGATAAAAAAAATTCTCGTGCCATCACTCTTGAACAAGAATTATCAACCACTGACATAGCGGATTTTCCTAATGCATCCGCATATTGTCAATGGTTAAAACTCTTGTCTGATCAACTCAAGAACATTGGGTCGCCAATCACCAACAATCGGCTCATTTTACAGATTGTTGCTGGTCTCACTGATGCTTATAGTGGTGTTGCTATGCTCATCCATCAAAAAGATCCTTTCCCACCCTTTTACCAAGCCCGTTCGATGCTCATATTAGAAGAAGCAAGTTTTTCCAAGAAAGCCGCCATCATATCTAATTCCGCCATGGTTACTGCGTCGTATAAGGAGTTCGATGACAACTCCTCATATTCTGCACATACGTCGCAAAACTGTGGTAAAAATCGCGATGGCGGTAAGGGTGGTGGTCGCGACGGCAACGACAAGGGTGGCGGCCAAAGACCAATGAGTGAACCAAGCATGGCGGCAAAGAAGAAGCCCACCATGGGTTTGGTGGGCAAGAAGCAGCGAGGAGTGGCCTTGGCAATGGCCATGGGCTATCCCACCATGTTTATATCCAACTGCACCTTGAGTCAGGCCTAGTCCACAGCACATGCAGCATCATCAGACCGGAATTCTTGGGCCTCGTCCTCACTAGCAGCAGGCCTATTCAGTGACATCAACACCAACTGACATCGAGGTCGCGATGCATACTCTCGGGCTCACTCTACCCGATGCAACCTGGTACATGGACACCGATGCCACGTCTCATATGACATCTTCGCAAGGTACTCTCTCGTCATATTTTAATTTGAGCAATAATCGTGGTATAATTGTCGAAAATGGTCATTCCATTCCTATTCGTGGTTATGGTCATACAAATTCTATCAATTCCCTTATGGAAATAACAATTTCATTTGACTTTTACTCATTCATCTCAAAGTTTCTTGTGACGCCCCCAAAATAGGTCCAATCCATCCAACCTATTCTGAGTCGCCAAATACATGGTACAGAAAATAACTACAACTTTATTACTACAATTGTCGTGCAAAATACAACAACACATATATCTTGTGAGTTTTAATACCAATCGTGACTCATGTTCCAACTATGGACAAAGACTTTACATTGATACATTACATAAAGGTACAAATAATAACTATTTTAAAAATTAAAATCTTTGGGAAGTGCTCAAGAAACCTTCGTACATACGGGAGGCCATGCGTACAGGTTATGATAGATATCATATGCCCACAGAATTATCCTTGGTTGATCTAATAGACCCCAAAAGAAAAATGAGAAGATTACTATCATGTTTCTTTCCAATGGTGAGTTTTCTCTTGACATATAACTATCTCCACCGTCTGCAATTAAAATTATATTTCAACCAAACTCCAAGATCATATAGGTAGTGCTTTCGTAGATATACTCAAAGAAGTGGATGTACACAACCACATCTTATGATAACACGAGTTTGTATGTTATTAGACATCTTGTATGATAGTGGCAAAACACCCTTCCAAAGTTGGGTTCACCTCACCCTATTCGGTTCACAAAATTAAATATCAAATGACGTATACAATGATCGACACATTTATCTAAAGTTCTCAATAAAATTATTTCTATACTATTTAGGGAGAACCTCAACAGACTATAGACCACCGCTTCTATTCCCCATTATCCCCGCTCGAATCTTTAAACACTCTTATTACACGAAAGGAATTGTGAAGCAAAAGGGTGAGCACAACTAGCTCGATAAAGAATATCATGACTAAAGATAATTAAATTATCAATAGCCTTCATCAATAATAAATCGAGATTTAGAACATATGGTAGATGATAAAACTTTTCAACCATAGTTCACAAAGTGGAACGAAGCGATCCATTAGAAAGTCGAATAGACCGTAATGTACATTATCTTCTATGTTAAAAGTCTACCAACAATATTTTATCCATGTAACATCAATCAACGGTTCTCATCCACAATCATATGAATAACTCATAATCATATTTGTGGTTCCAAATTCCTTTTCTCATCCAGACGAGGATAATTTTCATCACATGTCTTTACCTGAAACATCAGAGATCATGGTTATACCAAATAACAATTCATGTTCATAATCATACTAATAAATTCATCTTTTACTTCTACGGGCCAAAGATATTCATTAACAGCTTCATCTTTGCTACTACGGGCCAAGATATTCAACAACGTATCATCTTTGCACTACAGGGCAAAGATATTCAATAACAGGTCATCTTTGCACTACGGGCCAAAGATATTCATCAATAATTCATCTTTGCACTACAAGCCAAAGATATTAACATCTCAAAGGAATACATAATCATTTCAGAATTTATATAAACCATAATTATAACCATGTTGATTAATTCCCTCTTGCACTTAAACTAAAAATATTCAATTGTAAATTCAATGGTCAAGTGATCATACCGATTCGAACAATTTATCTTTTTAGACCTTGGCCAAAGAGAACCCATAGTCACGATCACACCAATAATCTACCCATCTTTACACTTAAGTCAAAGAAAAATTTCATCACCGTGGATTATAAAATGTTATATATGATAATAAAAATAATATGATTAATAACTGCATTTTTAATTTCAAGATTAAGATTCATAAATCAATGATTTCATAATACCTTAATCCAAATGTTATAAATCACTTAATAATCTCATAATCTAATATTATTAATATTACCACAATATTTTAATCATTTCTTAAACTTATAAATAATTTATTTTAATTGTTTACACTTTACTAATTAATGCATTTAATCATCCTAAAATGCCAAACTCATAAGATTTCATCATCAATAACCAAAACTCTCACCAAAAATCTGCATATACCTTATAAAGGATTCTCAAGCCATAAAATTCTATTTTCTAATTTTCTTACTTCACATAACATATTTAATTCATTTACTCATAACTAGTCCATTTTCATGAAAATACCAAATCAAGACAAACAAATTTTCTTTTAAGGATTTAGCGAACATAGTCCCATATTGAACATATATTTTTCTCGAAATTTTAAAATTCATTTACTATTTTTTATATGGCCAAAACTACCGAATATTTATACATTTATCATAAACTGTACTTTTGTCCAAAAATTCCAAAATTTATAGAGTATACTGATATTATATACATGTACTCTCAATAAAAATTTTACAAATTTTGGAGTTAACCACAAGGAGTTATAAGGGTTTACTTTTAAAATAGTTTTTTCTCATAAAATTCATAACTCCTAATCTATACATCCAAAAATTGCAATTTTTGGACACAATCGAGAAAAGTCATCAAAATATCATTTCAAATTTTTTCAGAATTTTTGAAGGTCGAAAAACATACGAAACTGAAGAAACATAATAACCCTTACAATCCCGTACCTCAAAAGAGCAGTATTTCTGACTGGAATATCGAATGAAAAGCCGAAGGAATCTTGCACTGAATAGCAACTCTCAAAGTATCTAAATACTCACAAAAATACTCTCGACAATATAGAGAAAAAAAAAACTTGTTTCTGGTGTGATTTTCAATTCTAATCTAAGGGTCTATTTATAGGAAAATGCTAGAACATCATAGGAGACTAAAATAATAAAATATTATTATTTTATTCCTACGTATGCCAAGTTGAAAATTCTAGCCCACCATATTTGAAGCTTTAATTCAACACATGCTTTCAAATAAAAACAAAAGTGGGGCCCACCTTCTAGAAATTTTCACCAAAATCATTTATAAAAATAATTTCTGAATTAGTCACCTCTTAAAATTCATAAAAAATCATACGTTCATTTTTAACGGTTCAAAATTTGTGGACATATACTCAACTTATATATGTATAACATATCCAAAAATAACAACGATCCAACGGTCGGATTAAAAATTATAACTCACGCAATATATCTCAAGAATACTGATTTTTCAGATTATGAGTCCTTTGGACCAGTTTCATTCAAAAATTCACCATGATAAATCTACAAATAATTTTTGGGTGATTCAAATTTTTACGCTTAGCTTACTTCCAGGGTTTTCTTTTGATATATGGCTCATCTCCTAACTCATTATACACAAAGAGTATAGATTTTACAAAACTAAGTAATAAACTAATTTTCTGAAAATTTCTAAATTTCGTTCTTCATTTCGACAAAATACTAATAAAATACCTCAGCATTAATTCCTTTATTTATAACCACATAAAATAAATATTTTCTTATCATATAAATCAATAAATAATTATTCATAAATAATATTACAGAATCACAATAATGCCAATCAGGCAGTTCCCAGGAAAAAGAGGGCTTTCCGATAAGGATTTCTCCTTCTTGGCCAGCCTTGATTAGATGACCAAACCTCTCCTCGATGTAACTTTCTAGACATTGCCAATAATGCTATCTAATAATATTATTCAAATAATATGAATTATTGATCTGATAATGGAAAATACTGTGCAGTGATAATTATTGAAACAATAATAATATAAAATATCAACGCAGTAATTATTGAATTAATAAAATAAAATATTGAACAGTAATTACTGTAACAATTATTGAGTAGTGCCTTCTTACGTAAGAATCAATAATTCAAAAATACTTTGTAATACCGTGTGCTATTGTTCAACCACGTGTATTACTGTATTTTAACCACCGGGTATTCCAACAAAGATGTTAATTGATAACGATTACGTAGCGTTATTTATAAAAACTCAAATTTTTCTTCATCCAAGCGCTTATTCATATGGGGCCCACAAATGGTACTGCTGGCAATCATTTACGAATATTCCCCGACAATAAGAATATTCCACGACCAAACGAATATTCCCCAACAGAAATGAGTATTTTATAACCACTTACATATTTTGAAAATTTTATATATATCACCCTTAACTTTAACTTTTTATCAATTTAATCATTTACTAAATAGAAAAATTAAATACTTTTATTTCATAAAATTCGGGGTCTTACATTTCTTTTAATAGACTTGACTCTTTTCACTTTACGATCTTAGAGTTGGCTTTTACTCAACGAATTGCTTAGCTACTTGATCAACTTCAACTATACTAAATTACATGGTGAAAGTCCAATAATAATCTAAAAGGGGGGTTGAATATATTATCACTGTTTAAAAATTATCTTTGGCCTTTTTGAATTTTTAGTAGATTAATTTGCAGTGTTAGAAAGTAATAAGCAGGTTAGTAAAAATTCAATCATACAATGTACAAATATTTATCTGGTTCACAACATACAGCTAGGTTATATTGCTACGTCCAGCCTCAAGCTCCTCTCCAGCACTCGAGATCCTATTACTCCCAGTAATAAATACTCATTCAATAGGCGGAGAAGCCTTTACAAAGTTTTATAGATAAACTTACAACTATCCACAACTAACTATCTCGGACATTGAACTCTCAGCTCCTTCCTCAAGCTTAGTTGTATCTTCCTTTTGAGTTCAGAACTATTCTATGATTTGGTCTTGAAACAAAAATCTCTTTCTTACGTCACAAGTACACTAGAAACCCAACTCTCAGCTGACCTTTCTAACACTTTGGTCTTGGTCAAAGAAATTTTTGTCTTTCTCACAGATACATAAAATAAACTAACTCTACATTTCCTTTTCACAAAATATTGTTTTGGTTTTTTCTTTTAAAGTAAGCACATAAAGTTTAGTACAAACACTTCTCAAATAAGCAGATATATAGATTAAGATCAAATATTTAAATAAAAGTTCAAGACTTTTATGTGTTAAGCTTTTGTGTATACATATATGAAACTTGTTACACTTTTATAAATATTTTCCTTTTCTTTAATAAAGAATGTGTTTCTATGGTTTAAACAGATTAAAAAGGGATTTTTCTTGATAAATAAAGAGTGTGTTTATATGATTTAAACAGATGTAAATGATGATTTTGAATCACAATTTAAATCACTTATATAATGCAACAAGTAATTTATGAATAAGTAAGTTTGTGCAATAATTACTTGTGATGACAGTTATCAAGTATAACAGATTAATTAGTTAAATAATACTTGATATATCACATAAGTATGTTTCACTCAAAAATATATATTTTTGTATATTTGATCTATGTTGTGAAAATTTGGCCACTTGGGATTTCAAAGACCTTTCAAATAATATTCTTTGTTAAGAAATATCTCCGAATATCGGTATCCAAGTACTGACTAAATTATTCGTTTAACAATCTGATAATTATATAAATATTATGTAATATTTATATAATGTATCTCTATCAATAAAAGGCCACTTAAAATTTTAAAGACCGTTCAGAGAATTTTAAAGAAATTACTTTCGAATTATATCAGTATCTAAGTACTGACTTTTTACTTGATATTGATAGATGAAATATATATATATATATATATATATATATATAGGGTCCTCATCCGTAGCAAACGGTTTCTACAGACACTGTTCAGCAACCATATTTTGCACCGTAGATCATCAGATTGAAAGGCTTAGATGAGGTTGGATTATTTCCCTGCCGCAGGAGCCTGTAGCGACAAGGACTTGTGCCAATTTGGTAGATGGTAATTATTATGTTGCCCCTCCATATATCAAAGACCACCATTTTTATTCATCTCCTGCCGCAGGAGGCTATTGCGGGAGGACATGCTATGCCTTTGTCTCAATTTTTTTCATTTAATTATGAAAATATATAATGTTATTATAATTTATTTGCTCTCACTTTTTATCATTAATTCCCATTTCTCTTTCGCTCTCACACTATAATACAATAGTATATCTTATTAATTACTCTAAATAAATAAAAATAACAATAATAATACTAATTATTATTGTTATTATAATTATTATTATTATTATTATTATTATTATTATTATTATTTTTATTATTATTATTAGTATTAGTATTACTTTTGTCATTATAATAAATATTATTATTGTCATTATAATAATTATTATTATTAGTATTATTTTTGTCATTATAATAATAATTATTATTGTTATTTTTATTTATTTAGAGTAATTAATAAGATATACTATTGTCTTATAGTGTGAGAAAGAAAGAGAAAAGGGAATTAATGATAAAAAGTGAGAGCAAATAAATTATAATAACATTATATATTTTCATAATTAAATGATATAAATTGAGACAAAGGCGCAACATATCCTACCACAATAGCTTCTCACGACAGGAGATGAATAAAAATGGTGGTCTTTGATATATGGAGGGGCAACATAGTAATTATCATCTACCAATTTGGCACAAGTTCCTGTTGCTACAGGCTCCTGCGATAGGGAAATAATCCAACTCATCCAAGCCTTTTAATCAATGATCTACTATGCAAAATATAAATTGAATAAATCATTCAGAAGAACTGTCATTACTGGATGAGACCCATATATATATATATATATAAACAAGTATGAGATAATGTGAACAATAATAAATTAATAACTTATCTCAGACACTTTGACCAATTTTTCTCTTCTAAGTAGAATTAGAAATTTAATAAGAAGATAAAGTAAAAGTTTAATTTGAAAGAATGTAGGCAAGGAGAGTAAACTTTTTTGATTTGTAAATTGTTAATTGAAAATAAATGAAAAACCTCCTATTTTTAGGATTTTTGAAGTTAGGACAAAAAGTTAATTTGAAAATTTGATTTTAAAATCAATGAACCAGATTCGTTTGATAAAAATTGAAGGGTCCGGATTATTTTTAAATCTCACGGATTGGGCAAGATTTGGGCAGAAACATTTGCATGCCAACTTAGTCAGGTCAAGATTTTTAAGCCTCCCTTGCAAGCACATGCCCATATGCCAAAAACATACACATCTTAAAATGTCAGTACACTCACAAACGGCACATCACATATGCAATAGTCACGACAGCACACTAACACATGCACATCACACACGTTTTTATATATATAATATATATTTCCAATATGAATGCTTCTACACATACCGATTTATTGGACGGGTGTAAATTTTTTTTTTTGCTTGTGACTCTTAAAAAATATATATTATTTATTTCAACAAGATTTTTTTTTATAAAATATAGTGTTTTAGGTATAATTTGGATACATATACAAAAACAGAGTTATCTGATCATGCATAACTCGCTTTTTTGTATATATATCCATATTACACATAAAACACTATATTTTATAAAAATTCTCGTTAGAATAAATCTTATACGTTTTTAAGAATCACATCTAAAAAAATAAATAAAAATGTCCAATATTCATGTCCAATAAAAATGTCTACCAAGACTTATTCTTCTAATATATATATATATATATATATATATATAGAGAGAGAGAGAGAGAGAGAGAGAGAGAGAAATATTCCTTTTACCCATAAAAGATTTGTGAAATCATTTTGAAAAAGAAATAGGAATCTCTTTACCTTAGAAAATTTTACTTTATGAATTCATTTTATTAACACTTGATATTAGATTTATCAAGGTTAGAAAATAAATTTTGTGACGCCCCCAAAATAGGTATACATCACCTATTCTGAGTCGTCAAATACATGGTACATAATACAAATATAATCTTAAATATACAACAAGAACTGTGAGTTTTAATACAAATATTATCTTCTAGACAATATCCACTCTCAGAATAAGTCTTCATTATAATTATTATCACACTATTTTATAGAATAGTGAGGACTACTAATGCTATCATCTGGACCGTCACTCCGTTTTCCGACTAGTCCTCGCTACGTTCTCATTTCACAGAGAACAATGAAAGCAAAAGAGTGAGCTCAACTAGCCCAAAAGAGATATTATGACTAAGATAATGCAAAGAAAAATTATCGTTAGCCTTCAAATGATGTTAAACCGATAAAATATAACAAACATCAAGTTTAATCTGCGGTGAACAAACAATCCATTAAAAGAGTCAAGTAGAGAATAAAATCTACTATCTTCTATGATTTAAAAGGTTTTTCATCACTTTTATCGCTGAGACTCGGTTTAATAAATAATCAACATCATCCCTGCACTACGGCCAAGGATATTCATTAGTATCATGACCATAAATTATCCATGCACTACGGGGCAAGGATATTCGTGTTTTCATCAATGGTCATGATCATGCCAACAATCGTCCATCAATGCACTACTACCGATGAGGACTTTTACCACATCATTTGTAACATTACGATCACGATTATACCGAATAATCTCTAAATATAATCATACCAAGTCCATCTATGAACTACAAAAGCCACGTATGACTTTCAACATAATATAAACATGAGAATGATGACAATGATATAAGAATTCAATAAAACAAGTTCAAGAATTAATTTATCCATGAACCAATAACGTCCAAATTGTCAACATGATACTGCTTTGTGGGGTAAAACTCAAGAATGCTCAGAAAAATATTTTCATGAAAATATACTAGATGAAGCGCAAATATCAAGGATATTCCACAAATTTCATGGAGTATAAAAGCCAAAACTTTAACCAACTGAGTATAATAAAGAATGGAATAACAAAAGAAATCATCGAGTACGCGATAGAATCGCATTTAAAAGTTATTCCAAAGAGAATAATAAATAACGAAACCGGTCACGCGTAACGCACGACGGATATTCAATGAATAATAAATAATCGGAATCGGTCAAAGTAAATTAAGCACCGACAAGATGTTCCAACAGAATAATAAATAACGGAACCGAATCGTGCGTAAGCGAACGCATGACAAGATGTTCCAACATAATAATAAAGAATGGAATAATGTAAGAATTTCACCATGTATGCGGTACTTTGATGCATGATGATTATTCCAATATAATAATAAAGAATGAAATAATAGAATAATTTCACCAAGTATAGGGAAGTCCGGGTATACAGGTTATTCCAACAGAATAATAAAGAATGGAATAACAGAAGTTCTCTTCATGAATACGAAAGAAATAATACCCCTTACGAGTATTGAAAGAAAATAATTATCTTCATGAATATAAACGAAATAATACCCCTTACCTTAAAAGAAGAGTATTCCGACTGGTAGGGCGAGGATATTCTTTAAGAAAACTTGCATTACGCTCAAAGCTTCTTAAAACTCTAAAGAAATACGCTTAAGATTATAGAAGAGAATTCTCTGAATTTCTGGTGTGATTTCAATTCTAACTAAGCATCCTATTTATAGAAAAATAGAAAGGATACTATGCAATAAAATATTCTAATAAAACGAAAACTTTTAAATAAAATATTATATATATATATATATATATATATATAGCATGTGCAGAAAAATATCACGAGTGAAAACCTGTGAACTCATTTCATTTCTTTCTCCCAACTTTTCAAACTTCTTATACCTCATCATGTGATAACCAACTTTCCCACCCACTTGATAATAATTCCCCCATCCCTTGACTAAATACCATCCCCATTCCCACGTAGCACCCATTTTCCTCCCACCCCACTTTCATGTTTATATAATGTAATATATATATATATATATATATATATATATATATATATATATATATCATAATCATAACACACACTATTTTAAAAAATGGGTAAGTGAAGATCCATATAATACGCAAAATTACATCAAATACTTCATAAAAATTACCTCAACATTTTTAACAACATTTATCATCATTATTATAATTCACAATATTAATCGACCAGGTCGTTCCCAGGAAAGAGGAGGCTTTCTAATAAGAATTTCTCCCTATTGGCGTGCAATTAGGTGACCAAACCTCTCATTGACAGAACTTCTAGACATCGTTAATATTGTAAATAATAATATTAATAACTTTGTTGTCTCAATTATTGATTTAATAATATATAAAATATCGACAATAATTGAATCAAATAACGTGAGATACTATCAAACCATTCATGTAGCAATAATTGAACAAAACGAGTGATTTCTCACGTAAGCATCAATAATCAATACTGGTATTGCAACTATACAACCACGCATTATTCTTCTGCATTTCTTTTAACACTTGTGTTTCAACGAGTTAACAATAAAACTTTTAAGTTTATTTTATAAAATATTTTTGTCATTTTCTCAATTCGACAATAATTCCGTGGTGGGGTCCACCAATGATTGTGCCGTCGTACGAATATTCCCTATTAAAATGAATATTCCCCGACCAATCGAATATTATATAACAACTTGCGTACTTTACAAAATTTATAAATAATACCCATAACTATAATATTATATCAAATTCATTCCATAATATTCAAAAATGATATTTATAGAAAAATCATATTTATTCATAAAAGTTGGGGCCTTACAAATTCAAACGGAGTTTTGAAAATAAATATTTTTGGTCAAAATAAATTAATTAAGATCATTTTAATATTTTAATCCCATGGAGAGGATTCTACCATTTTAACCTATTTTCCTAATTTGGGGTTAAATGTTTTTTTGGTCATTGTACTATTGGCCAACTTACAAATAGATAATTGAACTTTTTTTTTTTTACAGTCAACTATTTGTACTCGACTTTTCTAATACAAAGTTAAAAAAACCGTTAAATGCTTTGACTTTAAACGGAAAAAGACAACTAAGCTGCTGAGTTGTAAAAAAAAGCTGATGTGGCAGTGATTATGAACGTGGCAGTGATTATGTGGATCTGGAAGAAAATTTATATGAAAAAAATGAAAAAAATATTTTAAAATATAATATAAATTTAAAAAGTTAGCCAAAAAAAAGAAAATAAATAAAAAAATGTATTTAATTATTTTTGTAATTAATATCAAATAAATTTTTATTTATAATTAAGCCATTTATAAAACACAAAAACTTAAAATATGCTAATTAAAATTAAGGGAATATGAAATACATTTAGGGAAATGAAAAAATTATAATAAAATTAGAAAAGTTAGCTAAAAATACATGGTGAAAATTAAAAAATAAAGAGTTATTTAGTAATTTTGTAATTAATAGAAAATGTTTTTATATAATTAATAACAAATATAATTGAGGAAATTATAAAAATTATAAACCTTTTCAAATTCAGACATTAAAATTATAATTGAGGCAATTTTTATTTTGTTTTATTTTTTTTGATAATACATGGAATTTTTTTAAAAGAAATAAGTGTATGGCATTAAAATAAATTAAAAAGAGTAGAAAATTAAATAAAAATATTAGAATATAAATTAAATAGATAAAAATATATTTTTTGAAAAACATGAACATGATTAACAACAAAAAAGATTATCCGAAGAAAAAACCCCCAAAATAAATGAAGCATCAAATCCAATTCTTAATCTCATCTTCTTAGATTGGGAAAAGAGCAGCAAATTGTGGATGTTCAAGGCGAAAATTTATTGGACCGAAATTCTGATAATGGTGTTCCATTTGCGAATGGTAATGCAATAGACCTGAGAAATGAAAAAGGTACAATGAGAAGAACAAGAACCACTACAAATGATTCCTTTAATCTAACTAAGAGAGTTGGAGGAAATGAAGGTAGAGGTAAGTTAGAAGATTTTGCAGATGCTGAGGTTTCACGTCCAATGATGAACAGAGGGGACTCTGCAGATACACAATTACTGATCTCGCGAAGCATGGAAGAATCCGGAATCAGTGGCCAGAAAACTGTATCTAATTTTCTCCCAGAGTTGATGGGGGGAAGATTGGTTTGTTATGAACCAATCTATAAAGATGAGATTAAGAATTGGATTTGATGCTTCATCTATTTTGGGAGTTTTTTCTTCAGATAACCTTTTTTGTTGTTAATCAGGTTCATGTTTTTCAAAAATTATTTTTATCTATTTAATTTGTATTCTAGTACTTTTATTTTATTTACTACTCTTTTTAATTTATTTTAATGTCATACATTTATTTCTTTTAAATAAAATTTGCCATGTATTATCAAAAAAACTAAATAAAAATTGCCTCAATTATAATTTTAATGTCTGAATTTGAAAAGATTTTAATTTTAAAATATTTATAATTTTATAATTTTTATAATTTCCTCAATTATATTTGTTATTAATTATATAAAAATATTTTCTATTAATTACAAAAATAACTAAATAACTCTTTTTATTTTTAATTTCTACTATGTATTTTTTTACTAAATTTTCGATTTTATAATAATTTTTTTTTTCATTTTCCCTAAATGTATTTCATATTCCCTTAATTTTAATTAGCATATTTTTTAGCTTTTGTGTTATATAAATGGCTTAATTATAAATAAAAATTTATTTGATATTAATTACAAAAATAATTAAATACATTTTTTATTTTCTTTTTTTTGGCTAACTTTTTAAATTTATAGTATACTTTAAAATATTTTTTTCATTTTCTTCATAAAAAATTTTCTCAAGATCCACATAATCACTGCCACATCAGCTTTTTTTACAACTCAACAGCTTAGTTTTCTTTTTTCGTTTAAAGTCAAAGCATTTAACTGTTTTTTTAATTTTGTGTTAGAAAAGTCGAGTACAGTTAGTTGACTGTATGAAAAAAATAGTTCAATTATCTATTTGTAAGTTGGCCTATAGTATAGTGACTAAAAAAGTATTTAACCCTCCTAATTTGTTATTATCAAAATAATACTATCAAATTTAAAAACCTATCAATCTCGCCCTTTTTGATGATGACAATAAGTAAAAATATTTATTTTAAGAACTCCCCCTTAATTCATGATGCTCCCCTTCAGATCATGAATCGATTTTTAAAAGCAATTTCAAATTTTTAAAAAACCATCAGACAATAATATATAACAATTTATATCCATCACATTCATTACTGTCCATCTCATCAGTATATACCAGTTAGTATATACAATAGATTTAAATATTTTTCTTCTCCCCCTTTGTCATTAACAAAAGCGGAAGGGGTAAAGAAATTTTGATTCCAAGCACCTGCATGAACAGTTAGTTAAAACATAAAGTATACCTCCTACAGAGTCAAAATAAAAAGCATACAATATGGATAAAGCCTAAGTAGTAATGTTTAGGTTAGTATATAGGTACATTCTGTTAGAATATTTTATTTTCTTATGTGAACTCTACTATTTATATAATTATTAGGTTTATATATTATATTAATTTAATCACATTATTTATGAGTTTGATAATTAATTATGTGACTAATAAATAATATTCTTAATAGTATTTGGCATAATGAGCTCTAGGGTTTCATTCTTGATGGAAGATTTTGACCCTTAGTTATTCTATAAATAAACCAGTTAGGGTTTGGTCTCAATTGTCGTCTCAAGAATTTTATACACACCTAAACATCCATCTTAAGATTGAGAGAGACAATTGAAGACCTTCACCTTTAAACGCAGCGAAAGTGTGATACATAAAAGATGACTTCTCTCAATTCATGTAAATACTTAATATTATGATTATTAATTTTAATTTTATTCTATATAATAGCACGTTCCTGTATAATTTATTCAACATCTGGTATCAAAGCCATGGTTATGCTATCACATAAAATAAATTAATTATATTTTTATGATATAAAGTTTAAAACCGTATAATTATTTAATTACGGTGTATAGCTAATTGAGAAAGTTCAGTAGAAATAAATTACATAATATAAGTTCCGTACTAGTACTAGTATTTGTCAAAATCCGCAGTAGTACAGGTACAGTTGTTGTTTTCCTATGTCTAGTGATTGGATTTGTCAAATCCAAAATAATTTGGTTCACAATTTGTTAATGCGTCAATTTAAAAAATAAAATAAAAATTGTTACGTTATATCTATAAATAATAAAGCTTTGATATGATTATTGATTGATTGAATTATTTATTTAATATAATAAAGTAAAAGCTACTGGAGAAAGTCGAAATTTATAATTCGATCATTATTTAATACATTCTTCCCAAATAGTTAGTGAATATATATATATATATATATAATCCTCCCAAATAGTTAGATTTCATCCAAAAAGACAAGGGAGAAATGCAAACCCAGAGTTGGAAGATGAAAATCCGGAGGATTTTGATCATTTGGATCAACCTGTGCTGAGCTTGTTGTAGCCATGAAGTGGAAAGGGGGAATGGAGACCTTTTGATGTTCCATCAACACACACAACATTTCTTGAAGATGTACAGGTGTTTGTAAAACCTCTAACTGATCCATTATAACACTTTGATTTTTCAAAGAAAGTTGATTCATACATTTAAGGTATCAATTTGAGACATCAGGTTTAGATGAGATTCAATATGCTCAGTGTCATTTGGTTTGAAAATGATTATAGGTTTAGGAGGATTCAGATGGGAGACAATATTGCTATTTTGTACCAGTTGAACCGTATGATTATGAACTTGAATCCCAAGATGTTTAAAAATTTGAGTTAACAGAAGACCAAATCCCAGACAATTGTTATGATAGTAGAACTCAAAAGAAGATTGAAGAAGGTATGGTAGACTGTATGGCATTCATTCAGTTAAAACACATTTCATGAACTCTATATCAAAGGGATGTATGAGTTTATCATTTCTGACAGGCATAAAATTGTGTTAAGTAATTTTTCCCAAAAATTGATAGTCAGCAATGAAAAAATCAAGACCAACTTTGCAAGGATTGTCAAATAAGTTTGTAGGTACAAGTTGATCAGTAGTAACAGATAAATTGTGTTTGAAAGTGAGATTGTCACTGGTGGACATCCTTATAAGATGAGTGTATTCATTGATTTTTGGAAAATATGTCATGCAATTTCTGATATGCAAGGCATGTAGAATGAGCAGTTCATCAATGACAAAATCCTGACCTTCAATTCAAGTGATAATGCAAGTCAAGAGACCAATTGAATCTCAAACAAAAGTCATATGGGCATAAAACTCAGCAATCAGACTTAGAAAGATTTGTCTATCTTGAAAAGTAACAAGACATTCCCATCCTATATTGGTTATTTTCTCTAGCAAGTGTGGAAGACTATTGAAGGAGCTACCTACTCCAGGATTGAGATTATGTCTCTTATAATTATATTTAGCTTTATTAGTAAGAGTGAGAAGCATAGGTGCATATATATTAGGATGAGATTCATGGTGTAATGCATTTTTCTTTCTTTTGGACGAATAGAATGGATTCATTTTGAAAGTATAAAGTATGTAGAAAGATAGAAGGTACAAGATACACAGAATGCAGATAGCATATAGGCAGGCAGTTTGTACGGTTTTCTTTTATAGATAAAGTATATGGCTAACACTATCGGTCTAGACAATGACTCATAAGTAGATGATATGACATGGTTGTCAAAACACACAGTTCTCAAGTAGACATGTAATAAATAGTCACGGAGATAAGTCATACTTATTACTTTAGTACGTTTAAAATCAAATCACAGTAATGAGTAGAAAAATTCAGATTTTGAGAACTGGACCCAAATATATATATATATATATATATATATATATATATATATATAAAAAGATATATCAGGTGGGTAGAAATGATTGACTAGATATGATATGTTGTTTGTTTATATCGATTATTATGCTTTTAATGAATTGACCGCTTTATTATTTAAGAGGCGTAATATTGTTTTATTCTGCTACCTCCGAATCGCTCTTAATCGGTAAAAGAAAAAAAATAAAATCTTAATAATTAAGAGATACCTCTTAATGAATTTTTTTTGATAATTTTTTTATATATAAATATATTCAATAATATTATGCACTTATTTTTATTAAATTGAATATTTAAAATTATTAAATAAAATTTTATCCTTTAAAATAGTAAAATAGTGTCATTAAGAGACAACTTACTTTTTAGTTATCAAACAATTTTTTAAATTCAGACCTCATAACCATTTAAATGATCTAATTTATTAAGACATCATAATCATTCAGATCTTACTTCTCAAATTTATCAAACACAACCTAACTCAGTTCCATTCGAGTTCTATATTAGAGTTGTAACCAAATAGAAAAAGAGTGCACCAGATGTCCAATCATAAGAATTATCTGTTTCAAAGAGATGCAGTTCATAGATAGAGCACATATGGTCTAATCTCAATAAATAGATATGTTATCATTGCTCTAGCCCATATCAGAAGATTTTAAACCAATGTAATGATTCAACAAGTCAGTGTTATATGCAACACATAAGTGCAGTTAAGTCTAGAAAAGATGGCATAGATGGTCAATACAGTGAAACACAGAGATAATAAAATCAAACAGAATCAGAGAGTATCTCTATCAGCCAAGTTCAATATTCAGAGAGATGGTATCGATATTTTATGCATATACAACTCATCAGAGAGAAAAATATATTACCTGAGCAAGGCTGAATAAATGAGCTAAGTCACTCCATTAAATTTTAGTTGCTCCATAGTTTCGGTAGGCATAGTAAAGAAATATTCTTTTTCTTGTTAGGCTCAGTAAATGTAGATACAGATTCATGCATGTATATATGTATACTAAAAATTGCTCAGAGTTATACAGATATATGTATGCATGCATAGATTAATCAATAAAGAGACTCATATATATATATATATATATATATATATATACTGGTAACATAAGAACAAATCTAATGTTTCGAAAAATCATTTTAGTAATTGTTGTTTTGAAAATAGATTTAGGGTTTAAAGATAAGAAAAGAACAGTCATAACCCAGAATAACTTAGTAGATCTAGGGTTTTTCAAATATCGAACATATAGACACAACAGATCTGACCGAACAAAAAACTCAGCAGATCTAGGGTTTTTGTCAAACTAAAAATAAAGAAAAACATAATAGATCTAGAGTTTTGAAAATTTTAGAGCTAGGGTTTTAAAGACACCAAAAGAGCAGATATCAGAATATATTCATAATATATATATATATATATATATATATATATATATATATATATATTTCAAAAAAAAATCATTTGAGCAAAGATTTAAGAACAGATTGAGCAAATACATACAATAGATCTGGCCGAATACATAAGAGCAGTTCAGAAACATAGCAGATCTAAGGTTTATTTTAAGAAAATTGAAAAGTTAAAAAGCAATAGATCTAGCTAGGATTTTATCAGAAAAAATTTTTAAGAACATTTTTTAAAAATTTAATAGATCTATATTTTAAAAACAACGATTGAGCAACAAGATCAGCATAAGAAACAGATCGAACATATTAACCAAAATGAGGGTTTATAGACTCTAAAACTTAAAAAATTGACTCAAGAAGCTCAGAAGCTCACAAGATCCAAACTCAAGTAAATCTACACACAACATAAAAACAGAAAATAATTGGTGTAAAAGATTGATGATTGGGTAATATACTAATGAATCAGATATACCTGGGTTTAAATTATTGTATTCTCAAGTCTTTTAGAAGAATTTTTACTGGGTTTATTTATTATTTTGCAAGTTGAGGAGACGCATGGACAAATTGGGAATTTGAGCTACTTAATGGCAAAATCGTAATTAAATTGAGTAGTAGCGCCGGGGCGTTAGTCCTAGTAGTGACTTCAGCACTGGGGCGCTGAGGTGCGGATCCAGTTGGCTAAGGCGCGTGCTTGGGGAAGAGTTTGACTGGGATTAGGATTATGGACAGATGAAAAGGAGTATAAAAAGAACAATTAGCTGAAAAAAGACACATTGAAGCATAGCTAAAGATTAATCAAGAATTAGCAGGAGATTGTGGAGAAGAATTCCAATTGAAGATTGAAGCTTGGGAGATTTTCTTTTAGAGTTTTTTCTTCTTCTTATTTTTAATTGTGTAATTCTTTCAAGTTGATTTTCATGAGATTGTTGGTTTTATTTTTCATTATGAACTAATTCTTTTATTAAAACTACAAATTGAACCTTTTATATCTATGAATTAATTATTTAATTTAGTCCAATTATTTATGCCAAGGTGAATTATTTATCATGTCTTGTGCGTATTGATTAATTATTTGGCCAGTAATTACTGTGTTACTCTAAAAGGATTCAAAAGATGAAATTTAGGGTTAGAACTGGACATGATAACATGTATGCTTGATTATTTGCACGAGACGAATAATTAGGATCGTGAATTGAATAGGAATATATGTTCAGTGCATGTAACAAATTGGGAATTGGAACTTAATGGATTTAATTTAATTATTTTGCATAGGAATATCACAAGATTAATTGAACTGAATAGAAGTTAACTGATCACTTGGGAAAAGGGCTTTTAACACTTAGAATTCCTGTTAACAATTCAGTAGGCATAATAATTGGATTAGTTGGATAATTGGTTTGTAGTACATAAATTGGGGATATTGTAGTCTTAACCTTTATTTATCTGAAGTCATTCATTTAGTCTTTACCTTTATTTAGCTGAGTTAATTTTAGAGTAATCTATTTTTAATCGATTAATTTAGTTTTCTTAATTAGAAAAATCATAATTTGCAGTTGTTTAAATAAAATTGAATTGGTATAGTGCTAGTAGTTGGAGTTTATTGATTAGAATTCCCAGTGGGATCGACACTTAATTTTACCACTTTATTACTTGACGACTGTGTATACTTGTACAAATAATTGATTGTGAAATCAAGCAACAAGTTTTTGGCGCCGTTGTCAGGGAGTTCTTTATTAATATTAATTCCATATTAGTTATAATTAATTCGATCTTAATTTAAACATTAGTTATTTATTTTTCTTCTTGTGTTTGCAAAAATTCTTTGTAAGTGTATGTACACTAGATCAAGGGCTAAAAAGGAACTTTTTCCTTATACAGACGATATCGAAAGGAAGTTCTGAAAATTACGATTGACTAGTGAGGTATTACCTGTGGAAGAAGATCTGACGGCGTAAGAAATACCAGTAAACATGGCAAGGGAAGAACAAAAATCACTTAAGGATTATGCCACGCAGACGATCCACGATATCAATCAGTATTCGGATGGCAAGAATTAATGCAAATAGTTTCAAGATCAAACCGGGAACAATACAGATGCTACAAAATGCAGTTCAGTTTGGGGGTAGTTCGACGAATGATCCGAACGAGCGCATCTTGAGTTTCTTGGAAATTTGCGACACCTTTAAATTCAATAATGTCTCAGAAGATGCTATAAGGTTGAGGTTGTTTCCGTTTACGTTGAAAGAAAAAGCTCGGAGTTGGTTACACTTATTGCCACCCGGTTCAATCACAGCTTGGGACGACTTAGCCCAAAAATTTCTAGCTAAGTTTTTCCCACCAGCAAAGTCGGCAAAACTACGGAAAGATATTCACACCTTTGCACAGTTCGACTCAGAAACCTTATGTGAGGCGTGAGAAAGATTTAAGGATATGCTTCATAAATGTCCGCATCACGGAATTTCACAGTGGATGCAGGTTGGAATATTTTGTGATGGGTTGCACGCGTCCATGAGAGCCAGTATTGATGTTGCAGCAGGTGGAGAGATCATGGCGAAGAATTTTAATAAGGCTTATCAATTGTTAGAGTCGATGGCCAACAATAACTATCAATGGCCAATGACTAGATCTAACCCTCAGAAAGCACCAGGAAAGCTAGAATTGGATGCAGTGACAGCATTGGCAGCACAAGTTTCTGCATTAACTAAGAGAATTAAAACATAGGGTCCACCATCAGTACCGCAAGTAGCAATGGTTTGTGAGTTGTGTGCTGGGAGTCATGCTACAGATCAATGTGCCATCAATGCTGAATCAGCTCAGTTCGTGGGAAGCTATAATATATCAGTCCAACCTTCTCCGAATTAAAATGCATATAATCCGGGTTGGAGAAATCACCCGGGATTTTCTTGGAGCAACAATCAAGCTCAAGCACCTAGACAGCAAAACCCACCCAGATTTCAAAATCAGACTCAACAACAGCCAGAGAGGAAAACAAGTCTGGAAGACGCTTTGGAAAAATTTATTGTAGCTACAGACAAAAGGATAAGTGAGCAAGACAAGTTATTGAGTCAAGTAGATATGAATGTGAAAAGTCAAGTTGTTTCGATCAAGAATCTGGAAAATAGATGGGGCAGATAACACATGGGTTGAATAGCCGTCCACAAGGAACACTCCCCAGTGACACCGAGATAAATTCGGGAAGAGATAAGCATTGCAAGGCTATGACTTTACGTAGTGGAAAGGAATTGCAAGAGACACTCAAGGACAAGGAAAAGATGGACAAAGCAACAGTGGAAAAAGAGGAAGTCTTAGAAATCAAAAAACGACAGGATGAGGAGTTAGAGCAGAAAGCACCTGAACAAAGCCTTACAATGCCTCCCATACCATATCCGCAGAGGTTTCAGAAATCCAAGTTAGATAAGTAGTTTTCAAGATTTTTGGATATTTTTAAAAAACTGCATATCAACATACCATTTACAGAAGCCTTGGAACAGATGCCGAGTTACGCTAAGTTCTTAAAGGAGGTTTTGTCGAAGAAAAGAAAATTGGGTGATTTCGAAACAGTGGCGTTAACCGAAGAGTGCAGCGCAATTGTCCAGAATAAGTTACCCCCGAAGTTAAAAGATCCAGGTAGGTTTACTATTCTATGCGAAATTAGTAATCAGTTTTCGGGAAGAGCGTTGTGTGATTTGGGGGCCAGTATAAATTTGATGCCACTATCTATCTATAGCCAGTTTAAACTTAAGGCACCAAAACCGACAAATGTCAGTTTATAGTTGGCGGACCGGTTAGTTACATATCCATGAGGTATTGTTGAAGACGTTTTAGTAAAGGTGGATAAATTCATCTTCCCGACAGATTTCTTTATCTTGGATTGTGAAGTAGATAGGGAAATTCCCATCATTCTCGGGTGACCATTTTTAGCAACGGGGAGAACTTTGATCGACGTACAAAAAGGTGAATTGACGATGCGAGTTGAACACCAAGAGGTCACCTTTAATGTATTTAAGTCAATGAGATTTTCGAAAGAGAAGGGTGAATGTCTGCGGGTAGATGTCATGGACGAATTAGTTAATCACAAGTTCAGCAGAAATTGTCGGCATCGTTTATGGTTGAGACTAGGACGGTATCTGATCGTCTTCGAGCCCCCAAATTTCGTTCTTGATTAATGAAAACATCCTTGGAAAATGCTTTTGCAGTTGTTCGTCTTTCATAAATCCAAGAATTCCACCTCTAACTATGAAATACGAATGCCCCCGTCTGTCCCTGTTAATCATTACTCCAATCTCGAAGGCCAACGTAATAGGACCGAAATCCTATGATGTTATCCCATGCTAATGTATCCAGAGCGTAAGCTTGCTTTGAGCACTCTAATTTCTTCAAAATTAACAGCCACGGGAGGCCTAACCCGACCAGCTAAGGATAGGGCGCATCATCAGCCGTGAGATGGGACGAGACGATCGGTGCACATCGAGAGGCGGACCGGTCGACCCAACCCAATCTATCTTGTTCGGGATGGACGACTATAATATTGAGGACGATATTGAGTATGTCAAATGGCTAGATGCATTACCGGCTGCTAGTAAAGTTAAACAATCATTCGACACTTTTGATCGGCCTAAAACAGAAGAGAAAAAGTTCAAACCATCGATAGAAGAGCCACCGGTGTTGGAATTAAAACCTCTACCATCTCATCTGCAGTATGCCTATTTGGGAAAAGATGCTACCCTACCAGTTATTGTTTCGATAAATTTGACTGACACGCAAAAAGAGAAATTGTTAAGGGTATTGCGAGAGTTCAAAACAGCAATCGGATGGACTATATGTAAGACCCCAACTTATTATTAATGAAATTTAATTTTCTCTATTTATTATTTTGAAATAGTAAGGGTTGATTTGATTAATGTGGATAGTTAGGGGTAAAATACGCAAATATTTCAAAATAAGCAAGTGGTTTTAAAATATTCATTGTTGTCGGGGAATATTCGTTTGGTCGTGGAATATTAAATCTGAATCGGAATATTAAATATGACAGCATGACCGTGTGTGTGGGCCCCATAACTAAAAGCGATTGGATGAAGAAAACGACAAATATAAGTTGTTTAAAAATAACGGTAGCAGGTTATTACTGCTAATCTTTATTAAAATACTCGGTGGTTAAAACACAAGAAGCACACCAGTATTGCACCAATTATTGATTCTTACGTAAGAAGGCACTACTCAATAATGGTTACGTGATGAATTCTTGCTCAAGATTTTATTGATTTAATAATTCTTTGCGTTGATATTTTATATTCTTTGTTGTTTCAATAATTGTCATTACACAAGATTTTTCATTATCGAAGCAATAATTCATATTATCTGAATAATATTATTAGATAACATTATTGGCAATGTCTAGAAAGTTACTATCTAAGGAGAGGTTTGGTCACCTAATTGCGGCGCCATGAGGAGAAATTCTTATTGAAAGCCCCTCTTTCCTGGAACTACCACGGTTGTCAATATTGTGATTACGAAATATTATTTGTGAACAATTAATTATTGATTCATATGATGAGAAAAATATTGATTTTATATGGATATAGATGGAGAAAATTTTTAATGTGACAATTATTGAAAATTGAAATTTTATCTTTTTCTCGATAAAATAATTCATTTAAATATATTATTATATTTTAATAATATAATAATGGTGATATTTTTACAACGAATGTGGGATATATGAGTATACGAGGAGGAATCGTATTTTTGTTGCAATAAATGTTTAAAACATATTAAACATGCTCATTGGACCCCATTTATTGATCGAAATTTGATTATAGCTTGTAAAATCGCCTGCTTTGTGGATTTCGGTCAATTTACTGTTTGGAATTTGGTAAAACTTTCTTCCGTAAAGTTGTAGAAATTGAATTTCCTATAAAAAGTCGCGAGATTTGAATTTTTTTGATAAAAGGGCTATTTATTACGAATTATTGAAGTTCAAGTCTCAAATAATTGATTTTTGGAAGTTTTAATTATTTTTATTAAGAAAAACGTTTTTATTGTTTTTGGCACATGTGTGGCTGAAGTTTGGACCAGATTAGTGTGCGTAGGAAATTTGATTATATATATTATTATTATATTAAATTTTACGCTTTGGTGTTCTAAAGCGTTTTCCTATAAATAGGGTGCTTAGGTTAGAATTGAAAATCACACCGTAAATGAAGTTTTCTCTCTCTATATTATCGAAACGTATTCTTGTGAGTATTTTGAGTATAATTTGAGTATTGCTATATGATGCAAGTTCAAGTCATAGCCTATATCCTGTGTTTTTGCTAAAGTCTCGATCTTTCGAGGTAAGGGATATTTTTTTTTCTTCAGAATGATATTATTTCTTCAATATCATTATGTTGAAATATTGATCTGAAGTTTTAACAAATTTGGAACTATTGGTGTCGGAGTTACTATTCACGTATACGGCCTTATTCACGATATCTGATTATTCACTTAACGAATCTGGCCTATTCATCGAAAAATGAAAAATTTTCTTTTCGTCTAAAATATCTATTCGGATACTAGCTTTGATTGTATCCATGTTTTGATCATTCTTGAATTTTACACCACCGTGATTATTTTTGAGGTATTTTTGGGCGTGGATAAAACAAAGTCTGAATCCTTAATCCTTAATCCTTGTCATTTTGTTTCACCGGATTCGTTTCTTTAAAAATATTTTCATCACCTTCATTCTTAAATGATGATATTATGGAATATCTTTGGCACAGTAGTGCAAAGATGAATGATTTCTGAAGAATATCTTTGGCAGTAGTGCAAAGATGAGCAGTGTTTAGATGAACATGACCAATCGATGAATATCTTTGGCACCAGAGTGCAAAGATGAATATTTGATTGCGAGATATATATTGATTGATGTTACGAGGATAAAAGATGAGCGATGAACTTTTAAATTCATACATAGAAGATAGTAGTTTGCATTCTCTACTTAACTCTTCTAATGAATTATTATTTCATTGCGAATATTGATTTAAAATTTGTTGTCTATTGTATTCTATTAGATTTTTCCCCGTGAAGACTAACGATAATTTGTTGTATATTATTTTAGTCATAATATTCTTTCTTTGGGCTAGTTGAGCTCACCCTTTTCATTTTTGTTCCATTTTTCTTTTTCGGGAGGCGAGAATATAAGCGAGTGACGAGTGAGGGGTATGGAATGAAGGTTCTAGAGAGAGTTGTTTAGTAGTCCTCACCATTTTTGTAAAATAATGTATCAATAAATGTGATGAGGATTTATTTGAGTATAGATATTGTCTAGAAGATAATATTTGTATTCAAACTCACGCTTTCTTGTTGTAATAATAAAGTTGTAGTTGTTTACGTACCATGTATTGACAACTCGGGAATGGGTGATGTATACCTATTTTGGGGGTGTCACAGTTGGTATCGAGCTTAGGGATATGATCTTTGGCGGAGATCGGGAATAGAACTAGGAGAGGAGAGCAGAGTAAATCCTTCGCGCTAGTGTGTCCTACTTAAGCTTATTTGTTAGTTGGTCGAATATAGGGGATATTATGTGATATATTAATTTCCTTAATTAACCCTTGTTTTATGATGATTTGAGAATGTCGATTTGAGAATATTAACAATGGAAATGAGACCATGGAGCGCTTTGTACTCACCAACGAGGAGAACGTCTGCAACAGTCGGCAATGTTCCTCCCGTGAACAACACCACCGAAAGCGAGATGATGAACGCAGGGATGTTTAGAAGCTTTTACGATTCATGCAAAATCGCAGACGAGGAGACTCGTGTTCAAAATATAGGAGAAATGATGATCGCAATTCACGGGTTATCATAGCCAAGCGGTTCAAAGAGTTGGGACCACCAGAATTTAAGGGAAAGCGGAGAGATCCGATCATGGCGTAAACATGGGTCAAACAAATTACCAAGATATTCGATGTCTTGGGATGCACGGAGAACGAAGGTTCCATTCGCCACCTTTATGTTCCGTGGCGAGGCGGACTCTTGGTTGGAGTCGTGAAGCGTACCCATCCAACCGCACTTTCGGCGTGTCTTGGGAGACGTTTGAAACTATTTAATGACAAATTCTTTCACGAAAGTGTTCGTCGTATAAAGGAAGTGGAGTTCATTAGATTAGAACAAAACAACGTGGCGGTGTCTCGATGACGAGGCAAAGTTTGCGAGTTATCCGTTTTCCACCTCATTTGGTGGAGAATGAGGAACGTGTGACACGGATGTTTCTTAGAGGTTTGAAACCCGGATACGACAATATCTCATTTCTCATAAATTTTCTCTCTATTCAGGATGTTGTTATGTGGCTCAATTTTTAGAGCGAGATAATGAGTATGTTCAACCGAGGGACCATAACCGAGGATAATACCGAGATAGCGATCAGCAATAATCAACAATAACCAAATGAAAAAAAGGCGTAACAAAATGGTAACCACTCTGGTGGTAATCATGGCCATGAAAAAAAAAAAGAAGCGAGTCGAGGAGATTTTAAAAAGAGAGATTTAACAACGACCATATGTGAAGGCGACGGTCTTGGTGACAATCGGTTCTAAGGGAGGAGAACGACCACCCATCGGTATACTACTAAATCGAAAAAAGAGGGACATATTAGTCCAAACGCCTGACAGTTCAAGGTATGCTATAATTGTGGAAATGAAGGACATATCGCTCGAGATTATGCGGTAGTGAAACCCTAGTTCAATGGGGATGGTGACTCAAAAGATCATCCTAGAAAAGTCAAAGTCAACGATTCCGGAAAGAGCGTTTGTTGTGATCGTCAAAATCGAGGAACCCAAACGAGGTGATCACGGGTAAGCTATTTATAAATTCTTGCGAAGTTTATACCTTACTTGATCAATCCGGTGCTACCCATTCATTTATCTCTCCTGCGTGTGCTCAACGTTTAAACTTGACTCGGAGAAATTAGACTTTGACCTATCTGTGGAAACTCCGTTAGGAGAAACTTTCATCACATCCATTTGCTTATAAATCTTGTTTGATTCAAGTTGGCACCATCACCTTACCCATTGACCTTATCTCTTTAAAGATACTTGCTTTTGATGTGATTTTAGGGATTGATTGGTTAACTACTCATCATGCCAAAATTGATTGTTTTCGTAAGGTTGTTAGTTTTCATATTCCTAACCAACCTGCTGTTGTATGCAATTCAAGCAACTAAACCATTAAAATCAATCACCGTCATATCTAATCATAAAGCTATTCGTTTATTGAAAAACGGATGTCAAGCTTTCTTTGCCCATGTTATGGATTTGAATAAAGACACGTCAAATTTGAATAATATTCTGTTGTTATTGACTTTCTGGACGTATTTCACGAAGAACTTTCCTGGCTTACCCCCGAATGTGAAGTTGAATTCTTTATTGATCTTGAACCTAGTACAAAGCCCATTTCTAAGACCCCATATCGAATGGCTCCTATTGAACTTCAGGAGTTAAAGGTCCAACTACGAGAATTGTTGGACATCGGTTTCATTCGGCCCTAGTACATCTCCTTGGGGTGCTCCTATTTTATTAAGTAAAGAAGAAAGATGGGAGTATGCGACTTTAATATTGACTATCGAAATTGAACCATGTCACCATCAAGAATAGGTATCCTCTACCTCGTATTGATGACTTGTTTGACCAGTTGCAAGGGGCACAATTCTTTTCAAAAATCGATCTTCGTTCTGGATATCATCAACTGAAGATTAGAACTAAGGATATTCCAAAGACTGCCTTTAGAACTCGGTACGGGCATTATGAATTCTTAGTCATGTCTTTCGGACTGACTAATGCTCTTGCGGCTTTCATGGATATGATGAACCGAGTATTCAAGGAATATTTGGATCAGTTTGTTGTTGTCTTTATTGATGACATCCTCATATATTCCAAAAGCCGTGAAGATCATGAGCACCATTTGAAGCTGGTACTCCAAAGGCTTCGTGAAAACCAACTATATGCCAAATTGAAGAAATGTGAGTTCTGGCTTGAGGAAGTAGCATTCCTTGGGCACGTGGTGTCGAAACATGGAGTATCTGTTGATCCGGCGAAGATTGAGGCAATACAAAGTTGGGAGAACAACCAAGTCGGTGGATGAAGTACGTTGCTTTTTGGGCTTAGCTGGTTATTATCGGAGATTTGTGGAAGGGTTTTCTTGAATCGCTACTCCATTAACCCAGCTAACTAGGAAGGATACGAAATTCATTTGGAGCGAAGAATGCGAGAAGAGTTTCCAAGAGCTTAAGAGGAGACTCATTTCGGCACCTGTTCTAACAATACCATCTGGTTCGGATGGATTTGTTATCTACAGCGATGCTTCAGGCAAAGGGTTAGGATGTGTTCTCATGGAACGTGGGAAAGTCATAGCTTATGCCTCGCGACAACTTAAAGAGTATGAGAGGAATTATCCTACTCATGATCTAGAGTTGGCAGCAGTCGTTTTCATGCTAAAGATATGGAGGCACTATCTATATGGGGAGAAAGTGGAGATATATTCGGACCATAAAAGCCTTAAATATTTCTTCACTCAAAAGAACTCAACATCGCAGCGACAACGTTGGCTCGAGCTATTGAAAGATTACGACCACACTATTCAATACCATCCCGAAAAAAGCGAACGTGGTAGGTGACGCGTTGAGTAGAAGATTATATCGCGGGAATGAGTGCGATGATGTCAAGTATACACATAGAGCCAACTTTAATAGAAAAAAGTTAAGGTTGCTTTCGAGCCACCGACCCGGAAATGATCGTATGAAGAAGAAAGTACAAGAAGGAGCTATTCCGGAAGAGGAATTGATGAAGAAGGAATACTTCGAGTCCACTCCAGACTTTGTGTCCCTAACGACTCTGATTTGAAGTACAAGATTTGATGGAGGCACACAATACACCATTTGCAATCCATCCTGGAAGTACTAAAATGTATCGTGATCTTCGACATACATTTTGGTGGAACAATATGAAGAGAGAGATTGCAAAGTTTATCTCAATGTGTTTAACTTGTCAACGTGTAAAGGCGGAGCATCTAGTACCTAAGGGTCCGTTGCAACCACTTGAGATTCCGAAATGGAAGTGGGAACATATTACCATGGATTTCATTACGGGTCTTCCTACGGTTTCTCAAGGCATCAATGCTATTTGGGTTATTGTTGATAGATTAACCAAGTCTGCTCATTTCTTGCCGATACGGGAGACTTATTCCCTTGAACGTCTTGCTAGTATGTACGTGAATGAGATTGTGAGGTTGCATGGCATGCCTGTATCCATAGTTTCGGATCGTGACCCAAGATTCACTTCAAGATTTTGGGTTAGCTTGCAAAAAGCTATAAGCACGGATTCTGATTGATTTAAACATACCATCCTCAAACGGACGGACAATCGAAAAGGACTATTCAAAATCTTGAAGATTTATTAAGACTACGTGTCCTAGACTTCAAGGCGCGTTGGGATAAGTATTTACCATTGGTGGAATTCTCCTACAACACACCGATTATCGAGCAAGTATAGGTGTGGCTCCATTTGAAGCATTATATGGGCGAAAGTGTCGCTTCTCCGGTATGTTGGGACGAGGTGGGTGAAGCAACATTGTTGGGACCCGAGTTGGTACGTATGTATGACGACGAAAAAAGATCCAAATGATTCGACAACGTATACAAACAAAGACAAGATCGACAAAAGAGTTATGCGGATCTTCATCGAAAGGACGTGGAATTTAGTATAGGGGATCATGTATTGTTGCGAGTTGCTCCATGGAAGGGAGTTACAAGATTTGGGAAGAGAGGAAAGCTCAATCCACGATTTATTGGTCCATTTCAAATTCTTGACCGAGTAGGAAATATAGCCTATAGACTCGCGTTACCTCCGAGTATGTCTCGTGTTCATAATGTGTTTCACATATCTGCACTTTGTAAATATGTGAAAGACCCGAACCACGTTATAGAGTTAGAACCGGACGAGATAGCCGAAGACTTAACGTATGAGAAGGTACCTGTTAAGATCTTGGATAGGAAGGAGCATGTCCCTACGCGCAAAAAGGTCATACCACAAGTTAAAGTTCGTGGAGGAATCATGCTATATAGAAAATGACACAGGAATTGGAAACGGAAATGAAAGCGAGGTATCCTCACCTTTTGAAACACACGTATCGTCGTCGTCAATTTCGAGGACGAAATTTCATAAGGAGGGAGGTTGTAAGACCCCAACTTATTATTAATGAAATTTAATTTTCTATTTATTATTTTGAAATAGTAAGGGTTGATTTGATTAATGTGGATAGTTAGGGGTAAAATCATGCAAATATTTCAAAATAAGCAAGTGGTTATAAAATATTCATTGTTGTCGGGAATATTCGTTTGGTCGTGGAATATTCAATCGCTTGTGAATAATATTAAATGCGACAGTAGCAGACCATGTGTGGGCCCCATAACGAAAAGCGATTGGATGAAGAAAATGACAAATATAAGTTGTTTAAAAATAACGGACGTAGTTATTCACAATTATCAATCTCATCGTTAAAATACTCTGTGGTTAAAACACGGAAGACACCAGTATTGCACCAATTATTGATTCTTACGTAAGAAGGCACTACTCAATAATGGTTACGATAATTCTTATTCAAAGATTTTATTGATTTAATAATTCTTTGCGTTGATATTTTATATTCTTGTTGTTTCAATAATTGTCATTACACGATATTTTCATTATCGAAGCAATAATTCATATTATTTGAATAATATTATTAGATAACATTATTGGCATTGTCTAAAAAGTTACATCTAAGGAGAGGTTTGGTCACCTAATTAAGCGCCAAAGATGAGAGAAATTCTTATTGAAAAGCCCCTCTTTCCGAAAATCGCACGGTTATCGAATATTGTGATTACGAAATATTATTTGTGAACAATTAATTATTGATTCATATGATGAGAAAATATTGATTTTATGTGGATATAGATGGAGAAAATTTTTAATGTGACAATTGTTGAAAATTGAAATTTTATCTTTTTACGATAAAATAATTATATAAAAATATATTATTATATTTTAATAATATAATAATGGTGATATTTTTACAACGAATGTGGGATATGAGTATATGAGGAGGAAGAGTATTTTTGTTGCAATAAAAGTTTAAAACATGTTAAACATGTCGGTGGACCCCATTTATTGATTGAAATTTGATTATAGCTTGTAAATCGCCTGCTTGTGGATTTTTGGTCAATTTCATGCTTTGAATTTGGTAAAACTTTCTTCTGCAAAGTTGTAGAGAATTGAATTTCCTATAAAAAATCGCGAGATTTGAATTTTTTTGATAAAAGGGCTATTTATTACGAATTATTGAAGTTCCGAAGCTCCGAAATAATTGATTTTTGGAAGTTTTAATTATTTTATTAAGAAAAACGTTTTTATTGTTTTTGGCACATGTGTGGCTGAAGTTTGGACCAGATTTGTGTGCGTAGGAAATTTGATTATATATATTATTATTATATTAAATTTTCTGCTTTGGTGTTCTAAGCATTTTCCTATAAATAGGGTGCTTAGGTTAGAATTGAAAATCACACCAGAAACTGAAGTTTTCTCTCTATATTATCGAGCGTATTCTTGTGAGTATTTTGAGTATAATTTGAGTATTGCTATACTGATTGCAAGTTCAAGTCATAGCCTATATCCTGTTTTCGCCAAGAAATCTTGATCTTCGAGGTAAGGGATATTTTTTTTTCTTCAGAATGATATTATTTCTTCAATATCATTATGTTGAAATATTGATCTGAAGTTTTTAACAAATTTGGAACTTTTGGTGTCGGAGTTACTATTCACGTATCATGACTATTCACGTTTATCTGATCTTATTCACGAATACTAAGCACTATTCATCGAAAAATGAAAAATTTTCTTTTTCGTCCAAAATATCTATTCTGGATACTAGCTTTGATTGTATCCATGTTTTGATCATTCTTGAATTTTACACCACTGTGATTATTTTTGAGGTATTTTTGGACGTGGATAAAACAAAGTACGAATCCTTAATCCTTCATCCTTGTCATTTTGTTTCACTGGATTCGTTTCTTTAAAAATATTTTTCATCACCTTCAGTCTTAAATGATGATATTATGGAATATCTTTGGCCTGTAGTGCAAAGATGAATGATTTCTGAAGAATATCTTTGGCCCGTAGTGCAAAGATGAAAAGGTGTTTAGATGAACATGACCAACCGATGAATATCTTTGGCCTGTAGTGCAAAGATGAATATTTGATTGCAGATATATATTGATTGATGTTACAGGGATAAAAGATAGACGATGAACTTTTAAATTCATACATAGAAGATAGTAGTTTGCATTCTCTACTTAACTCTTCTAATGAATTATTATTTCATTGCGAATATTGATTTAAAATTTGTTGTCTATTGTATTCTATTAGATTTTTCCTGTTGAAGACTAAGGATAATTTGTTGTATATTATCTTAGTCATAATATTCTTTATTGGGCTAGTTGAGCTCACCCTTTTCCTTTTGTTCCATTTTTCTTCTCGGGAGGCGAGAATATAGCGAAATGCAGTCGGGGTATGGAATGAAGGTTCTAGAGAGAGTTGTTTAGTAGTCCTCACCATTTTGTAAAATAATGTATCAATAAATGTGATGAGGATTTATTTGAGTATAGATATTGTCTAGAAGATAATATTTGTATTCAAACTCACGCTTTCTTGTTGTAATAATAAAGTTGTAGTTATTTACGTACCATGTATTGACAACTCGAGAATGGGTGATGTATACCTATTTTGGGGGCGTCACACTATAGCGGATATTCGAGGAATTAGTCTGTCATTTTGTATGTATAAGATCTTATTGGAAGAAGGAGCAAAACCAACCATTGAGAAGCAAAGAAGGCTGAACCCCATTATGAAGGATGTGATGAAGAAAAACCCAACTTTTATGAATAAAGAATAATTTTCTCTCTCGCAAATATATTTTTGAATATTATGGTGTGGATTTGATATAATGTTATAGTTGTGGGTAATATTTACAAATTTTGCAAAGTAAGCAAGTGGTTATATAATATTATGGATTGGTTATAGGGGAATATTCAAATTTTGTTTTAATATAATATTCGATTGGAAATATATTTTAAATGCGATATTAAATACGCACGACACAATCATTGGTGGACCCCACAACAGAAGTATTGTCGTAGTTAGAAAATGACAAAATTATCTTTTTATAAAAATAACGGCGAAAGTGTTACCGTTAAAACTGTTGAACTACCCAGTAGTAAAAGTACAGTAATACGCGTGGTTGCATAGTAGCACACGGTATTGATTATTGATGCTTACGTGAGAAGTCACTCAGTTATACTCAATTATTGCTACAGTAATTGCTGCATCATATCTCTCATATTATTGATTCAATTATTGTCACGTATCATCATATAATATGATATATTATTAAATCAATAATTGAGACAACAAAGTTATTAATATTATTAAATTACAATATTTACAATGTCTAAGTTACATCGAGGAGAGGTTTGGTCATCTAATTAATTGCGCCATAAGGAGAAATCCTTATCGGAAAGCCCCTCTTTCACAGGAGCGACACGGTTGTTAAATATTGTGAGTTATAATATTAATGATGAATAAGTTCGTGTTGATTAAAGATGAAATTGATAGTTCCATTGTGTTGGAATTATTAGTGTTAGTGGAAATCGACATTTATTTCAATAATAATTGATGTCTGGAGGTTATATATTGACCAATCGGGTAATTAATCGGATAAATGAGCAATTAATTGCTATTAATTCACATGATTATAACTATTTGTTCACATGTGTATACTATTGATTCACATTCATTTACTATTAGGGGAGTTGGTGCAAGATTGATAATACTTGCATGACTAAGTTAAAAATGGAGGTATAGATGGAGGTACTATATCTTTGTAATTCATATTTTCACATGATTATAAACTATTGATTCACATGATTGATAATTTACTATTGATTCACATTATTTACTATTAGGGGAGGTGGTGCAAGTTTGATAATACTTGCGGGACTAAATTAAAAATGAAGAAAAAAAAGAAAGGTATTATACTTGTAATATTTTGAGCCCCAAAACGTGCAATTATCGAAACTATATTTTCCTATAAATAGAAGCTCATTCTTTCTTCATTTCTCACCAATTCACTAAAGCTATAGAAAGCAATTATTATAGAGAGAAATTATAGAGAGAAAGAAGAAGAAGAAAGTCTGCTACCTCTCTACTCGAAAGATCCGATTTCTTTCTAAGGTAAGGGGTATTATTTCTTTCGTATTCATGAAGAGATTCCATTCTTTATTATTATATTGGAATATTCTTTATTATTATGGATTATTCCATTTCTTTATTATTACATTGGAATAACACATGCGTCATATATTACATGGTGAAATTCTTTGTTATTCCATCCTTTATTATTATTGTTGGAATATCACATGCATGCGGATTATGCATGTGGTGAATTCTTTTTATTCCATTCTTTATTATTCCATTATTACATTGGAATATCCTGGTTTCATTCTTTATTATTACATTGGAATATCACATCGCATGACATTATTCCCATTATTTATTATTACATTGGAATAACTTTTATGCATGCGGATATCATGCATTCGTGGTGAATTCTTCTATTCCATTCTTTATTATTACATTTGGAATAACTTTGCTATATATGGATTACCACATGCATGGTGAATGATCCTTTGTATTCATTCCTTATTAAATTGTGGAAATGATGCATGTCTATCGTGGATTACCGCATGGCGGGTGAAAATCCATTTGCAGTTTCATATATTCTATGATACTCATTTGGTTAAAGTTTTGACTTCTATACTCCATGAAATTAGTGGAATATCCTTGATATTTGCGCTTCATCCAATATCTTTTCATGGAAATATTCTTCTGAGCATTCTTGAATTTTACTCCACAAAACAGTATCATGTTGACAATTTGGACGTTATTGATTTCTGGATAAATTAAATTATAAATCTTTAAAATTTATCCTTGAACTTGTTTTATTGAATTATTATGTCATTGTCATCATCCTCATGCTTATATTATGATTAAAGTCATCTTTGGCTTACGTGCATAGATGGACTTGTATGATTATGACCAGAGATTATTCGGTATAATCATGACCGTAATGTGACGAATGATGTGGTAAAAGTCCTCATTGGCCTATAGTTCATTGATGGACAGTTGTTGGTATGATTATGACCAGGGATTATTCGGTATAATCATGACCATTGATGATTACATGAATATCCTTGGTTGTGGTAGTGCGGGGATGATGATGATGTTTTATTTATTAAGTTGAGTCTCGATGATAAAGTTGATGAAAATCTTTTTAAATCATAGAAGATAGTAGATTTTATGCTCTACTTGACTCTTCTAATGGATTTCTTATTCCATTGCATTGTTGATCTAAAACTTGTTGTCTATTATATTCTATCGTTTTTATCATTGTTGAAGGCTAATGATAATTTATTACGCATTATCTTAGTCATAATATTTCTTCTTGGGCTAGTTGAGCTCACCCTTTTTTCACTATTCTCTTGAGAAATGAGAACGTGGCAGGGACTAGTCGGGGAGCGGATGTGGCGGTCCGATGATAGCATTAGTAGTCCTCACTATTACATTAAATAGTGTGACAATAAATGTAATGAGGACTCCATTGAGTGTGGATATTGTCTAAGATGATGACAATATTCTTATTAAAACTCTTAGATTATGTTTTGTCGTATTTTACACATTTGTTGTATAATTAAGTTGTATTTGAATTTTGTACCATGTATTTGGCGACTCAAGATGGGTGATGTATACCTATTTTGGGGGCGTCACAAATATATCAAAGCTTAGGGATATGATCCTGGTGAGATGTGAGACAAGAACTAGGAGGGAGAGACGCGGGGAATTCCTTCGCTAGTATGACCTACCTAAGTTTATTTGGTATTTAATTGGTCGGTCGAGTATAGGGATAATATGTGATATGTTAATTAACCCTTGTTTTGTGGCAGTATTTGAAAATGGCATCCAAAAATGTTGAGATAATCAATGAAGCACATGAGACCGTTGAGTCACCACAGATTAATACCCAGGATAATGTGCAATAGGAAGACAATAATCCTCAGGTAAAAACAAACAACGATCAAATGATGAATGATGGGATGTTTAGAGGTTTTATGCAATTCATGCAACATCGGCGAGGCGGCTCTGTCCAAAATGCAGGTGGAAACACTGACAACTCTCGGACGGTCACCACTAAGCAGTTCAAGGAGCTGGGACCACCGGAGTTTTTTGGAGAGCCAAAACCACTTAAGGCGGAGACGTGGATAAAGCAGATCAATAAGATATTTGATGTCTTGGGATGCTCCGAGGAGCAAAAGGTTCCCTTTGCCACCTTCATGTTGCGGCGAGGAGGCGATTCTTGGTGGGAATCAGTAAAAGCGTACTCAACCTGCCATATTCAAGATGTCTTGGGAGAAGTTCCAAGAACTGTTCAACGACAAGTACTTTCCTGAAAGTATTCATCACATGAAGGAGGTAGAGTTCATCAAGCTTGAGCAAAACAATATGACCGTGGCACAGTACGAAGCTAAGTTTTTCGAGTTATCTCGGTTTGCGTCCCACTTGGTTGATAATGAGGAGAGAATGACGGATGTTTCTAAGAGGTTTGAAACCCGAGATACGTCAATACCTAATTTCTCACAAACTGTGTTTGTATTCGAGGATGTTGTGAATAGGGCTCAATTATTGGAGCGCGATAATGAGTCAACCCAACCAAGAGAGAGCAACCGACAAATCGATAATACCAGTGGTAGCAGTCATCGAAGCGGTGACAACAAACGTGGAGGGAATCAACATGCGAAAAGAGTGATAATCACTTGGTGGTAATCATGGCCATGATAATAAGAGTGGACATTTCAAGAAGAGGAGATTCAACAAGGATGGAAAGACGTCAGCACCAGCACCTGTTGTTAAGGAAGGAGAACGACCACCGATCGTATGTTACAAATGCGGAGGGGAGGGACATATCAGTCCAAACTGCGTGATGCAATCCAAAGCGTGTTATAATTGTGGAAAAGAAGGTCACCTAGCCCAATTTTGTCATGCACCAAAGTCAAGTCCAAGTTGGGATGGAGGCATCAAAGGGTGTCCCAAACAAGACAAAAGCCCGGTAGTTCAAGGAGAGCGTTTGTCGTAACCTCCCAAAAGCGAGGAATCGAACGAGGTGATCACGGGTAAGCTAATCATAAACTCTAGCGAAGTTTATACTTTATTTGATACTGGTTCTACCCATTCTTTTATTTCTCCTACTTGCGCTCAACGCGTTAAATTTGACTCTCTGGAGAAATTAGACTTTGACTTATCTGTTGAAACTCCGTTGGGAGAAACCTTCATTACATCCACTTGTTATAAGTCTTGTTTGATTCAAATCGGTAACCGCATTACTACCCTGTCGATCTTATTTCTTTGAAAATACTTGCATTTGATGTGATTTTAGGGATTGATTGGTTAACTACTCATCATGCTAAAATCGATTATTTTAAATGGTTGTTAGCTTTCATATTCCTAACCAACCTATTATGCTAATTCAAGCAACCAAACCACTAAAATCAATCAACGTGTCATATCAAGTCATAAAGCTATTCGTTTATTGAAAAATGGATGTCAAGCTTTCTTAGCCCATGTCACGGATTTAAATAAAAATATGTCAGATTTGAATGATATTTCTATTGTTAATAAATTTCTGACGTATTCCACGAAGAACTTCTGGCCTACCCCGGGCGTGAAATTGAATTTTGTATCGACCTTGAATCCGGTACAAACCCATTTCCAAAGCCCCATATCGAATGGCTCTATTGAACTTCGAGTTAAAAACCCAACTACTGAGAATTGTTAGACATCGGTTTCATTCATCCTAAATACGTCTCCTTGGGGTGCTCCTGTTCTATTCGTGAAGAAGAAAGATGGAAGTATGCGACTTTGTATTGATTATCGGGAGTTGAATCATGTCACCATCAAAAATAGGTACCCATTTTCTCGTATTGATGATCTGTTTGACCAGTTGCAAGGCTCCAAATTCTTTTCAAAGATCGATCTTCGTTCTGGATATCATCAGTTGAAGATTAAAAGCGATGACATTCCAAAGACGCTTTTCGAAACTTCGATGCGGGCATTATGAATTCCTAGTCATGTCTTTTGGATTGACTAATGCTCCTACTGCCTTCATGGACATGATGAACCGAGTATTCAAGGAATATTTGGATCACTTTGTGGTCGTCTTTATTGATGACATCCTCATATACTCCAAAACCCGTGAAGACCATGAGCAACACTTGAGGCTGATACTTCAAAAGCTTCGTGAAAACAAGCTTTATGCCAAGTTGAAGAAATGCGAGTTCTGGCTTGAGGAAGTTGCATTCCTTGGGCACGTAATATCAAATCATGGAATATCTGTTGACCCGACAAAAGATTGAAGCAATTCAAAGCTGGGAGCAACCTAAGTCGATGATCAAAATCGTAGCTTTCTCGGCTTAACTGGTTATTATCGGAGATTCGTAGAAGGGTTTTCTCGAATCGCTACTTCATTAACTCAAATGACTTGAAAAGATACAAAATTCGGTTGGAGCGAGGAATGTGAAAGAGTTTTCAAGAACTCAAGAGAGGAGACTCATTTAAAGCACTGTTACGACAATACCATCGCTCGGAGGGGATTTGTCATCTATAGTGATGCTTCGAGCAAAGGGTTAGGATGTGTTCTCATGCAACATGGGAAAGTCATAGCCTATGCCTCACGACAACTCAAAGAATATGAGAGGAATTATCCTACTCATGATCTAGAGTTAGGCGTGATCGTTTTAAGCTTAAGATTTGGAGGCATTACACCGTATGGAGAGAAGGTGGAGATCTATACGGATCATAAAAGCCTCAAATATTTCTTCACTCAAAAGGAACTCAACATGCGGCAACGACGATGGCTTGAGTTGTTGAAAGATTATGATCATACCATCCAATACCATCTGGAAAAAAATGAACGTAGTAGTAGCGCATTTGAGTAGAGAAGATCATATCGCGGAGACACGAGTGCAATATTGTCAATGAAAGGCCCATTTTGTATGACTTGGAAAGGATGGAAATAGAGTTAAAGACTCGAGGGACCCATGTGATGATGGCGAATATATCTGAGTAGAAACCGACTTTAATCGATAAAGTTAAAGTTGCTCAAGCTACTACGGACACTGAGGCGATGCGTATGAGGAAGAAAGTGCAAGAAGGTGCTATTTCGGAAGCAAGAATCGATGAAGAAGGAATACTTGAGTCAACTCCGGACTTTGTGTTCTAACGATTACGACTTGAAGTATAAAATCATGATGGAGCGCACAACACACCATTTGCAATCCATCTGGGGAGTACCAAAATGTATCGTGATCTTGACATACATTTTGGTGGAGCAATATGAAGAGAGAGATATGGCGGGGTTTATCTCAAGGTGTCTAACTTGTCAACGAGTCAAGGCGAGCATCAAGTGCCAAAAGGTCCATTGCAACCACTTGAAATTCTAGAATGGAAGTGGGAGCACATTACCATGGATTTAGATTCTTGGTCTTCCCAAGGTTTCTCGAGGCATAGATGCGATTTGGGTCATTGTTGATAGATTGACCAAGTCTGCTCATTTCTTATCTTGATCTGAGAAACTATACACTTGAACGTCTTGCTAGTATGTACATAAACGAGATTGTAAGATTGCATGGTATGCCAAGATCCATAGTTTCTGATCGAGACCCAAGATTCACTTCAAGATTTTGGGTTAGTTTGCAAAAAGCTATAGGCACAGATTTACGATTTAGTTTGGCATATCATCCTCAGACGGACGGACAATCAAAGAGAACTATTCAAACTCTTGAAGATTTATTAAGACTCTGTGTCCTTGACTTCAAGGGAAGTTGGGACAAGTTCTTACCATTGGTGGAGTTTTCCTACAACAATAGTTATCAAGCAAGTATTGGCATGGCTCCATTTGAGGCGTTGTATGGAAGAAAGTGTCGTTCTCCAGTGTGCTGGGATGAGGTGGGTGAAGCAATGTTGTTGGGACCGAATTTAGTACGTATGACTACGAAAAAGATTCAAACGATCCGACAACGTATAAAAACCTCACAAGATCGACAAAAGAGTTATGTTGATCTTCATCGAAAGGATGTGGAATTCAATATTGGAGATCATGTGTTGTTACGTGTTGCTCCATGGAAAGGAGTTACGAGATTTGGAAAGAGAGAAAGCTCAATCCTCGATTCATTGGCCCATTTTAATCCTTGATCGAGTAGGAACTATGGCCTATAGACTCGCTTTTGCCTGAAGTATGTCTCGTGTTCATAATGTTTTTCACATATCTATGTTACGTAGATATGTGAAAGACCCGAACCACATTATTGAATTAGAACCCGAGACGAGATAGAGGAAGATTTAACATATGAAGAGTTACTGTTAAAATCTTGGATAAGAAGGATCATATTCTACGCTCCAAGGTTATACCTCAAGTCAAAGTTTTGTGGAGAAACCACGATGTGGAAGAAATGACACGGGAGTTAGAATCGAGATGAAGTCAAGATATCCTCACCTCTTCGATATACCAGTGCGTACCCTAATTTTTTGAGGATGAAATTTCATAAGAAGGGGAGGTTGTAAGACCCCAACTTTTATGAATAAAGAATAATTTTCTCGAAATATATTTTTTGAATATTATGGTGTGGATTTGATATAATGTTATAGTTGTGGGTAATATTTACAAATTTTGCAAAAAGTAAGCAAGTGGTTATATAATATTCAATTGGTGGGGAATATTCATTTTAATAGGGAATATTAAATATGATGGCACAATCATTGGTGGACCCCACAATGGAAGTATTATTAAGTAGTTAGAAAAGCGACATAATTATCTTTTTATAAAAATAACGGCGAAAGTGTTACTGTTAAAAAAAGCTGAACTACCCGGTAGTAAAAGTACGATGTCTGGCGTGGTTGCATAGTAGCACACGGTATTGATTATTGATGCTTACGTGAGAAGTCACTCGGTTATACTCAATTATTACTACGATAATTGCTTGCATCATATCTCTCTCTCATATTATTGATTCAATTATTGTCACAGTATCATCTGCATAATATGATATATTATTAAATCAATAATTGAGACGAAAAAGTTATTCATATTATTAAATTACAGTATTTACAATGTCTAGAAGTTCTGTCAAGGAGAGGTTTGGTCATCTAATTGCGTGCTAATAAGGAGAAATCTTTATCGGAAAGCCCCCTCTTTCCTGAGAACGACCTGGTTGTTAAATATTGTGAGTTATAATATTAATGATGAATAAGTTTGTGTTGATTAAAGATGAAATTGATAGTTCCATTGTGTTGGAATTATTAGTGTTAGTGGAAATTGACATTTATTTCGATAATAATTGATGTCTGGAGGTTATATTGATCAATCGGGTAATTAACCGGATAAATGAGCAATTAATTGCTATTGATTCACATGATTATAATTATTTGTTCACATGTGTGTACTATTGATTCACATTCATTTACTATTAGGGGAGTTGGTGCAAGATTGATAATACTTGCATGACTAAGTTAAAAATGGAGGTATAGATGGAGGTACTATACTGTAATTCATATTTTCACATGTCTTATAACTATTGATTCACATGATTTAAACTATTGATTCACATTATTTACTATTAGGGAGGTGGTGCAAGTTTGATAATACTTGCGGGACTAAATTAAAAATGAAGAAAAGAGGAAGGTATTATCTTGTAATATTTGAGCCCCAAAACGTGCAATTATCAAAACTATATTTTCTATAAATAGAAGCTCATTCTTCCTTCATTTCTCACCAATTCACTAAAGCTATAGAGCAATTATTATAGAGAGAAATTATAGAGAGAAGAAGAAGAAGAAGTCTACCTCTCTCTACTCCAAAGTATCCGGTTTTCTTTCTAAGGTAAGGGTATTATTATTTCTTTTCATTTATTCATGAAGAGAGCTTACATTATTCCATTCTTTATTATTATGTTGGAATAACTTTTCATCTGATAATCTGCGCATACATGGTGAAATTCTTACATTATTCCATTCTTTATTATTCTATTGGAATATCACATGCTGTCGCGCGGATTACGAATGACATGACTTGTTTCCATTCTTTATTATTATTACTTGGAATATCACATGCGTTGCATTATTATTGATTCTGTATTCAGTTCTATTCTATTATTTATTCACATTATTGGATTCATTGGAATAACTTTGTTGGAATAACTTTGTGCGTTTCTATCGCATGCATGGTGAATTCTTACATTATTCCATTTTTTATTATTGGAATATCACATTGGAATAACTAATTATTCATTTATTATTACATAATACATGTGTGATTACCACATGCATGGTGAATGATCCTTCGTATTCATTCCTTATTAAATTGTGGAAATGATCATCTCGTGGATTACTGCATGGCGGGTGAAAAAAAATCATTTGCGATTTCATATATTCTATGATACTCATTTGGTTAAAGTTTTGGCTTCTATACTCCATGAAATTAGTGGAATATCCTTGATATTTAAGCGCTTCATCCAATATCTTTTCATGGAAATATTCTTCTGAGAGCATTCTTGAATTTTACTCTCAAAAGAAGTATCATGTTGACAATTTGGACATTATTGATTTCTAGATAAATTAAATTATAAATCTTTTAAAATTTATCCTTGAACTTGTTTTATTGAATTATTATGTCATTGTCATCATCCTCATGCTTATATTGTGATTAAAGTCATCTTTGGCTTACGTGCATAGATGGACTTGGTATGATTATGACGAGGATTATTCGGTATAATCATGACCTAATAATGTGATAAATGATGTGGTAAAAGTCCTCATTGGCACATAGTTCATTGATGGACAGTTTTTGGTATGATTATGACCGAGGATTATTCGGTATAATCATGACCATTGATGATTACATGAATATCCTTGGTTGTGGTTCGGGATGATGATGATGTGTTTATTTATTAAGTTGAGTCTCGGCGATAAAGTTGATGAAAATCTTTTTAAATCATAGAAGATAGTAGATTTTATGCTCTCTACTTGACTCTTCTAATGGATTGCTTATTCCATTGCAGCTTGTTGATCTAAAACTTGTTGTCTATTATATTTTATCGGTTTTATACATTGTTGAAGGCTAAGGATAATTTATTCTACATTATCTTAGTCATAATATTTCTTATTGGGCTAGTTGAGCTCACCCTTTCTTTCACTTTATTCTCTTGAAATGAGAACGTAATGGCGGGACTAGTCGGGGAAACGGAGTGACGGTCGGATGATAGCATTAGTAGTCCTCACTATTACATTAAATAGTGTGACAATAAATGTAATGAGGACTCCATTGAGTGTGGATATTTTCTAGATGACAATATTCTTATTAAAACTCTTAGATTATGTTTTGTCGTTATTTTACAGATTTGTATAATTAAGTTGTTTGAATTAATTAAGTTGTATTTGATTTTGATGTATACCATGTATATTTCATGGCGACTCAATAAAGAAAATGGGTGATGTATACATCTATTTTGGGGCCAACCGGGTCTTCTGTTTGAATTAATGTGCGGACGCTTGATGACTATGCGATTGAGCGATATTGGGTCAACGTCGCGATAAAATTTTTGACACTATTTACTACTCCAGCAAGACGTTGACGGATGCTCAGTTGAATTATACGACCACAAAAAAAGAATTACTTGCGGTAGTGTTTGCCTTCGACAAGATCAGAGCATATCTCATAGGGACCAAGGTAATCGTCTACATTGATCATTCAGCCATTAAGTATTTGATTGAGAAGAAGGATGCCAAGCCGCGGTTAATACGATGGGTGCTTTTGTTACAAGAATTTGACTTGGAGATCCGAGATAGAAAAGGCACCGAAAACCAGGTGGCAGATCATCTTTCACGATTAGAAAAAGTAGAGGTTCAGCAAAAAGACAAGGTCGTTATAAATGAGATGTTCCCTGATGAACAACTTCTTCAAGTAACAATTACAATGCCATGTTATGCATATTTCTTGAATTATCTGGTTAGTAATGTGTTACCTCCGGATTTGAACTGGCAACAACGAAAAAAGTTCCTCCATGATGTAAGACAATACTTTTTGGAAGAACCGTTTCTGTTTAAGGCTTGTGCAGACCAAATGATTAGACAATGTGTGCCACAAGAGGAGATGGATAACATATTAGGTCATTGCCACTCATCAAATTACGGAGGTCACTACGGGTGATAGGACAGCAGCCAAAGTGTTACAGTCGGGATTTTTCTGGCCTTCCCTATTTAATGACACATATCTCTATGTATTAAAGTGTGATCGGTGTCAATGAGTAGGCAATATCTCCAAATGCAATGAAATGCCACTTAACAAAATTTTTGAGGTTGAATTATTCGATGTATGGGGAATCGACTTTATGGGACCCTTCCCATCCTCTTTCAATAATAAGTATATTCTGTTGGCGGTAGACTATGTTTCAAAATGGGTAGAAGCTGCAGCCTTACCAACTAATGATGCCAAGGTGGTACTACGGTTCTTGACGAAAAACATTTTCACACGATTTGGTACGCCGAGAGCGATAATTAGCGATGAAGGAACCCACTTCTGTAATAAGCAGTTCACCAAATTACTTACAAAGTATGGGGTCTGACATAAGATTACAGCCGCGTATCATCCCCAAACCAATGGTCAAGCGGAAGTATCAAATCGGGAAGTTAAGCGAATCTTGGAGAATGTGGTTAATCTGTCACGGAAAGATTGGGCCATGCGATTAGATGACGCCTTATGGGCATATCAAACAGCTTACAAGAACTCTATCGGCATGTCACCTTACAGGATGGTCTACAGAAAGGCGTGTCACCTCCCTGTCGAATTAGAACATAGTGCATACTGGGCCATTCGGAAACTGAATTTCGACTTACAAGCAGTTGGGGAGAAATGGTTACTTCAGTTAAATGAGATGGATGAATTCTGGCATAATGCATATGAGAACGCCAAACTGTACACGGAGAAAGTCAAAACCTGGCACGATAAGAAAATCATTGATCTGAAGTTCGAATCGGGCCAACAAGTATTGCTTTTCAACTCTAGATTACATTTATTTCTTGGTAAATTGAAATCTCGCTGGTCAGGGCCTTTCGTGGTTATATCTGTTGCTTAACACGGGAATGTGGAAGTGGAAGATCCAAATTCCAAGCAAGTAGTCAAGGTCAATGGCCAATGACTTAAGCATTATTGGAGTGGACCAATCGATCGACAAGCTACGACCATGTACCTCTCAAATCCAGTGGATAATTGAGCAAAACAGCAAAGTCGGGTTGACGACTATAAACTAAGCGCTATGGGGAGGCAACCCCAAGAATTTGATCTTATTTTGTTTATTTTGTTATTTTCTCTTTTTAGTATTTAAATTCATTCAATTTAGTAGTAGGATATTTTAATATCACAATAATAGAAGTGAATTGCTTGTTTCTTGAATGCTAGGAAGGCATGTGCTCCATTGGTTATACAAGAAGGTCAGATGGTCAAAGGGCTGGCAGCCATCACCCCAGCACCCCAATGCATAGTGTCTCATAAATACCTGAATACACAGGCAACAAGAGTAGCTTCAAGCAAGCCCAAATACCGAGCTCTATTCCTTCTCATTCCCAAATACCAAATATTAAGCCCATATGCCAATTTCTCGAAACCTGTACCTCGACACTTGATTATAAGTCAAAACCAAATATGAAGGGTGCCTTGCCACTCTCGCTTTTACAAATACTGGGCGCTTTGTTCATTATAAACTTCAGCGCCTCGGCGCTGGACCCATGTTTGCGAGTCCTATGTTGCTTAAAAGTCTATTCAGTTCTCTCTCACTCTATACACTTCTACCCACGTTCAAATTCCGTGGCACCCCTTACCCTTCTCTTCTAGTAACTGCTCCTTAAATTTTTTTTAACTGCTTAATTTCTGAAGCCATTCCATATCTCACATCCATTTCATCATATTGTTAAGTAAGTTTTGTGAAGCCCCCAAAATGGGTATACATCACCTATCTTGAGTCGCCAAATACATGGTACAAAATTCAAATACAACTTAATTATACAACAGTCGTGTAAAATATGACAAAACATATGTTGTGAGCTTTAATACAAATATTGTCATCTAGACAATATCCACACTCAATTGAGTCCTCATTACATTTATTATTACACTATTTAACAGAATAGTGAGGACTATTAATGTTATTATCTGGACAGTCACTCCGTTCTCCAACTAGTCCCTGATACGTTCTCATTTCCTGAAGAGAACAATGAAAGTAAAAGGGTGAACTCAACTATCCCAGTAAGAAATTTTATGACTAAGATAATACAGAATAAATTATCGTTAGCCTCCAACAGTGTTAAACTGATACAATATAACAAACATCAAGTTTAATCACAATGGAATAAACAATCCATTAAAAGAGTCAGTAGAGAATAAAATCTACTATCTTTTATGATTTAAAAGGTTTTCATCACTTTTATCATTGGGACTCGACAATAAATAATTCACATCATCCCTGCACTACGGCCAAGGATATTCATTAGTATCACAACCACAAATTATCCATGCACTACGGGCCAAGGATATTCGTGTATTCATCAATGGTCATGATAATGCTAACAACTGTCCATCAATGCACTACGGGCCAATGAGGACTTTTACCACATCATTTATAACATTACGGTCATGATTATACCGAAAAATCCTTGGTCATAATCATACCAAGTCCATCTATGCACTACAGGCCACAAATGACTTTCAACAAAATATAAACATGAGTATGATGACAATGATATAAGAATTCAATAAAACAAGTTCGAGTATTAATTTATCCAGGAACCAATGACATCCAAATTGTCAACATGATACTGCTTTGTAGAGTAAAATTCAAGAATGCTTAGAATAATATTTCCATGAAAAGATACTGGATGAAACGCAAATATCAAGGATATTCCACTAATTTCATGGAGTATAGAAGTCAAAACTTTAACCAAGTGGGTATAATAAAGAATGGAATAATAAAAGAAATCACCGTGCATGCGATAGATCGCACAAAAACAAAGTTATTCCAACGAAATAATAATAATGAGAACCGTGTCATGCATAAACGCATGACAAGATGTTCCAATGTAATAATAAAGAATGGAATAACAAAGAATTTCACCATGTATGCGATAGACAAAGACAGCATGAGTTATTCCAATGTAATAATAATTAATGGAACCAGGTCATGCGTAAACGCACAGACAGGATATTCCAACAAAATAATAAAGAATGAAATAATAAAAGACTTCACCGTGGCATGCGATGAGATCGCATGAGGCAAAGTTATTCCAATGTAATAATAAATAATGGAACCAGGTCATGCGTAATATGCACAGATAGGATATTCCAACAAAATAATAAAGAATGGAACAACAGAAGAATTTCACCATGTATACGGTACTTCACATATACAGGTTATTCCAACATAATAATAAAGAATGGAATAATGTAAAATTTCACCATGTATGCGGTATTTTGTGATGTATTGCAGTTATTCCAACATAATAATAAAGAATGGAATAATGTAAGAATTTCACCATGCTGCGGTACTTCACATATACATGTTATTCCAACATAATAATAAAGAATGGAATAACAGAAGTTTTCTTCATGAATACGAAAGAAATAATACCCTTACCTTAGAACAACCGGATATAGGAGTAGTGAAGTAGCGTAATACTTTTCTTCTTTCTCTATATATTTTCTCTCTGTAGTTTTTTAGTGAATTAAGTAAGAAATAATGAAGGAATGAGCTTCTATTTATAGGAGAATGGACCTAATAAGAACTAATTCTGAATCGGACCAGTTGATTTACTTTTTAAACCAGAGACGGTCAGTATTGGTTTACTATAAAATATTCTAATAAAAAAATCTTTTAAATAAAATATAATATATTCTATTTATAATCTAATAAAACGAATAACTTTATAAAAGTATTCTGCTTTATATAAAAGATTTTACTATGCAAAAAAGACTATCGCAGCACTTATGCAAAACACTATGCATAATAAAATATAATATATTCTAGTTATAGTCTAAATAAAACGAATAACTTTATAAAAGTATTCTGTTTTATATAAAAAGATTTTATTATGCAAAACACTATGCATAATAGAATATAATATATTCTATTTATAGTCTAATAAAACGAATAACTTTATAAAAGTATTCTGTTTTATATAAAAAGCTTTTCTGTTTTATTACATTAATAATACTAATAAAATAAAACTTCATCATCATTATTATAATTCACACTATTAATCTACCAGGTCGTTCCCAGGAAAGAGGGGGCTTTCCAATAAGGATTTCTCCCTATTGACGCGCAATTAGGTGACCAAACCTCTCCTTGACAGAACTTCTAAACATTGTTAATATTGCAAATAATAATATTAATAACTTCGTCGTCTCAATTATTGATTTAATAATATATAAAATATCGACAATAATTGAATTAATTAACGTGAGATACTATGCAACAATTACTGAAGCAATAATTGAACAAAACTGAGTGACTTCTCACGTAAACATCAATAATCAATATCGTGTATTACTACTATGCAACCACGCCGTATTCTCGTACTTTTTAACACCGTGTTTCAACAGATTAACGATAAAACTTCCGCCGTTATTTTTATAAAATATTTTTGTCATTTTCTTAATCTGACAATAATTCCATTGTGGGGTCCACCAATGATTGTGCCGTCGTACGAATATTCCCTATTAAAATGAATATTCTTCGACCAATCGAATATTATATAACAACTTGCGTGCTTTGCAAAATTTATAACTATTACCCACAACTATAACATTATATCAAATTCATTCCATAATATTCAAAAAAAATGATAATTATAGAAAATTCATCTTTATTCATAAAAGTTGGGGTCTTACAAGTTTTGTCTGCTATCTCCATCTCCAAGGTATGTACTGCATTAACTTCCAATCTTTGTTGAACCAAATCTTCTTAATTGCATACTGGTGATTGCAAAATTGTGAATTAATATTCACCTTGATTCATCTTTTTCCATGTTTAAGGTGCATATTACCATTCTTTTGTTTGGCTATTTCCTTTTACACGCGTGTGAATCACTTTCGATTGGGATGTCAAACATATGTTGTTGTATTCAATGGTGATTAAATGCTTAGGGTTTAGATTGCTATAATAATAGTGGTGTTCAAAGAAACATATAAACTGCCCACAAGGTGTTCGATATTTTGCTTGAGTCAATTTTCTTGTAAATTTCACACAACGACATATCCAACAATGAATTTACTTGCATACTTGCCATCCCAATAACATAGGTCTACTGTTAGCTTGGTATATCATTAGAGTAGGGGGTCTAAACTATATTGATGCATACCTGGGTTCATATTTCTACGGGCCTATTGTTATACCGAAGTAGCACATGCATTGACTACTTGATCTTAATTGCTCAAAATTTTAGCCTACATGTAATGTTAACAATTTTTCCCTACCCATGTACCGAATGTATGCAGTTGTTTGCCATAAAGTTTGTTATCAATGTCACATCTTTTGGGGCGTACCTTGTTCTTCATTTGCCAATTGCACTATTTGAATATAAAATGAGACTACTCGGTCAGTTTTGTACTTTCATGCTATTGTGTGTCTAACCACACCCTCAACCATTCCACATAACACTATCCTACTTTGGAGTTTAGGGGTTGTGCTATGGGTACATATGTCCATATTAGATTTATGCCCAATTATAATACGTGTGAATGTGACTTCCTTGCAGAATTTTACAGATGGCCTCGAAGCGTCAACGCGAGAAAGGTTCTCGGTCACCTCGATTCTCGAAAAAATTTTGACAAATTGGTTCGTTCGTCGTCAACATGCTCTCAAGAACTCTATAACCATATGGCTACCCGCTCACTAATACCGGAACGAGGTTTAAGACCAGACCAATCAAAGGATGGCGACATGGCTGTGATGATTGCGGAGAGAAATTGGTTCACACTAACTGAACAAACGGACCCGGCAGTGATTGCAATCGTTAAAGAGTTTTACGCCAATGTTTTTGAGCACTTCCACTATAGAGTGTATGTGCGAGGCAAGACAGTGGAATTTGGTGAAGAAGACATTAACGGGTGTTATCAGCTGCCGTTGTAGGGACAACACAATGAGTATGTCAGTCTTGTGAGCCAAGGACCAGACTATGAAGCCATAATACGCGAGCTTTGTCAACCGGGCACAACATGGACAATGCATGAGCGTGGTAGCATGACGTTCCCTCTTTCGCGCCTCAATTTATATGGAAAGGCTTGGTATGCCTTTATATGCGCTAAACTTATGCCTTGCACACATGTTAGCCATGTCACCAAGGAGAGGGCTGTGCTGCTATATTCCATAATTCAAGGCTTGAAAATTGATGTCAGCCTCGTCATTCAGCAGTCAATTTTGCGAGCTGCACGAGGAGGTACCACAGGAGGTTTACCCCATCCGTCTCTCATTTGTGTTTTATGTGCTAAATTTGGGATCAAATGGAAGTCGGATGAGATGATTCAACCCCCAATGTCAGTGTTGGACCATAAATTGATCAGCAGGTATAGGGTGTGGACTGGTGGAGCAAACCACCCCCATGGATTGGGTTTTATAATTCCTCAAGTTGAAGCTCCATAAGCTTCATCAGCTCCTGCCCCACCCACTTATGGTCCTTCCTCTGCAGCTCACCGCGGTGTTGTTCTTAATGCCGTTCAGCGTGAAATTGACGGTTGGTTCTATAATCTCAAATCCCAGAATGTCTGCCTGTCTGAAAGTCAAGATGTGATCTACAAGTTTTTAGTCGACTACTTCACCGCCCAGAATGCTATGTATGCTCAGTTGTACCCTGGATTTAATCTTAGCCATTTCCCCACTGCTCATGTTCTGCCTGTGTTTCCCCCTTCTGATCAAGAGATGACCGAGGATGATGATGCACCCGAGGAATAAGCTCGTCAGGGAAGTCCTCTATTTTATATTGCTATATTTTTCGTACGAGGACATTGCTCTTTATAAGTTTGGGGGTAGTTTAGTTTTTATTTGCATTCTTAGGTGCCATGTTTTTAGTAGCTTGTGGATATTATGTTTTTACTTTTTCGTTAAGTGTTGCATTTAGGATTGTACAAAATTTCAGCTATTTAATAGTTTAAGTATATTCGGAGCTAATGTTGAAATTGAAATTGCATAAACAAGTCTAGTAAGGATTGTTAAGCCTGTGATGTGCTTTCTTGACATGATTGAAGCTTAATCCATTTGAAACTGATATTATCATGATAGCACATGTTAGAAATGACCATGTTGGCTGAGTAAGTTTAAATGGATAGATAATAGATTTCTAAAGGATAAATACTAGTGAATGAAAGAATAACATGAATAGCTACTGATGGCTGAAGTTATACATGAATTTAAGTTTGGGGGAAATATTTGTAGTATATAAGCTTTAAAAAAAATAAAAAAAAATTGTGGCTAGTTTTGTTTCGGGGCCTTTGTTACTTGAGCAAGTTAGCCCGAGGGAGTGTCTCTACACCTAGCGCCCTAAGGTTTTATATGGTCTAGGAGTCGTTGGTCGAAAGCTCGCTAAGGGGTAGCACTGTTAGCCTAATGGAATGAGACATTGCACAGTCATGGGTAATAAATAAAAAAAATGAATAAAACGGGAAAAAGTGCAAAATGCCCCCGTTAAAAAAAATAATAGTAAATAAAATAAAATAAAATAAATAAAGCATAAGTATTCCACTCTGACCCTTGGACTTTGGTAAGTGTTTGATTTTAGCCGGATTTAGTTTAGTTAAGGAGTTCTCGAATTTACACTATATGATACCTTCTAAGAAATCTATTATGTTTAGTATTTTTATTTTCATCAGTTAGCATGGTTGTTGAGCACACACGCACGATATCAGTAATAACAAGTTTAGATTTATTGATTGTTGGGATATTATTGATCTGTCTTGATATGATGTACTAACATGTTATTGTGATTTTTCTGAGGCTTGATGAGTATACGGTGTTCTATTCGATTGCTGGAATTACAAACATGTAGATAGTTATAGTGCATTTGCATGGTTTATTTAGTTTTTCTTGTTGCATTGTGTTTTGTCGCTTGAGGACAAGCAACGATTTAAGTTTGGGGGTATTTGATGATTGGGTAATATACCTATGAATCGGATATACTTGGGCTTGAATTATTGTATTCTCTAGTCTTTTAGAAGAATTTTTACTTTGTTTATTTATTATTTTGCAAGTTGAGGAGACACAGGGATAAATTGGGGATTTGAGCTACTTAATGGCAAAATCATAATTAAATTGAGTAGTAGTGTCGGGGCACTAGTCCTAGTAGTGACTTCAGCGCCGGGGCGCTGAGGTGCGGATCTAGTTGGCTAAGGCGCGTGCTTGGGGAAGAGTTTGACTGGGATTAGGATTATGGATAGATGAAAAGGAGTATAAAAAGAATAATTAGCTGGAAAAAAAAGACACATTGAAGCATAGCTAAAGATTAATCAAGAATTAGCAGAAGATTGTGGAGAAGAATTCCAATTGAAGATTGAAGCTTGGGAGATTTTCTTTTAGAGTTTCTTTTTCTTATTATTTTTAATTGTGTAATTCTTTCAAGATGATTTTCATGAGATTGTTGGTTTTATTTTTCGTTATGAACTAATTCTTTTATTAAGACTACAAATTGAACCTTTTATGTCTTTGAATTAATTATTTAATTTAGTTTAATTATTTATGCCAAGGTGAATTGTTTATCATGTCTTGTGCGTATTGATTAATTATTTGGCCAGTAATTATCGTGTTACTCTAGAAGGATTCGGAAGATGAAATTTAGGGTTAGAACTAGACATGATAACATGTATGCTTGATTATTTGCATGAGACGAATAATTAGGGTCGTGAATTGAATAGGAATATTTGTTCACTGCATGTAACAAATTGGGAATTGGAACTTAATGGGTTTAATTTAATTATTTTGCATAGGAATATCGCAAGATTAATTGAATTGAATAGAAGTTAACTGATCACTTGGAAAAGGACTTTTAACACTTAGAATTCCTGTTAACAATTTAGTAGGGATAATAATTAGATTAGTTGGATAATTGGTTTGTAGAACATAAATTGGGGATATTGTAGTCTTAACCTTTATTTATCTGAAGTCATTCATTTAGTCTTTACCTTTATTTAGCTGAGTTAATTTTAGAGTAATCTATTTTTAATTGATTAATTTAGTTTTCTTAATTAGAAAAATCACAATGTCCAGTTGTTTAAATAAAATTGAATTGGTATAGTGCTAGTAGTTGGAGTTTATTGATTAGAATTCCCGGTGGGATCGACACTTAATTTTACCACTTTATTACTTGCTGACTGTGTATACTTGCACAGATAATTGATTGTGAAATCTAGCAACAAATGGAGAATTATTTAATCGAAGTAAAATTTAGAGAAACAGTCATTAGATCGAACGATTTGAACTGAGAATTTCTAGCGTTTGAGAGAGTTGAGAGCGTTTAGAGAGAGAAAAACATAGACCGGCAGAGGAGAGAGAAAGAAACTGGAGAAATGAGAATAAAATAAGAATTTAGGTATTTATATTTAAGTTAATTAGAGTGATCCAAAGGCTGAGAATTGATCTGAAATTTGATCGAAGGTCGAGATCAAATTGGGTTTTTAAAATATTTGGGTTGACCGGTTGACCTTGATCGAACGACTGAGATGTATTTGTGTTTTCTTTTAGTGATCGAACGATTTTCAAGCTTGATCCGTGTGTTTTATTTTGGTCGGTGTTAAGAGACACAGATTGATAGTGATCTGATCATTGGATGAGTTTCTTAATCAGTGACTCAGATCAGATCTGATATAATTATATATAAATATATAATATATGTTTTAAAATTTATTTTTGATCGATAGTAATAAAATTAATAAATACTTTAAATATTTATAAAATATATAAAATAATAATTTTAGATGTTTTATAAATATATAATGATAATAAAAACCATATATATTTATAATATATATATATAAAGGTTTAATAACAATATTGAATAATAATTATATTTATGCAAGAAAAAATATAAAAATAACAATAAATAATTTTTAAAAATATATATATAATTGTAGTAATATGAAATATTAATAATATGTATTTTGCTAGATAAAGGTTCAAAGTGAATAAATAATGAATATAATATATAGATATATTTAATGAATACAAAAATAATTATATATATAGTATATATAAGATATTTTAACAAAAATTAATAAATATATTGATAATATATATGTAAATTAAGAAAATAAGAGTATTAGCTAAATATAAGTTAAAATTATATTTATATTGTAAAAGTTATAGTATTTTTTTTTATATAATATGTAGTAAGTGTTAGGTTTGTAATATTCATGCTGCGATTCTAATTGCATAAAAGTGTAAAAGCGTGTAAAAATCGTAGTTTAAAATTTACAAACCATATACCCTTGATCACCCTTTATGCACAATTATTAATTAAACGAAAAGATAAAGAATAAAATCATACCCTTGAAGATCGAGCTTCCTCGTACAAGTTCACCTCCAAATCCTTTCGCTCAACTTGAATCCACCGGGTTTGGTTCCTTCCTTTGATCAACGTTAGCCACCCATATGTTTGGCCTCTAGAGGTGATCCACCAAGGAAAAATAAAGATTCAAGAAAGGGGTATTGGCTCAAACCCTAGTTTTTCTATCTCTATAGAAAAGGGTGTACTCTCCCAACAATTGGAATTATGTCGTATGTTGAAAAAGTCAACATCCCCATTTTACCCATAATAAGACTCCTCTTATTAATAGATGTGGGCAACCCACCTTAACAATTAAGAAATTGGGTTTTATTTAATTAATTAAATTCTTTTAATTAATTAAGCTCCCTAATCTTATTAGGGATAATTAATTAAACTCTTTTAATTAATTTAACCTCCTAATCTTATTAGGAATAAATGAGAGTACTTATATTAAATTAATTCCTAAACTCTTTTAGAAATTAAAATAATAATAATTGTAATAATATTAATAAGACTCCTCTTATTAATTTATATTTAATATTTCTAAAATATTAAATAATAATATTAAGCTATTTAATTTATTCTATCACCATAGATTAAATTAAATATACATAACATATTATTACGATTATGCCATTAACTTCTTAAATAATTATTCTTCCTTTTATGGTGTGACCCTTTAGGTTCTCCATATTAAACCTAATTGTGAATAAATCAATTAAAACAATTCTAATTTTATTTAAATAAATAAATTAAATAATTAATTTATTTAAATAAATAATATTTATTCTACAATAGGGATAAGCCTCCCTAATGATCAACGACTTTCCGGATAATATAGATTTCAACATTAATCATTAAAGAACCTTTGAGTAAATAGTTACCGTACAATTCAATCCTTCCACCATACAATGTCCCAATTAAATATAAGACATGGAATTACTCACAAGTCTTATTTTATTTAATTATATGTATTTCGATCCTTTAACGCATGACTCAAATAATGCAAATTAGAAACTCCTTTCTAATTTCATTCTCGCCGCCAAGGACTCTTCGGGTTGTCATTTATCAAATCACATAGGACATTTCTCTTTTTTATTAGAAGTGGTAGATTCTTTATCGATCATACATTATCTCCATGTATAACTTATTATACCCAAGCATACCCTTTGATATACCCTAAGGGTCTTAAGGAATAAGTCAAAGTATAACTCATCATACATAAGATACTATGATGATCTCAAGTCCAAGGATTACTTGTACTACTATCACTACATGAATTCCTATTGACAGCAAATAAAACTCCATTAGGTATTCCTTAGCGAGCCACGCTCAAAGGAACTTATTCTCTAATAAGCACCTACATACTTGCTTTAGTGTTCCACACAAATGATCATGAGATCAATCATCCTCATCCAATGAGCAAGCAACGTATGTACCAATCTATCGGATTCACTAATCCCAAATTTAGTAATCCAATGATTGGGAACTATTTTAGTTTTAAGCTTTCTAAGAATTTAGATCTCATTAGAATGATCATCATCATTATTCTAAAAGCATTGCTTAAAACTATGGGTTTATCACATATTATAAAACAACATCATGTAGATAATTAAAAGCCTTTAATAAATTAATACTTTTTATTAATAAATGAATAAGATTGTTACAAAGTATATGATTTATCATCAAACATGATTGGCTTGTGTGCATACTACTTTCAGTAAGAGAATTTGTAAAATATTTGTGAGACAATGTCTAACATTCCTAAATACAAACATAATTTACAAAATCTATCAGAACTTAATGGTTTAGTAAATATATCAACAATATTTAATTCTGTGTCACTATATTCTAGCTTAATAATGCCATTGTTTACATGATCACGCAAGAAATGATGTCTAACATCTATGTGTTTTGATCTAGCATGTAATATTTTATTTTTACTTAAGTTTATAACACTAGTATGATCACATAAAATTGAGACATGAATAAATTTTATATTGTAATAAGTGAGGGTCTGTTTCATCCACAATATTTGTGCACAACAACGTGCATCAGCTATATATTTGGGTTCAGTGGTTGAAATAGATACTGAGTTTTGTTTCTTAGAGAACCAAAAAACTAAACATCCTCCTAAAAACTGACAGGTGCCACTTGTATTTTTTCGATCAACACGATGACCAGCATAGTCAAAGTCTAAAAAATAAACAAGATCAAATGGTTGACCTTTAGGATACCATAGACCTATGTCTGTAGTACCTTTAAGATATCGAAATATTCTTTTTACTGCAACCAAATGTGACTCCTTGGGATTTGATTGAAATCTGGCATGTTTGCAGACACTGAACATAATGTCAGGTCGACTAGCTGTGATGTATAGAAGGCTACCAATCATTCCGCGACACTTCTTCGTGTCAACACTTTTTCCATTTTCATCAGCAAATAATTTATCAATAGTTGACATAGGAGTATTAAGAGGTTTCACATTTTCTAGACCAAATTTTTTAATCATTTCTTTGCAGTATTTAGATTGAGAGATATGAATACATTTTTCTCCTTGCCTGATTTGTAGTCCCATGAAGAAATTTAATTCTCCCATCATGCTCATTTCAAATTCATTACTCATGCTTTCAGAGAAATCATTGCACATAGTCATGTTAGTAGACCCAAAAATAATGTCATCAACATATATTTCTAAAATAAGGATATCATCATTTTTATATTTAGTAAAAAGAATAGTATCCATTGTACCCCTTTTATATCTGTTTTGTAACGCCCCCATATCTATACTCCCACGGTATCCGATATGGTACTTACTTACAAGTCAATATATAACGCATTCAAATCTGTACACCCATGGTATCTGATTATATGCTTATATCTAACTGAGTGACTATACAATTATAACCAGATACAATTCCCATAGATCTAAGATTCATAGTATCCCATAACAGATAACAATTCCCAAGAGAACTATTGCTGTGTTTGGATACCCTCACTTAGATGTATGAACTGTATCCATGAATAGTATCTATCTATCCAAAATTCAGAGTATCAATAATAACATGAACAGTCCATATTACCAATACCCTCACTCAGATGTATAGTCTATATCATGCGAATTACACTAACGTATCGATAGTACCTATCTATCCGAAATCCAGAGTATCAACAACAACATGAACAATCCATGTTGCTAATTAAGGTTTGGGTTTATAAATTAGGATTAGGGTTTGTAATCTAGGGTTAGGGTTTATAATCTAGGGTTTCTAACTTAGATTTTCCATAAATCCTAACAAGCACGGCAAAGCGTTTTGTCAGTGTAAGCATGATAAAGCAACTTGTCAAAACAAATATACCGAAAAGTTCATTTTCGGAAGAAAAATTTTAAGCACGAGGTGTTAAGCACGTTATTTTTTGGACAAAAATTTATTTGACCTAATTTGTTAAGCAGAGTATATATTAACATAATACACTTTTCGAATGGAGAGATTTTATTAATATAACTGAATTTACATATCCGTGTCTTATTAGGGTTTTGGGGTTTTACATTTATTCCCACTAATAAGAATGTCGCCCTCGAAATTACAATACAAGTTAAGTAAACAGTTGGGGATAGTTCTCTCGCATTTTATCCACGAGCTCCCATGTAGCCTCTTCAATGTTCTGATTCCTCCAGATCACTTTGACTGATGCTATCACCTTATTCCTCAGGACTTGCTCTTTACGATCGACGATCTATACAAGTTCTTTTACATAAGAAAGATCTTCTTCGATTTGGATTGGCTCATAATTTATAACATGTTTGTAATCAGGTTTGTATGATCGTAATACGGACACATGAAAAACACTATGAATATGGTTTAACTCAGGAGATAGTGCTATTTCATAAGCAACTTCACCTATCCTCCTCAAAATTTCAAAAGGTCCAATGAATCTCGGACTCAGTTTTCCTTTCTTGCCAAAACGTATCTTGTCCTTCTAAGGGGACACTTTCAAGAATATGTGGCTTCCTACGACAAAGTTTCGTGGTTGACGATGTGGATCAGCGTATTTTCTCTGTCGATCTTGAGATGCTTGTAATCGTTACAATAGTGTAATTCGCATGATATAGACTATGCATCTGAGTGAGGGTATTGGTAATATGAACTGTTCATGTTATTACTGATACTCTGAATTTTGGATAGATAGATATTATTCACGGATACAGTTCATGCATCTAAGTGAGGATATCCAAACATAACAATAGTTCTCCTGAGAATTGTTATCTATTATGGGATACTGTGAATTTTAGATCTATGGGAATTGCATCTGGTTATAATTGGGGTTAAATACTTTCTAGGTCACTGTACTATAGGTTGACTTACAAATGGGTCACTGAACTTTTTTTCTTACAGTCAACTCATTGAACTTGTATTTACTAACAAAAAGTTTATAATTCTGTTAAGATTGTTGACTTTGGACGGAATATGACACATAAGTTGATGACGTGTAAAAAATTTCTGATGTGGCATATATCATCCTATCAAACTTTTCATTATGTGAAATGGAGGAAAATTTACAAATGTAATAATATAAATTAGAAAAGTTAGTAAAAAAATAAGAAAATAAATGAAAATATATTCAATTATTTTGTAATTAATATCAAATGAATTTTTATTTAATTCTTTACAAATATAATAATATAAATTAAAAAAGTTTGTCAAAAATAAGAAAATAAATGAAATATATATTCAATTATTTTGTAATTAATATCAAATGAATTTTTATTTAATTCTTTACAAATATAATAATATAAATTAGAAAAGTTTGTCAAAAAATAAAAAATAAATGAAATATATATTCAATTATTTTGTAATTAATATCAAATGAATTTTATTTAATTCTTTACAAATATAATAATATAAATTAGAAAAGATTGTCAAAAAATAAGAAAATAAATGAAAATATATTCAATTATTTTATTATTAATATCAAATGAATTTGTATTTAATTCTTTATAAATATAATAATATAAATTAGAAAAATTTGTCAAAAAATAAGAAAATAAATAAAATATATATTTAATTATTTTGTAATTAATATCAAATGAATTTTTATTGAATTCTTTATAAATGACATGATTTTTTAATTTAATTCTTTCAAATGAGATGATTTTTATTTTTATTATATGTCAGACACTAAGTCACAGATGAGTAAAGTGACGAATCAGTGATGGACAGCCACAAGCAACAACCGAAATCACCATGATAACGGCAAGATCTCCGACATACACAACCAAAATCAGAGAACAATAATAAGCATACATAAAGTTCAATCAAACATTATCCCCAAATCTGGCCTTGCTTTACATAATCAAATCCAGTCAAGAAAGCGAAATGAAAAACCGAGCTAGGATAGAAAGAAATCAACATAACAGCAGCCCAGAACTGAACCATCTAAAAAGATCAAAATCGGACCATCATCGACAGTAAACATGGATCCTAAAACTGGATTATGATAGAATAACAGCATAAACATAACATGAAATCCTGTTCAGGAAACCAACACCATCCGCGAAGGAAAGGAAACCACCGAAAATAAGGACCCATATCCGAACCCAGATTCCGGCGAATAGATCCATCATCCAAAAACCCCAAACACATGCATCCATCAAGATCTGAAACTCCAAACCTGAGGCCCCGAGCATATTCTCCTCTCCAGATCATAACCCCTAATTTCAGAACATACAAAATCCGTACCCCCTACTAATCGAACAAAGAAAGCCCACAATCTATTAGTTTTTTATCGACAAAATCTTTTGGGGCTTTTGGAAAACATATAGGTATCATTAATGGAGTCGGAGCTAATTGAGTTGTTCGAAGCGGTGAAGAAGCGGCTGATGCCGCTGCCAATGGCGATGCAGAGTCGTTACCGGAGGAAGATCGATGCCTCGATATGCATTGAAGCGTCTCAAGAAATTTCCTGTTACTTGTTATTTATCAACTTCTTGTATCCACCCAAGTATGAATCCCTCGTCTTATCATCTAATCAGGCTGTCATATATACAATGAGTCAATGACTCCACTTGACTTGTCTGTGACTCGGTCTGACATAAAATAAAAATAAAAATCATATCATTTGTAAAGTATTAAATAAAAATTTATTTGATATTAATTATAAAATAATTGAATATATATTTCATTTATTTTCTTATTTTTTTGATAAACTTTTCTAATTTATATTATTATATTTGTAAAGAATTAAATAAAAATTCATTTGATATTAATTACAAAATAATTGAATATATTTTTCATTTATTTTCTTATTTTTTTAATAACTTTTCTAATTTATATTATTACATTTGTAAATTTTCCTCCATTTCCACATAATGAAAGTCACATAAGACTGATATATGCCACATCAGAATTTTTTTTACACGTCATCAGCTTATGTGTCAAATTCCGTCCAAAGTCAACAATCTTAACAGAAATATAAAATTTTTGTTAGTAAATACAAGTTCAGTGAGTTGACTGTAAGAAAAAAAAGATCAGTGATCCATTTGTAAGTCGACCACAGTGACCTAGAAAGCATTTAACCCGTTATAATTATATAGTCACTTAGTTAGATATAAGCATATAATCAGATACCATGAGTATATATATTTGAATGCGTTATATATTGACTTGTAAGTAAGCACTATATCGGATACCGTGGGAGTATAGATATGGGGGCGTTACACGTTTTCTAGCAAGAATTTACTCAACCTTTCATACCATGTCCTGGGAGCTTGTTTTAAACCATATAAAACTTTATGCAGTTTATACACATAATCAGGATAATCAATATCTTCAAAGCCAAGGGTTGACATAAACTTCTTCCTCAATAACACCATTTAAAAAGGCAGATTTTGAAAGTAGTATGCACACAAGTCAATCATGTTTGATGATAAAGCATATACTTTGTAACAATCTTATTCATTTATTAATAAAAAGTATTTATTTATTAAAGGTTTTTAATTATCTACATGATGCTGTTTTATAATATGTGATAAACCCATAGTTTTAAGCAATTGTGAGACCCCAGATTTTATCAATAAAGATTTAAATTTTGTCGAAATAATTTTTAATATTATGGTGTGAATTTGAGATAATATTATAGTTGTGGGTAGTATTTATAAATTTTGCAAAAGTATGCAAGTGGTTATATTATATTCGATTGGTCTGGGAATATTCCGGTTTAGCGGGGAATATTCGTATAACTACTCAATCATTGGTGGACCCCACAATGTAATTATTGTCGGATTGAGAAAACGACAAAAATATTTTATTGAAATAACGACGGAAGTTTTACTGGTTGATCTTTGTTGAACTACTTTCAGTAGTAAAAGTACAAGAATACGTGTGGTTGCATAGTAGAAGCACACCAGTATTGATTATCGATGCTTATGTGAGAAGTCACTCGGTTTGATTCCATTATTGTCGATTAATAATATGAATTATTATAATGATAATGACGTTTTATTTTATTCAGTATTATTAACGTAATAAAATGAAACATCTTTTTATATAAAATGTAATACTTTATTAAAGTTATTCTATAAATAGAATATATTATATTTTATTATGCATAGTGTTGCATAGTGTTTTTGCATAATGTTTTGCGTAAATGTTGCATAAAAGTGTTTGCATAGTAAAATGTTTTTATATAAATAGAATATATTATATTTTATTTAAAAGATTTTGCTTTAAATATGGACCGTCCGATTAAAGTAAATCAATCTGGACCGCTTCATGGATTAATTACTATGCATTCTATTTTCCTATAAATAAAGCTCATTCCTTCATTATTTTCTTTACGAATTCAATTTGACTCTAGAGAGAGAGAAATTATAGAGAAAGCTATAGAGAGAAAATCTATAGAGAGAAAGAAGAAAAGTATTACGGTACTTCACTACTTTGATATCCAAAGGTGTCTTTTACGTAAGGGGTATTATTTGTTGTACCGTAAGGGGTGTTATTCTTTCTTATTCGTGAAGAGAACTTCATTATTCCATTCATTATTTTTCTATTGAATAACTCAGTAAAAGTGGTATACCCTATACATAACCTCAGATACACGCGACACCCTATACTTGGTGAAATCTTATATTATTCCATTCTTATTTATTCTGTTGAATAACTCGTATACGCTTAATCCCCTATACTTGATGATCTTCTTCATTATTCCATTCTTTATTATTCTCGTTGGAATATCCTCGTCTGTGTGTGTTTTACACCGGACCGGTTCCATTGTTTATTATTCCGCATTTATTATTCTCATTGGAATATCCTCGTCATGTGTTTTACACCGACTGGTTCCATTGTTTATTATTCAAAGATTTATTATTCTCGTTGGATCATCCTGCTTGCGTTTCAATTTCACCGACCGTTCCGTTATTATTATTCTATTGAATAACTTTTTGTCTACATGCAATCACCGCATGCACGGTGATTTCTTTTGTTATTCCATTCTTTATTATACCCAAATGGTTAAAACTTTGACTTCTATACTCCATGAAATTAGTAGATTATCTTTGATATTTGCGTTTCATCCAAAGATCTTTCATGGAAATATTCTTCCGATTATTCTTGAATTTTACTCTACAAAACAAAGATCATGTTGACAATTTGGACGTTAATAATTCTGGATTAAATAATTCTTGAACTTGTTTTATTGAATTATTATGTCATTGTCATCATCCTCATGATATATTATGTTATCTTTGGCTTACGTGCATAGATGAACTTAGTATGATTATGACGAGGATCATTCTAAGATAATCATGGCTTGTTATAAATGATGTGATAAAAGTCCTCGGTGGCACTGTAATGCAAAGATGATGGATAGTTTTGGTATGATTATGACCAGGGTGATTCTAAGATAGTCGCTGACCATTGATAATTTGATGAAAATCCTTGACCGTGGGTACGTGGATGATTAGATATTGTGGTTTATTCATTAAACCGAGTCTTAATGATAAAAATTTATGAAAATCTTTTAAAACCTAAAAGATAGTAGACTTTATTTTCTACTTGACTCTTTTAATGGATTGCACATTCACCGCAGCTTAAACCGGTTGTCTATTGTATTTTATCGCTTTAACATCTTTGTTGAAGGCTAATGATAATTTATTCGCATTATCTTAGTCATAATATTTCTTCTTGGGCTAGTTGAGCTCACCCTTTCTTTCACCGTTTCTCTTGAAATGAGAATATAGCCGGACGAGCTCTGGGAAAAGAGTGATGGTCCCAAGATAGCATTAGTAGTCCTCACTATTCATTAAATAGTGTGACAATAAATATAATGAGGACTCCTTGAGTATGGATATTGTCTAAACGACAATATTCCTATTAACTCTCTCGCTTTAGGTATTATCGTATGTTACACGACGTATGTATAATTAAGTTTGTATTTGAATTTATGTACCATGTAAGTGGCGACCCAAGATGGGTGACGATACCTAATTTTGGGGGCCACAAAGAATGCTTTTAGAATAATGATGATGATCATTCTAATGAGATCTAAATTCTTAGAAAGCTTAAAACTAAAATAGTTCCCAATCATTGGATTACTAAATTGGGGATTAGTGAATCCGGATAGATTGGTACATACGCTGCTTGCTCATTGGATGAGGATGATTGATCTCACGATCATTTGTGTGGAGACACTAAAGCAAGTATGTAGGTGCTTATTAGAGAATAAGTTCAACGAACGCGTTGGCTCGCTAAGGAATACTTAATGGAGTTTTACTTGTTTGTCAATAGGAATTCTCAGAGTGATAGTAGTACAAGTAATCCTTGGACTTGAGATCATCATAGTATCTTGTGTATGATGAGTTATACTTTGACTTATTCCTTAAGACCCTTAGGGTATATCAAAGGGTATGCTTGGGTATAACAAGTTGTATATGGAGATAATGTATGATCAATAAAGAATCTACCACTTCTATTAAAAGAAGAGAAATGTCCTATGTGATTCGTTAAATAACAACCCAAAGAGTCCTTGGCGAAAGGCGTAATGAAATTAGAAAGGAGTTTCTAATTTGCATTATTTGAGTTAGCATTTAAGAGTCGAAATACATATAATTAAATAAAATAAGACTTGTGACAAGAATTCCATGTCTTATATTTAATTGGGATATTGTATGGTGGAAGGATTAAATTGTATGCAGTAACTATTTACTCAAAGGTTCTTTTATGATTAATGTTGAAATCTATATTATCCGGAAAGTCGTTGATCGCTAGGGAGGCTTATCCCTATCAGAGAATAAATATTATTTATTTAAATAAATTAATTGTTTAATTTATTTATTTAAATAAGATTAAATTGTTCTAATTGATTTATTCACAACCGGTTTAATATGGAGAACCTAAAGGGTCACACCATAAAAGGAAGAATAATTATTTAAGAAGTTAATGGCATAATCGTAATAATATATTATATATATTTAATTTAATCTATGGTGATAGAATAAATTAAATAGCTTAATATTTATTATTTAATATTTTAAAATATTAAATATAAATTAATAAGAGGAGTCTTATTAATATTATTACAATTATTATTATTATTTTAATTTCTAAAAGAGTTTAAGAATTAATTTAATATAAGTATTCTCACTTATTCCTAATTGGATTAGGAAGGAAAATTAGTTAAAGGAGTTTAATTAATTATCCCTAATAAGATTAGGGAGCTTAATTAATTAAAAGAATTTAAGTAATTAAATAAAACCCAATTCCTTAATTGTTAAGGTGGGTTGCCCATCTCTATAAATAAGAGGAGTCTTATTATGGGTGATGGGGTGGTTGACTTTTACAACATAATGTAATAATTTCAATTTGTTGGAGAGTACGCTCTTTTCTATGAGATAGAAAACTAGGGTTTGAGCCAAATACCCATCTTCTTGAATTTTTATTCTTCCTTGGTAGATCACCTCTAGAGGCCAAACACTTGGGTGGCTAACGCCGATCAAAGGAAGGAACCAAACCCGGTGGATTCAAGTTGAACGCGAAAAGGATTGAGGTGAACTTGTACCGAGGAAGCTTTGATCTTCAAGGGTATGTTTGTTCTTCATATCTTTTCGTTTAATTAATAATTGTGCATAAAGGGTGATCCGGGTACATGGTTTGTAAAAATTTTTAAACTCTGATTTTCCACGTTTCCGCTTATTTTTGCAATTTGATTGCGTTCATGAATATTACAAACCTAACAGATTTGACATCCATTTGAAATAGTTTAAAATCTTTATAGCATACAAAAGCTAATAATATACGTATAGACTCGATTCTAGCAACAAGGGCATATGTTTCATCACAGTCAATACCTTCAAGTTGATTGTACCCTTGGTAAACTAGTCTTGCCTTGTTACGTATGACTGTTCCACTTTCATCTAAATTGTTATGAAAAACACATCGAATTCCAATAATGGAGGTTTCCTCGGGTTTTGGAACTAATTCCCAAACTCTATTTCTTGTGAATTGTTCAAGTTCATCCTACATAGTTATAATCCAATCTTTGTCAAAAAATGCATCTTTTATATTTTCAAGCTCAATTTGGGATAGAAAAGACAGATGACCGGCCAGGTTTTGTGCTTGTGATCTCCTAAGAATTCCTTTATCGATATCACCAATTATATTTTCTATTGGATGATTTTTAATGATATATGATTCTTTGGGTAAGTCATTTAACTGAGGATTAGGAATTTCAAGAGGATTAATATTGACAAGTGTAGATGTATTATCTAGCTTTAGTTCTTCCATATTTCTGAGAATATCTTCAATGACAACGTCATTATCTACCAGCTCTTTATATTTTAGAGGGGGTTTAGATTCATCGAAAGTTACATTCATTGACTCCTCAACAACTAGAGTTCTTTTATTGAAGACTCTATATGCTTTACTATTGAGTGAGTATCCCAAAAATATTCCTTCATCAGATTTGGGATCAAATTTCACTAAGTGTCCTTTAGTGGTTAAAATAAAACATTTACTTCCAAAGACATGAAAATAATTTATTTTTGGGGTTCTTTTGAAATAGAGCTCATACGGGGTTTTAAGTAGAATTGGTCTTAATAAGAATCGATTTAAAATATAGCATGAAGTAGCTACGGCTTCAACCCAAAAATATTTAGGAAGACGATATTCATTTAACATATTATTGGCCATTTCTTGTAAGGTTCTATTTTTCCTTTCAACCAAGCCATTTGATTGTGGTGTATAGGGAGCAAAAAAGTTATGGCTTATACCATTCTCATCACAGAACATAATGAAATCAGAATTGTCAAATTCTCTTCAATGATCAAACCGAATATAAACAATTGAGCTTCCCTGTTGATTCTAAATTTTCTTTCATAATGCAGAGAATGAGTTTATCGCTTCATTTTTAAATTTTAGAAAATTAACCCATGTGAATCGAGAATAGTCATCAACTATGACTAGAATGTAAACATCACCTCCCATGCTGTGTTTAGGGATTGGTCCTACTAGATCCATATGTAAGAGTTCTAAAGATCGATAGGTAGACACTGTGAGTTTAGGTTTATAATATGCATGTATTTGTTTTCCTAATTCAAAGGCTTCACACACATGGTCTTTTAGCAATCTCAGTTTTGGAAGACCTCAGACATCACTACAAAAAAATGGGCCTTTAGCAACGATTTTTTAGGCAAACGACTTTATAAGTCGTTGTTAAAAGTATATGTTTAGCAACGAAATTTGTCCTTCGTTGCAGATTTTGCCAGGCTTTCACTTTTTGCAACGAAATTCATAAGTCATTGAAAAATTTCGTTGCTAATTCATCAAGGAAAAAAATTTCGTTAAAATTAGTTTGCAAAATTTTCTACTACCACTTGATTTCCCGTAATCGTGGGCAACGAAAATTTTTTTGTTGCTAAAAATGGGGTTTTAACAACAATTTTCCAAGCAATGACTTTATAAGTCGTTGTTAAAAGTGTATGTTTAGCAACGAAACTTGTCCTTCGTTGCAGATTGAGTCAAGCTTTCACTTTTTGCAATGAAATTCATAAGTAGTTGCAAAATTTGGAAACAAAATTCGTTAGAAATTTGTTGCAAAATTTATAACCACTTGATTTCTCCTCATCGTGGGCAACGAAAGTTTTTTTGTTGCTATATTTCGTTGCCTAATATGGACCACATTCATTGGCAACAATTTTTATTTTTGTTACATATTTTGTACAACTTTTTGCAACGACTATTAATATGTTGCCTTAAATTAAGATGATAATAATAATAATAGTACTAATAATAATAACAATAAAACTAGTAATAATAGTACTAATAATAATAACAATAAAACTAGTAATAATAATAATAATAATAATAATAATAATAATAATAATAATAATAATAATAATAATAATAATAATAATAATAATAGTATTAATAATAATAATAATAATAATAATAATAATAATAATAATAATAATAATAATAATAATAATAATAATAATAATAATAATAATAATAATAATAATAATAATAATAATAATAATAATATAGTACTAATAATAATAATAATAATAATAATAATAATAATAATTATTATTATTATTATTATTATTATTATTATTATTATCATCATCATCACGCAATTAGTTATGTACATTTATGTATGTACGTAATAGATCTAAGGAAAGGGGATTTATTTTATCTCGAGAGAAATGATTTGTTCAGTTATAAATACTAATTCTTGTAAAATAATAGCAACTAGGCCCATGTGCTTGGGTGGTCATTGGATCAATATTCCAAACTAGAGGTCTTGGGTTTGAATTTATGCATCATCATATTTTTTGCGATGAAGTTCAATATTCGCCACGTCAGCCCATCCACGTCATGCTTACATAACCTTTATCATTTATCTCTACGTATATCAATACTTACACATACATTACATTAATACATTATTTATATAATACCTCCTCCACACATAATATATATTGTATATATATAACAAGTGCATATTTCACATCAACAAATAATTTATTATACTTAAATAATTTTATAATAATAACATGTACAATATTGACCTTTAAATTGATCTTTAACATTAACATATAAATTATTTACTTCATCAAATAAATAGTTTAATTTTTATTTATTTGATTTATTTACATATATCATGCCAATAAATACATATATAATACAATTTCCCTATAATTAAATAATTGCTTATTTACCTATTTAAATATTAAGTTATTTAATAAACTTAATATTTTTCTTATAAAACAATTAACCAATACAAATTAATTAATTAATCTTATTTTCATTTATTTTTATTTTAAATAATTCATAACATCATTTTTACTATATATCACACTTATAGTTATATTAAATTATCATATATTTGTAATAAAATTTTATTTTATTCACAAATATACATTGTACAATATTCTCGGGTCTCACAGTTTTAGATTGTACCTTAATGGTGGAGGATCGAGTGCGCTGCTGTATATGTAGAGAAGATGAAGGAATTCTCTCTCCAAATACTTTGGTGAAAAAACGTCTGATCGAGTGGTCCTGGATGTGTTTAGAGGTACTTGTTATTCTAGAAACCAATGTGTTTTAACAAAATCGTTCATCGAACCGAACAAGTTATCAAATGGATGGGTACCAGTGTTAAACCATTATTGAACCGACGACATCATATATATATATATATAAATTATTAGTAATTAATAAAATTTTAAATAAAATCTCATTTTTTATGAACTAAAACATAATAAAGTTGAGTTACAATATTACTAAAAGTGATTAATTTTAATATTAAAAAATTTTAATACAAAAAAATAATAAAAAGTAATAAAAAAATCGATTCGCCGGGTAAACTTAATCGGTTTTATCGTTGAACCACCAGTTCAACCGGTGGTCAACCAGTTCAATCTGAGTTTTAATCAAATTGGTTCAATCAGACCAAATCAGAATGAAAATAGAACCTGTTCCCAGTTGAACCTCCCGGTCTGGGCCAAGTTTCAAAACATTGCTAGAAACGTCTCTTCGACTTTTACGTCTCTTCGATTCAACTGTTCTTGGGTATTGGACCTATGCGGAACTCAATCTCTAGTCTATCTAAATTTGGGCTTTAATTGCTCCTGCTTATTGGATATAAGGTTGTAATAGTAACTTAAAAATTTATATTCGTCTGCATCCGTATTCAAAAAAAAAAAGATATATCCGTATTCAGTTTAAAGGTATCCGCAAATATACGAATACGAATGTAGGCGTATTTGTAAGACCCCAAATTATTAATAAATGAAATTTATTTTCCTCTATTTATTATTTTGAAATAGTAAGGGTTGATTTGATTAATGTGGATAGTTATGGGTAAAATACGCAAATATTTCAATAAGCAAGTGGTTATAAAATATTCATTATCATTTTGAGAATATTCGTTTGGTCGTAGAATATTCAGATCGTTGTCGAGAATATTCGCATTTACCAGACACGCCTCTTTTGTGGGCCCCATAACGAAAGCGATTAGATGAAGAAAACGACAAATATAAGTTGTTTATAAATAATCTGGCGTGGTTATTCTGAATTATCTTGTTGGAATACCCGGTGGTTAAAAACACACTAATACGCCGTTGTTGAACAAGAAGAGACACGGTATTGCACCAATTATTGATTCTTACGTAAGAAGGCACTACTCAATAATTGTTACAAAGAATTATTGCTCAAGATTTTATTTTATTGATTCAATAATTCTTTGCATTGATATTTTTTATATTATCGTTGTTTCAATAAATTGTCATTACACAAGATTTTTTCCATTATCGAAGCAATAATTCATATTATCTGAATAATATTATTGGATAACATTATTGGCAATGTCTAGAAAGTTCGTCTAAGGAGAGGTTTGGTCACCTAATTGCGCGCCCAAGAAGAGAGATCCTTATCGAAAGCCCCTCTTTCCTGAAACTACACAGTTGCAAAGATCTTGTGATTCTGTAATATTATTTTTGAATAATTAATTATTGATTTATATGATGAGGAAAATATTGATTTTATGTGGATATAGATGGAGAAAATTTTAATGTGACAATTGTTGAAAATTAATATTTTATCTTTTTCTCGATAAAATAATTCATTTAAATATATTATTTTAATAATATATTAACTAGTGATATTTTTATAATGAATGTGGGATATATGAGTATATGAGGAGGAAGAGTATTTTGTGGCATTAAATGTTTAACACATATTTTGTGTGTTGGTGGACACAATTATTAATCAAAATTTGATTATAAATTTGTAAAATCGCTTGCTTATGGATTTCGGTCAATTTTTGTTTGGAATTTGGAAAAACTTTCTTCTGCAAAGTTGTAGAGAATTGAATTTCCTATAAAAACTCGCGAGATTTGAATTTTCTGATAAAAGGACAATTTATTATGAATTATTGAAGTTCTGAAGCTCTGAAATAATTGATTTTTGGAAGTTTAAAATATTTAAAATAGGAAAAACGTTTTTGGAATGTTTAGGTGGCCTCATTTAACATGTGTAGGAGCTGAATTCAGTTGGCAAGTGTGCGTATGAGGTTTTGGAAAATATATATTAATATTATATTAAATTTTCTACTTTGGTGTTCTAAGCATTTTCCTATAAATAGGGTGCTTAGGTTAGAATTGAATCACACCAGAAACTGAAGTTTTCTCTCACTATATTATTGAGCGTATTCTTGTGAGTATTTTGAGTATACTTTGAGTGTTGCTATACGGTGCAAGTTCAAGTCATAGCCTATATCCGGTGTTTCAACTAGAAGTAATGTCTTTCGAGGTAAGGGATGTTATTTTATTCGAAAATGATATTATTTCTTCAATATCATTATGCCAAAATATTGATTGGAAATTTTTATCAAATTTGGAACTTTTTCATGTCGGGGTTACTATTCATGAGTTACTATTCATGAGTTACTATTCACGAGTTACTATTCACGAGTACTATTCACGAAGCGTGATGATGTTTTTTGGGAAATTTCTATCTTTTGGTGTCGGAGTTACTATTCACGTATACGACACTATTCACGTATACGGCACTATTCACGAATAAGGCACTATTCACCGAAAAATGAAATTTCTTCTTTTTGTCCAAAATATCTATTCTGGATACTAGCTTTGATTGTATCCATGTTTTGATCATTCGTGAATTTTACTCCACTCTGATTACTTATGAAGTATTTTTGAACTTGGATTGTTTAAAATATGAATCCTTAATATTTGTTCTTTTGTTTAACTCGGATTCGCTTTCCTTTAAAATATTTTTCATCATCCTCGGTCCTAAATGATGATATTCTTCAATATCTTTGGCCTCAGAGTGCAAGATGAATGATTTCTTGATGAATATCTTTGGCCCGTAGCGCAAAGATGAACAGTGTTGAGATGAACATGACCAATCGATTAATATCTTTGGCCGTAGTACAAAGATGAACAGTGTTTAAATGAACATGACTAATCGATGAATATCTTTGGCCTCAGTAGTGCAAAGATGAATATTTGATTCGTATATATATTGATTGATGTTACAGGGATAAAATATCAACGATGAACTTTTAAATTCATATATAGAAGATAGTAGTTTGCATTCTCTACTTAACTCTTCTAATGAATTATTATTTCATTGCGAAGATTGATTTAAAACCCGGTTTGTCTATTGTATTCTATTAGATTTTTCCTCGTTGAAGACTAACGATAATTTGTTGTATATTATCTTAGTCATAATATTCTTTATCGGGCTAGTTGAGCTCACCCTTTTTCCTTTTTGTTCCATTTTTCTTCTCGTGAGGCGAGAATGTAAATGAAGTACTAGTGGGGTATGGAATGAAGGTTCTAGAGAGAGTTGTTTAGTAGTCCTCACCATTTTTGTAAAATAATGTATCAATAATTGTGATGGGGATTTATTTATGCGTGTGGATATTGTCTAGAAGACAATAATTGTATTTAAACTCACAAGATATATATGTTGTCGTATTTTGCACGACAAATGTATTAATAAAGTTGTAGTTATTTCTGTACCATATATTTGGCGACTCAAAATGAGTTGGATGGAATGGACCTATTTTGGGGGCGTCACGGTTGGTATCGAGCTTAGGGATATGATCTCCGTGGAGATCGGGAATAGAACTAGGAGGGAGAGACGAGTAAATCCTTCGCTAGTGTGTCCTACCTAAGCTTATTTATTAGTTGGTTAGTATATAGGGATATTATGTGATATATTGATTTCCTTAATTAACCCTTATTTTATGACAGTATTTGAGAATGTCGACTGAGAATATTAACAAAGGAGTAAATGAGACCGTGGAGATGCCTCAGTACTTACTAACGAGGAGAACGTCAACAGTGTCGTGGCAATGTACCTCCTGTGAACAACACCAATCGAGCGTATGATGAACGAGGGATGTTTAGAAGCTTTTGCAGTTCATGCAAAATCGACGAGGAGACTTCGTATTCAAAATACAGGAGGAAATGATAGCAATTCACGGTGGTCACAATCCAAGCAATTCAAAGAGTTGGGACCACCGCATTCGGGGAAGCCGGATCCGATTAAGGCGAGACGTGGGTCAAACAAATTACCAAGATATTCGATGTCTTGGGATGCACGGAGGAACGAAAGTTCCATTCACTACTTTTATGTTCCGTAACGAGGCGATTCATCGGTGGGAATCAGTGAAGCGTACCCATCCAAATTTGCACTCAAAGATGTCATGGAGACGTTTGAAAGTTTCAATGACAAGTACTTCCCTGAAAGTATTCGTCATATGAAGGAAGTGGAGTTTATTAGACTGGAGCAGAATAACATGACGGTGTCCTAGTACGAGGCGAAGTTTGCGGAGTTATCCGTGTTTGCACCTCATTTAGTGGAGAATGAGGAACGATGACGCGGATGTTTCGAGAGGTTTGAAACCCCAGATACGTCGAGATCTCATTTCTTATAAATTTTCTCTATTCGGATGTTGTCGATAGTAAGCACAAATGTTAGAAGCGAGATAACGAGTAATACGTTCAACCGAGGGACCATAACCAAGATTATACTCAAGATAATACAATCATCGTAATAACGATAACCAATGGAGAAAGAAGAATACGAGACAAAAGGCGGTAACCACTCTGGTGGTAATCGTGGCCATGAAAATAGAAGAAGCGAGTCGGGAGGAGATTTTAAAAAGAGGAGATTCAACAACGACCATGTGAAGACATCAGCGCCAGTAGCAACTGGTTCCAAGGGAGGAGAAAGACCACCGGTCGTATGTTACAAATGCGAGAAAGAGGGATATATCAGCCCAAACTGCCCACAACAGTTTAAGGTATGCTATAATTGTGGAAAAAAGGACATATCGCTCGAGATTGTACGGTATCGAAACCCAGTCCAGCGGGAATGGTGACTCAAAAGGATGTCCCAAAAAAGTCAAAGTCAACGGTTCCTGGAAGAGCGTTTGTCGTGACCGATCAAAATGCGAGGAACTCGAATGAAGTTAACACGGGTTAGTTAATTATAAATTCTTGCGAAGTTTATACCTTACTAGATACCGGTTCTACCCATTCTTTTATCTCTCTTGCTTGCACTCAACGTTTGAACTTGACTTCGGAGAAATTAGACTTTGACCTATTTATGGAGACTCCGTTAGGAGAAACTTTCATTACATCCGTTGTTTAGAAATCTTGCTTGATTCAGGTTGGCACTATCATATTACCTGTTAACCTTATTTCTATAGAGATATTTGCTTTTGATGTGATTTTAAGGTTAACTACTCATCATGCCGAAATTGATTACTTTCGTAAGGTTGTTAGTTTTCATATTCCTAAGCAACATGTTATTCGAATTCAAGCAATCAAACCATTGTAGTCAAACATTTTCATATCAAGCCATGAAGTCATTCGCTTATTACGGGATGTCAAGTTTTCTTAGTCCATGTTATGGATTTGAATAAAGACACGCCGATTTGAATAATATTCTGTTGTTATTAATTTTTCCCGACGTATTTCAAGAAGAATTTCTTGGTTTACTCCTAAAAGACCGATATTAAATTTTGTATCGACTTTGAACCCTTGTACAAACTCATTTCTAAAATCTCATATCGAATGGCTCCTATTGAACTTCAGGTGTTAAAAATTCAACTATAGAATTTGGTACCTGAGCCTTTATCTGGTGACTTCTTTTGTGGAATGCACCAAGCCGGACTCTCGTAGGGGACACCATATTCGCATGCGATAGTAAACCGATAGGTGTCATTGTAACGTCTTATCCAAGGTTGGGATATGAGTTACGATTGAGAACAACCTAAGCTCGAGAATCGAAATACGTAGCTTTCTAGGCTTAGTTGGTTATTATCGAGATTCGTTAAAGGATATTCTCGAATCGCTATTCCATTAACGCAATGACTCGTAGAGATACAAAATTCGAATGGAGCAAGGAATGTGGGAAGAGCTTCAAGAACTCAAGAGGAGACTCATTTCAAAGACATGTTCGACCATGCCATCCTCGGAAAAGCGAAACGGTAGGCGACGCGTTGAGTAGAAGATCGTATACAAATACGAGTACGATATTGTCAAAGACTCATTTCGTATAATTTACAAATAATAGAGATGGAGATGAAAACTATAGGTACCCACGTGATGATATACGAGTATAATCGACTTTAATCAATAAATTTAAAGCTTATCAAGCTACAGACCTGGAGTTGATGAATATGAAGAAGAAGATGCAAGAATTCATTATTCCAAAAGCGAGAATCGGTGAGGTGAGGAAAGCTCAAACCTTCGATTTATTAATCCATTTGAAATTCTCGATCGAATAGGAACCGTGGCCTATAGACTGCGTTTTACCGCCAAGTATGACGCGTGTTCATAACGCTTTTTCACGTGTCGATGTTACGTAAATATGTGGACGACCCGAACCACGCTATTGAGTTAGTTAAACCGGACGAGATAGCCAAGACTTAACGTCGAGGAGGTACCGCAAAAGATCTTGGATAGAAAGAACATGTCCTATGTGTCTGAGGGTTATACCACAAGTTAAAGTTTTGTGGAGAAACCATGCTATTGAGGAAATGACCCGGGAGTTAGAAATGGAAATGAAAGCGAGGTATTCTCATCTTTTCAAACACACAGTACGTCGTCAATTTCGAGGACGAAATTTCATAAGGAGGGAGGTTGAAGACCCCAAATTATTAATAAATGAAATTTATTTTCCTCTATTTATTATTTTGAAATAGTAAGGGTTGATTTGATTAATGTGGATAGTTATGGGTAAAATACACAAATATTTCGAATAAGCAAGTGGTTATAAAATATTCATTATTGTCGGAGAATAGTCGTTTGGTCGTGGAATATTCGTACTGTCGGGGAATATTTGTACGACGTCGCAGTCTTTTGTGGGCTCCATAACGGAAAGCGATTGGATGAAGAAAACGACAAATATAAGTTGTTTATAAATAACAGCGTAGTTATTCTCAATTATATCGTTGGAATACCCTATGGTTAAAACACACACTAATACGCGTTGTTGAACAAGAAGACACCTGTATTGCACCAATTATTGATTCTTACGTAAGAAGGCACTACTCATAATTATTACGATAATTCTTATTCAATATTTTATTTTATTGATTCAATAATTCTTTGCATTGATATTTTATATTACTTTTGTTTCACAATAAATTGTCATTACACAGTATTTTCCATTATCGGAGCAATAATTCATATTATCTGAATAATATTATTGGATAACATTATTGGCAATGTCTAGAAAGTTCTGTCTAAGGAGAGGTTTGGTCACCTAATTGCGCGCCAGTAAGGAGAGATCCTTATTGGAAAGCCCTTCTTTCCTGAGAACGGCCTGGTTGCCAGTACTGTGATTCTGTAATATTATTTTTGAATAATTAATTATTGATTTATATGATGAGGAAAATATTGATTTTATGTGGATATAGATGGAGAAAATTTTTAATGTGACAATTGTTGAAAATTAATATTTTATCTTTTTCTGATAAAATAATTCATTTAAATATATTATTTTAATAATATATTAACGGTGATATTTTTATAATGAATGTGGGATATATGAGTATATGAGGAGGAAGAGTATTTTTGTGGCATTAAATGTTTAACACATATTTTGTGTGTTGGTGGACACAATTATTGAATCAAATTTGATTATAAATGTAAAATCGCCTGCTTATGGATTTCGATCAATTTTGTTTGGAATTTGGAAAAACTTTCTTCTGCAAAGTTGTAGAGAATTGAATTTCCTATAAAAACTCGCGAGATTTGAATTTTCTGATAAAAGGGCAATTTATTATGAATTATTGAAGTTCCAAAGCTCTGAAATAATTGATTTTTGGAAGTTTAAAATATTTAAAATAGGAAAAACGTTTTTGGAATGTTTAGGTGGCCTCATTTAACATGTGTAGGAGCTGAATTCAGTTGGCAAGTGTGCGTATATGGTTTTGGAAAATATATATTAATATTATATTAAATTTTCTACTTTGGTGTTCTAAGCATTTTCCTATAAATAGGGTGCTTAGGTTAGAATTGAATCACACCAGAAACTGAAGTTTTCTCTCACTATATTATCGAGCGTATTCTTGTGAGTATTTTGAGTATACTTTGAGTGTTGCTATATGGTGCAAGTTCAAGTCATAGCCTATATCCGATGTTTCAACTAGAAGCACTGTCTTTCGAGGTAAGGGATGTTATTTTATTCGAAAATGATATTATTTCTTCAATATCATTATGCCAAAATATTGGTTGGAAATTTTTATCAAATTTGGAACTTTTTCATGTCGGGGTTACTATTTATGAGTTACTATTCATGAGTTACTATTCACGAGTTACTATTCACGAGTACTATTCACGAAGCGTGATGATTTTAACACATTTTTATGATCTTTCTTATTTTTCTAATTGAAAGAGACTCATTTCTAGGTATTTCTTGTGCTCAATCCGTCCTGTCCATTAGATACACACACTGCTGCTCCCTGGCCAACCTTAACAGTTTCACTAGAGCTCACATCACGTGATTTTCATGGTGATGGTTATTATAGACTTAAAATGTTACAACAGATTAAACCACATTGATCATTAAGCTTGGCTCTGACCTACAACTTGTCTGAATCTTTTAATTCATTGCCTGAATTTTTGCATACCCTCTTTTCTTTGTTTCCATGACCAAACTCTCTTCCCCAGTGGGTGAGATTTGCCTTGAAGCTGTCACACAACTTGATTGAGAGTCAGGGCTCATAGATAAGCTCAAAGACTGCAGGTATGAAGCTGTCACACAGCTTGATCCCACTGACTGGAATGAAGCTCTTGATATAATTGTGTATGTAACTATTAATGAAACTGATTGAAACCACAATATTTTTTTCGCGTTATCTATTTACTGTTTTGTAGTAGTGTTGGCGCTTTAGTTCTAACATTTAGATATCATTTGTATTAATTTTAGTTGTAATGCTTTTCCTTTCATCTGAATTAGTTTTAGCTACAGGCGGAGAAAAGGAAACGTAAAGCTCAGATGCAAGAAGCAAAACAGAAGAAAATCATTAAAAGGGTATAGCGTAAGATGGCTGCAGTTGTAAGATGGTTAATTGTAAAGATAATAAATGATTATGTAATGAATGATTTTATTAAGTTAATAATATTTTAGTTTTTTATATTTTTGTCATTATTTGCTATGGGGACATTGAGCCAGTCAGGTACACAAAAAAATGTCAAATTTTGATTTGGCAAAAATATAATTCGTTACAAAAGCATTGACCAAGTTTTAATATAGCAACAATTTTTAATACATTTAGTAACAAATTTTCGTTGCTAATGGCATTAAAAATATAATATTTGGCAACGAAAAATTAACCTAATAACAACGGAGAGGATATTGTTGTTAATACTAAAATAAAAGGTAACATTTTTTATCGTTGCAAATCATATCAACTTTCGTTGCACATATAAAGAAACGGCAACATATAATGTCGTTGTTAATCGACGACTTTCGTTGCTATTGAAAAATAACCAACAATAAACATTTTCATTGCTGATTCAGCATAATGTCATTGCCAAATAATATAATCAGCAACGAAAATCGTTGCTAAAAAGTTTACATTCTGCAACGAAAGCAAGCTTAGGCAACAATTTTCATAATTTACTGCAACGAAAAATGTTGTTGCAAAATGGTGTCAATTGCAACGAAAATACATGGTCGTTGCAAAAAAAAAAAAGAGTTCATTTTGTTGCCAATTAGCAGGCTTTTGCAACGAAATGGGATTTTTAGCAATGAAATTTTAATTATTCTGCAACAATATATTTTGTTGCTAAAGGATCAATGTCTCTGTACGAAAGACAAATTTCGTTGCAAAATGTATTACTTTTGGCAACGAAAAAAATACGTTCTTTGCGGAACAATTAGCAAAGCTTATCGCACAATGAAAGACGCAACGACAGTAAAGTCGTTGCCAAAACCCTTTTGCAACAAAATTTGGCACCTTTAGCAACGAAAATCGGTTGTTGCAGAAGCCCCATTTTTTTGTAGTGCATGTTCTTTTGAAGACATGTTATTTATTAGATTCATGTTAATGTGTCCTAACCTACGATGCCAAAGCTATGGATCCTCATTTGAAGATACAAGCCACACATTTTCTAGGTGAGAGAATATATTTAGGTCACATGTGTATACATTCTAATTTCTAGGAAATAATAAGACTAGCTTACCAGATTGATCAAATATTAAACAATTATGAGAACTAAAGGATATTTTAAAACCACTATTATGAGACCCCGAATTTTATGAAATGAAAGTATTCAATTTTCTTATAATTATTCTATTTAGTAAATGGTTAAATGGATAAAAGGTTAAAGTTAAGGGTGATATGTGAAAATTTTGCAAAGTAAGCAAGTTGTTATAAAATAATCGGTCGTAAAATACGCGTGGTTGCATAGTAGCACACGGTATTGATTATTGATGCTTATGTAAGAAGTCACTCAGTTATACTCAATTATTATTACATCATATCTCTCATATTATTGATTCGATTATTGTCACAGTATCATCTGCATAATATGATATATTATTAAATCAATAATTGAGACGACAAAGTTGTTCATATTATTAAATTGCAATATTTACAATGTCTAGAAGTTTTGTCAATGAGAGGTTTGGTCATCTAATTACGCGCCAATAGGGAGAAATCCTTATCGAAAAGCCCCCTCTTTCCTGGGAATGACCTGGTTGTTAAATATTGTGAAATATAATATTAATGATGAATAAGTTCGTGTTGATTAAAGATGAATTTATAGTTCCATTGTGTGGGAATTATTAGTGTTAGTAGAAATCGATATTTATTTCGATAATAATTGATGTCTGGAGGTTATATTGTTCAATCGGGTATTCGGGACATTTTCGTGTCGGAGTACTATTTATGAGTTACTATTCACGGGTTACTATTCACCCGATTACTATTCATTCTAGTATTATTCACTCGGGTATCTGGGACACTTTTCGTGTTGGGGTACTATTCACGGGGTTACTATTCCCGAAGTATTATTCACGGGGTACTATCCACCTGAAAAATATATTTCTTTTCGGTCCAAATCATTTTTGGGTACAATATTATTCCATGAGGAGATGTGATAATTTTTCAGACAGTTGGTTGAAATTATAATAATAAATCAATATGGATCGTTGGTTTAAAGTTTTAATAGTAACTTGTCCTTTCGATTTTCTAAGGGTTATTTGTCTCTTCGGTTTTCCAAAAGTTACTTGTCCCTTCGGTTTTCCAAGAGTTACTTGTCTCTTCGGTGTTCCAAGAGTTAATTGCCCTTCGCAAATAGTAGTTGTCTCTTCAATATTACCAAGAGTAATTTTGACCCTTCGTTAAGACCAAGAGCTACTTTCAGTTCTTCTATAAATAGAAGCTCATTCCTTTATTATTTCTTACAAATTCACTGAAACTCTAGAGAGAGAAATTATAGAGAGAAAGAAGAAGAGAAGTCTGCTACCTCACTTTTTCAATATCCAGTTTCTTCTAAGGTAAGGGGTATTATTTCTTTCGTATTCATGAAGAGAGCTATTGTTATTCCATTCCTTATTATTTTGTTGGAATAATCTGTATACGCGGACTACCGTATACATGGTGAAATTCTGTTGTTATTCCATTCTTTATTATTCTTCTAGAATAACCTGTTTATGCGAAGTACCGTATACATGGTGAAATTCTGTGGTTATTCCATTCTTTATTATTCTGGTGGAATATCCTCGCTTCATGCGATCTTTAATTTATTATTACATTCCTGTTTCGCTTTTTTTTATTCTGTCGTAATATTTTGTCTGTATGCGCTTACGCATGAAATTTGGGTTCCATTATTTATTATTCTCGCCGGATATCATCGCTGCGTGCGTTCTGGCACGACACGGTTCCATTCTTTATTATTCTGTTGGGAATAACCTGTCTCTGCAGTCTATCGCACTCATGGTGAATCCTTCTGTTATTTCATTCTTTATTATTCTGTTGGAATAACCTGTCTATGTGGATTACCACATGCATGGTGAATGATCCTTTGTATTCATTCCTTATTAAATTGTGGAAATGATCTGTTTACGTGGATTATTATGAAAGTCATAATATAAGCATTGGACTGTTGATTATGATGAAAGTCATAATAAAAGCATTGGACTGATGAAAATCATGGGTATATGTAGTATTAGTAAGTGTTATGATAAGTTATGTTGGTTATTATGTGAAAATATGAAAGTTTCTTAGAAATCACAAAGGGTTGAAAATCAGATTTTGGTGAAAATAGAACATGAAATTCAATTAACCATATCTCCTATTATATTTCAAAATTTTGAGTGTGGTCATGTTCTAGAGTTAGATCTATGAGTTTTCTAACTTATTCAAGTGGAATCACTAGAAAAGGTGTTTTAGATTTTCGTGTGGACTGATTTTAGCAAAGGAGTTAAAAACTAAAAAGTACCAAAAAACTACTGCCTAGAAATTTAAAAGTGCATTTTCGGCCACTTAGTTTGTGAAATAAAATCTGGCTTTTTGGGACATGGAAATATATGGTATAAAGTACCTACTGTCCAAAAATGGGCTCATTCCGACTTAAAATGAGCAAGTTATGACTATTTCAATATTTAGGTTTTTTCGATGAAAAACCCTATAACCGAAGTTCTATAACTCCGATGACCATGAAATTTAAACTGGAAGCTCACGTTAACATGTGTAAGATCCTGCCGAGATTTGGAAATTTCTGGAGTTAACCTTGAGGTAGCTAATTTCTTAAGGAATTAATTAGAAATTGATTTTTGAAAAATACTTAAGGGAGTTGAAAAATTATAAAAAAATACTTGTTGTGTATGAAATATATGTATATATGTTTGGACAAAGGATAGAAAAATAATAAGTTGATTTGGTAATTTTTCATGAAAATGGTTTAGTTACGAACATATGAGTTAAATATGTTATATGAAGTTGAAAAATTGGTAAATATGATTTTATGGCTTGAAAATCCTATATAAGGTATATATACAGATTTTTGATGAGGGATTTGATCATTGGTGATGATATCTTATGAGTATGACATTTTTGAATGATTAAATGCATTATTTGGTTAAGTGTAAACAATTAAAATAAATTGTTTATAAGTTTAAGAAAAAATTAAAATATTGTTATAATATTAATGATATTAGATTATGAGATTATTAAGTGATTGATAACATTGGGATATTCTTGAACCCTGGATAAATTATATTATAAGTGTTTAATATTTATCCTTTATCTCATTTGATTGATTCTTTATATCATTGTCATGATCCTCATGCTTATATTGTGTTGAAAGTCATCTGTGACTTACGTGCATAGATGGACTTGGTATGATTATGACCAGGGATTATTCGGTATAATCATGATCGTAATGTGGTAAAAGTCATCTTTGGCCCGTAGTGCATAGATGGACTTGGTATGATTATGACTAGGGATTATTCGGTATAATCATGACCGTAATTGAAAACACAAATATCCTTGGCCCGTAGTGCATGGATAATTCATGGTCGTGATACTATTAAGCTGAGTCTCAGCATTATTGGTTTTACAGTTGTATATCTTTGGCCTGTAGTGCAAAGATGAACTGTTGGTTATTGGTTATACAGTAGTATGTCTTTGGCACAGTAGTGCAAAGATGAATTGTTAATGAATATCTTTGGTAGTAGTGCAAAAATGAATTTATTAGTATGATTATGAGCAGGAATTGTGATTTGGTATAACCATGATTTTTAATGTTTCGGGTGAAGATAGGTGATGAAAATTATCTTCATCCTAGGTGCGAAGAGGAATTTAGAATCACAATTATGATTATGAGTTATTCTTATGATTCTGGACAGGAATTGTTAATTGATGTTACAGGGATAAAACATTATTGGTGAACTTTTAATGTGGAGAAGACAATAGATCTAATGGTCTATTTGACTCTTCTAATGGATTGCTCGTTCCGCTACAACTATGGTTGAAAAGTTTTATCATCTACCATATGTTCTAAATCTCTGATTTATTTCTGATGAAGGCTATTGATAATTTAATTATCTTTAGTCATGATATTCTTTACTGGGCTGGTTGTGCTCACCCTTTTTGCTTCACAATTCCTTTCAGGTAATAAGAGTGTAGCTGGGTCGAGCGGGGGTAACAGGAGAATAGAACGGTGGTCTATAGCTGTTGAGATTCTCCCTAAATAGTATGGAAATAATTTTATTGAGAATTTTAGATAAGTGTGTCGTATTATATACGTCATTTGATATTTAATTTTGGTGAACCGAATAGGGTGAGGTGAACCCAACTTTGGAAGGGTGTTTTGCCACTATCATACAACATGTCTAATGACATACAACCTCGTGTTATCATAAGACAGGGTTGTGCACATCCACTTGCTGAGTATATCTATGAGCACTACCTATATGATCTTGGAGTATATTTGAAATATAATTCTCACTTGGAGACAACAGAGATAATTATATGTCAAGAGAAGACTCACCATTAGAAAAAAGATGATAGCAATCTTCTTATTTTTCTTTGGGGTCTATTAGGTCAACCAAGGATAATTCTGTGGACATATGATATCTATCATAACCTAGACGCATGGCCTCCCATGTACGAAGGTTTCCTTGAGCACTTCCCAAAGATTTTAATTTCTAAAATGCTTATTATTGTCTTATTATGTAAAGTACCTTTGTAAGGTGTTGTGGTCGAGGCACCATAAGAGTTACATAGATTTTGAATTGAAACTCACAGCTTATCTGTTGTCGTACTCTGCACGACAGTTCAACAGTTATATAAATAAAGTTTGTATTTGATTTTTAAAGAGTGATATCTGGCGACTCATAATGGGTCGTGTGGACCTATTTTGGGTGCGTCACAACTATCACATAATTTGCTGATAGACAGAAGATTGTACCTGAGTCCTGTGACTAGTTGTACATTGGAAATTGTTATGTGTTTATTACCAACACTTCCAATTCCAATTAATTTACCTTTATTGCTATTTCCAAAAGTTACTTCACTGTAGTCTATAGCTTGTAAATTGTTCAATTTTGATTTGTCTCTTGTCATATGCCTTGAACAACCGCTATCAAGAAACCATTTATTTTTGCTAGATTCGACTGCAAGACATACCTGTAATATATAATGGCTTCACAAACTGGTACCCTTTAATAGAAAGGGTCCTTTGGGTGAGTTTTCCATTTTGTTTAAGGATCATTTGTATTTTCCTTTACAAAAATGGGTATATGATAATAATCTTTAGTAGACAAAAATGTTCTATGAGTAGCAGGTCTATCATATGTATTTTTATATCCTGAGACGTTTTGATAGGTGTTTCTAGAAGATATTTCATTTTTCTAATAATAAAGTTCCCTTTTTGTAATGACAGAAGTAGTATAAGTTCTTTTTGGCACCTAAATCATTTTTCATTTATAGTTTCCCATTGTAGCATTACTTGTGTGGATAGAATGATCATTTCTAGTATAATAAGAACATTTAGTAAAATGAGATGTATGACTTTCTTTTTCTTTCTTTTTAACACGATATTGTCCTTTATCTTTCGTTTTACTAGATTCTTTAATATATCCTAATCCTTCTTTATTAAATCCATATCTTTGTTGATAAAGCATAACATAAAGGTTTTCTTTCCCTTTTGTGAATTTAATAACTGTTGAGTTTAAATCATCACATTCTACAGTTAACATTTTAATTTGATTTAACAAAGAAAATTCTTCACTTTGTTTTTCTAAACTTATTTTTAGAGATGAATTTTCAACCTCGAGTTTTTTGATCTTTTCACTCAACTCTTGACTTGGTGTTTGAGAGTCTTCGATAAGAACAGTGAGTGTAGAATTTTCGACTTCAAGATTTTCAATAGAGATAATAAGTGTTGAATTTTCTATTTCAAGATCTCTATTTATTTTTCTTAATTTTTCTAATTCTTCTTTTAACATATGTTTTTCAGAAGAATCATTCTTTAGTTTCTCATTTTCCTCTTTTAAGGTTTCATTTATTATGATCAAATTTGAATTTTTTATTTCAAGATTTCTGTTAGTCTTAATTAATTTTTCTAATGAAATTTTTAGTTTAGTAAAGTCTTCTTTAATAATTTCAATATCTTTATATAAATAGTTATATGCTTCTTGTAATTGATGATGTTTTTTCATTTATATTATCTAAACTATGTGTGGTATATGAAGTACTAGGTACTTGATGTTCCGAATTTACCTCAAATTTTGGTGATGACTCATTGTCTGCCATTAAACATAGATTTGCGATTTCTTCGGTTTGTTTGACAATTCCTTCTTCATCACTTAGATCATAGTTTTGGACAGTCCTTTTTGAAGTGTCCAGGCTGATTGCATTCAAAACATGTATTTGAATTTTTATTAGAGCCAACATTTTCGAAGTTGTTGTTGTTTGCTTTGAAATTTCCTCCTAGTGCTTTTGGTTTAAAGGCTTGCTTATTTCTGAAGTTGTTATTTGTTTTCATAAAGCCTTTGCCATATCTTCTTGCTTTGCTTTATATTACTTTCCTAAGCTATCTTGATAATAAAGAAACTTCGTTATTATCTAAACTCAGGAGTTCTTCATTCAACTCCTCATCATTGCTTTCAACTAGTAAAGCTTTGAAATCGATTCATTTCTTTTTGAGATTTGTATCCGATCCTACTTTTTCGACTAGCATGTCGACTTTGTGGGCTCCTAGATTTCCAATAAGGTTATCAAGAGGATATGCAGTTAGATCTTGCATTTCTTTGATGGTCGTAACCTTCATTTTCCATACAGATGGAAATGCTTTGAGAATTCTTCTATTTTTCTCATTTGTTGTGTAAGCTTTTCCTAGTTGTTCTAATTCATCAATGATTCTATAAAACGTGTTTTCATATCAATGATTTTTTCACCTTCTTCTAACTTGAAGCTTTTATACTCTTAGATTAGAGAATCTTTTATGGTTTCTTTGATATGACTGGTTCCTTCATAGGTTATAATCAATTTTTCCCAAATTTCTTTAGCATTCTTGCAGTTACTAACTCTTTTGTACTCTTTTTCTATGAGAGCACTGGTCAGCACTTGTTCGTATTTGGAGGCTATATTCATAATCTTCTCATCTTCGGTGGTGAATTCACTAGCATCTTTTTCAACGATCTTTTCACCTTCAATTTTTGTGAGAAATTTTACACCTCGTTCTATTGCTAGCTAGATTTTGATTCCTTGTGACTTGGCATAGATTTTGAATCTATTTTTCTAGGTGGCAAAGTTTGTGCCATCAAATAGTGGAGGTCTGGACATTGACAGTCCTTCTCCGCAACCAGTAGCATTGTAGGTCATAGATGAATCTACTCTTAGATATGCTTGTATTCACTTAATAAACAAGTTAAAGAGCAGCGCTTTGATACCAATTGAAAGTCCAATAATAATCCAGAAGGGGGGCGGTTTGAATAGATTATCATCGTTTAAAAATTATCTTCAACCTTTTTGAATTTTTAGTAGATTAACTTGCAGTGTTAGAAAGTAATAAGCAGGTTAGTAAAAATTCAGTCACACAATGCACATATATTTATCTGGTTCACAACATACAGCTAGGGTATGTTGCTACGTCTAGTCTCAAGCTCCTCTCCAGGACTTGAGATCCTATTACTCCCAGTAATAAATAGTACTGCTTCAATAGGTGGAGAAGCCTTTACAAAGTTTTATAGATAAACTTACAACTATCCACAACTAACTATCTCGGACATCGAACTCCCAGCTCATTCCTCAAGCTTAATTGTATCTTCCTTTGGAGTTCAGAACTATTCTATGATTTAGTCTTGAAACAACAATCTCTTCCTTACCTCACAAGTACACTAGAAACCCAACTCCTAGCTGACCTCTCTAACTTTGTGGTCTTGGTAAAAGAATTTTTGTCTTTCTCACGATATATAAAATAAATTAAGTATACCTTTCTTTTTTACAAAAGATTGTTTTGGTTTTTTCTTCTAAAGTAAGCACATAAAGTTTAGTACAAACACTTCTCAAATAAGCAGATATATAGATTAAGATCAAATATTTAAATAAAAGTTCAAGACTTTTATGTGTTAAGCTTTTGTGTATAAAGATATGAAACTTGATACACTTTTTTAAATATTTTCCTTTTCTTTAATAAAGAATGTGTTTCTATGGTTTAAACAGATTAAAAAGGGATTTTTCTTGATAAATAAAGAGTGTGTTTCTATGATTTAAACAAATATAAATGATGATTTTGAATCACAGTTTAAATCACTTATATAATGCAACAAGTAATTTATGAATAAGTAAGTTTGTGTAAAATTACTTGTGATGACAGTTATCAAGTATAACAGATTAATCAGTTAAATAATACTTGATATATCACATAAGTATATTTCACTCAAAAATATATATTTTTATATATTTGATCTACGTTGTGAAAATTTGGCCACTTAGGATTTCAAATACCGTTCAAATAATATTTTTTGTTAAGAAATATCTCTGAATATCGGTATCCAAGTACTGACTAAATTATTCGTTTCACAATTTGATAATTATATAAATATTATGTAATGTTTATATAATGTATCAATATCAATAAAAGGCCACATAGGATTTTAAAGACCGTTCGAAAAATTTCAGAGAAATTACTTCCGAATTATATCAGTATCTAAGAAGTGACTTTTTACTTGATATTAATAGATGATATATATATATATATATATATATATATATATATATATATATAGATGTGTAACAATTTATATTTGAATATCTATATATATAAAAAGTATGAGATAATGTGAGCAATAATAAATTAATAACTTATCTAAGATATTTTGACCAATTTTTCTCTTTTAAGTAGAATTAGAACTTTGATAAGAAGAAAGAGTAAAAACTTAATTTGACAAAATGTAAGCAAGAAAAATAAGCTTTTCTAATTTGTAAGTTGGTAATTGAAAATAAATGAAAAGCCTTAAGATTTTTAAAGTTAGCGCAAAAAGGTAATTTGGAAATCTAATTTTGAAGTCAATAGACCGGATTTGTTTGATAAAAATTGAAGGGTCCGGATTAATTTTAAATCACACGGATTGGGCAAGATTTTGGCAGAAACATTTGCATGCCAACTTAGTCAGGTTAAGATTTTTAAGCCCTAGCACATGCCCATATGCCAAAAACATACACATCTTAAAATGTCAGCACACTCACACACGGCACATCACATATGCACTAGTCACGGCACCACACTAACACATGCACATCACACACACACACACACACACACACATATATATATATATATATATATATATATATATATATTTAGAAATATTCTTTTTGCCCATAAAAGATTTGTGAAATCATTTTGAAAAAGAAATAGGGATCTCTTTGCCTTAGGAAATTTTACTTTATGAATTCATTTCATTTACACTAGATATTAGATTTATCAAGGTTAGAAAATAAATTCAAACGGAGTTTTCAAAATAAATGTAGACACTCGAAATTTTCTTTTCCTGTTACTAACTATGCAGGAGGGAAAGAGCGTCTTTTTTACACTTCAGAGGTAACCCTAAAGGACCACAACATCAATTCCAACCCCGAAGATCGCCCCGGGAGATCCAGTTTCCAACCTCGGAGATAACCCTAGGAAATTAGTTTCCAACCCTTGAGATAACCCCGGGAAAATTAGTTCCAACTCCGGAGATAACCCCGGGAGATCAAGTTCAATGCCCGGAGTCAACCCCGGATGGGAAAGCCAACCTCAAAGATAACCCTGAGGACATTTAAAGTTAACAAAATGACAATCTCAGAGATAACCCTGGGAAAAAACCGCTAGAACTGTGTGAAAACCGGAGATAACCCCAAGAAGGGCAAAATGGTTATTTTGCCAACTCAAGTTCATTTCAAATCAAATACACTCATTTCAACTCAAATTTCTTCAAAAGAAGTCCCACAAGAACCATATCTTAACTTCGGAGCGCAAACTACGCAAAACAGCTTACTGGATTGCCTGACGGAGACCCAGAAATGCTATTTCGGTCATAAACCCATCTTCCCCGGAATCAAAAAAGGACAAACACTATGTCATTACATGGCTCTCGGAAAGAGCTTTCTGGAATGGTGTGGCACACTTCCATCAGACTCTTGGATTGAAAGTTATGAAGGTTCGAGTGAACATCGCTTTGTCCGAGTGCATGTACTTCGAGACAGCGGGACCCACACTGCCCGGGCACCCGGCAACCGCAGTACACTCACATCGCCAGCAGTACACTACGCTGTGCAACTCCCTCTAGAGGGCTTGGGGCGGCCATATTTGCAAGAAAAAAGGCGAGGAAGCCCTATCCAATTTGTTCTGTACACATTCCATATTGAGTGCTTTCTCATTTTAAACACCTGTTAGCTCACATATAGCTATATTTTACCGGCGGGAGCTAAGTGTTTATCCATATAGAGTCATAGGAGCCTGCTTTGGCAACCCACTGTAAGCCTTCTCACACTATAAATCCTTTCTCTCCATCTTTGCACACACTATTCTTCACATTGAGAGTCGTGTTGTGTGTGTATGCCCAGACTTCGGTTTGTGGTTTTCATTTCTGTCTATATATGTACTTATATATGTATATATTTATATATGGACTAACATTATCGAGTTATACCTCGATTGAGCCTAGACTTATGTTTGGAGCGTTTACTTGCTTATATATATATATATATATATATATATACATTTCTGTCAGGCCTGGAGTTTACTTCGTGGTGGTTGATTGTCTTTTACAGCTTTATTTACATTTCTGATCCCCCATGGAGGTGCTTCGTGGTGGTGAGTTTACTTCGTGGTGGTTGATCGTCTTTTACAGCTTTATTTACATTTCTGATCCCCCATGGAGGTGCTTCGTGGTGGTTGATCATGTATATATATATATATATATATATATACCGCTTTTATATATTTACATTTCTAATCCCCCATGGAGGTTTTTCGTGGTGGTTGATCATGTCTATATATATATATTTATCGTTTTTATATATTTACATTTTTGATCCCCCATGGAGGTGCTTCGTGGTAGTTGATCATGTCTGTATATATATATATTTATAGCTTATATATATATATATATATATATATATATATACTACTTCTTACTTTTCATATATAAACTCATGATCATGTGAGCCTATGAATCATGTGATCATAGATTCAGTCTACAGAATCTAGATTCGGTTCTGTGATGGACATTTTCAGCTGTAAGCAGCTTGTACATTATTTACGGTGTTTGAATTTCCTTAGATGATTGTCATGCCCATGAGGAGTTCGGCACTGCTGTATATTATTTTCTCAAAAATAAAAGCAAACCAACCGAATATTTAGTAATAAAATGGAGGTATGAAAAGGTCTCAATTACTATTGAACACATGGTTTGAAAAACCTCTTTTATAAAACTTCACTGCTATATCATGTTTAAAATTGATTTTTTTTACAAAATTCAAACCCTTTGTATATAGGTGCGAATGAGGCCTCACACTACTTCCAAATAAATTGCACATTGATCCACACACACACACACACACACATTCATATATTAGTTTCTTGAAAAGTGGCGGTCACCGTGGCAACACGGATGTCGGGGGGTGCCTAACACCTTCCCTCCGCATAATTGATAAGTAGGTTTTATACCTACTTATCCTGTATATTTTACTTGAATTAGTTGCTTAATCTCATGTTTCTTAGTTACTTTTCATGCATTTTGTGTTCGTTTTATAGATTATATGCATAGGGAGCTGTGATTGCAAAGAATTGATATAAAATCGCAAAGAAAAGCAAATCGGACATCGTTTGGGCTTTCATAATTATCTCATGTTCTCGGATTGGAACTTGGATTATATTGTAGAGCTTCTTCTTAGCTTTCTGGAACATATTGAATCATTCCAATCGGAGTTCGGATGCAAGAGTTATGATCTTTGTACCAACGGATGTTGAGCTTCACTGTTTTGGGTGGTCATTTGCATAGCAGCCACTTCCAGCCCAATTTTGACCTTCATCCATTCAGAATCTGTAAATTCTCAAAGAATGAAAGTTGTAGATCTCGTCGATATCTTTGATTTGATAGGTGGCAGGCCCTGTAAATCGTAGCGGATCAAACGTTATGCCTATTTTACCAAAGGACGTTGCAGTAAAAAATAGAGTAGCGCGGGCCGTGCTATAAATGAGCTAGGAACAACGCGGGGCGCGCTAGTCCATCGAAACTCAACATTACGATGAGCGGTAGCGTCCAAAATGGCCTAGGAATAGCGTGGGGCGCGCTAGTCGGCGGGGGGAGAGTTAAATTGGGGTTTATGATGTCCAGTTTGAGCTAGAATAGGATTCTTAGTTGCCTAACTTGCTAGGGTGTCCATTAGAACTATAAATACTTGAGTTTAACTTGGATTGGGAGGCTAGTTCTAAGACTCCATAAAATCCCTTTTGGGATAGATTTCTATTAACTTATTCTTTACTTTCTTTCTTAGATTAGGAACCCTAGATTAGATGAGATTGGGAGATTGAAACAACTGGGAGACCATTGAAGATCAAGAGTAGGAGCTTGAGGAAGATGGAGATTTGCTGACAACAGATTTATTCTTTACTCTACTCTTATTTTTATCTTTTAATGTGTATTCAAGTGTGGATTCTTAATTTTAATTCAATGAACTAATTCTTTGTTTGAGATTACAATGGATCTTATTGTGTAGTTTATTTTAATATGCTTCACTATCAATTGTTATGTTCTATTGCGAGGATTGTTTATTGTGATTTGGACTTAATTACTTAATTGCATAGCTAACAATTACCGTGATAATCTATATGAACTCGAGAGATGAAGTATAGATTTAGATCTGATCATGATAGCATGTGTTTGTGATTTCTGCATAGATGGAATTCATGATTCGTGTTTAGGATAGAGATATACCTTTACGCCATATATAGTCTAATAAGAACTTGAACTTAAACCCTTTTTAATTGTAATTCACATAGAGATATAGTGGGTTAGTTAATTAGGGTGTTCAAATTGACGCTATCATCTGTGGATTTGATTTGATATGAGTATGGTGCATTGAGAGATGGCCATGTTTTACTTTTGCGTTCTTGATTAACAATCCAGTATAAATAATTTGGCTTAACAGGAAGTGTGTTGATTTAAATGAAACAATAAGTGAAATTGTAATCTCAAGTCTTCAATATCTTGTTTCATTCTAGGGATAGTTAGTAATAGTTTAGTTAATTATTTTAAATTAAATTATTAAATTATTCATTTAAATAAGATTAAATTGGTCATATGTTAGTAATTGGTAATTTTATTAAATAATTCTCTTGTAGAACGATACTCGACTTATCACTTTATTACTTGTTGACCACGTATTCTTGTGTGTTATGCGTAATTAGATTTTACCCAACAAGTTTTATATGGCGTATTTTTAGGGAATTAGTTTAATATATTTTTGCCAATATTAGCTTCAATCAAATTAGTCTTAATTTAAACATTTTTTTTTCTTTCTTTATTTTTATTTTTATTTATTTTTATTTTATTATCTTCTTCTTTTTTTCTCGTTTCAGGTACCATGGCTGGATTAAATTATCAATGGCCATACACGAACATGACTCAACCAAGGAAAACATGGATTGATGGACTTAATACATTTTCTGTAGAGTCTGTGACGTCCCCAAAATAGGTATACATCACCTATTCTGAGTCGCCAAATACATGGTACAGAATACAAATACAACTTAATTATACAACAGTCGTATAAAATACGACATAGCATAATCTAAGAGTTTTAATAAGAATATTGTCATCTAGACAATATCCACACTCAATGGAGTCCTCATTACATTTATTGTCACACTTTTTTAATGTAATAGTGAAGACTACTAATGCTATCATCCGGACCAATACTCTGCTTCCCACGACTAGTTAAAATTCGTTCTCATTTCCTGAAGAGAATAGTGAAAGAAAGGGTGAGCTCAACTAGCCCAGTAAGAAATATTATGACTACGATAATGCAAAATAATTATCGTTAGCCTTCAACAAAGATGTTAAAGCCGATACAATATAACAAACATCAAGTTTAACTACGGTGAACAAGCAATCCATTAAAAAGAATTGTCAAGTAGAGAATAAAATCTATTATCTTTTATGATTTATAAGGTTTTTCATCACTTTTATCATTGGGACCCGACAATAAATAATCCACATCATCCCCGCACTACTACCAAGGATATTCATTAGTATCACAACCACAAATTATCCATGCACTTTCTACGCCAAGGATATTCGTGTATTCATCAATGGTCATGATCATTCCAACAACTCGTCCATCAATGCACTACGGGCCAATGAGAACTTTTACCACATCATTTGTAACATTACGGTCATGATTATACCAATTAATCCTCGTTTCATAATCATACCAAGTCCATCTATGCACTACTACGGGCCCACAGATGACTTTCAACATAAAATAAACATGAGGATGATGACAATGATATAAGAATTCAATAAAACAAGTTCAAGAATTAATTTATTCAGAACTAATAACGTCCAAATTGTCAACATGATACTTCTTTGTGAGAGTAAAATTCAAGAATGCTCGAAGAATATTTCCATGAAAAGATATCGGATGAAGCGCAAATATCAAGGATATTCCACTAATTTCATGGAGTATAGAAGTCAAAACTTTAACCAACCGAGTATAATAAAAATGAAATAACAAAAGAAATCACCGTGCATGATAGATCAAGACAGACGGAGTTATTCCAACGAATAATAAATAATGGAACCAGTCGAGATTTAAATTAATTTCGGCAGATATTCCAATGTAATAATAAAGAATGAAATAACAATGAAATTACCATGCATGCAATAGACCACACGATAAAAGTTATTCCAACGAATAATAATTAATGGAACCGTGTCAGCGTAATACGCACCGAAGCGTGATATTCCAATGTAATAATAAATAACGGAACCAGTCATGCATAAACGCATGCATGATAGGATGTTTTAACGTAATAATAAAGAATGGAATAACGAAGAATTTCACCATGTATGCGGTACTTGACATGACAAAGTTATTCCAACATAATGATAAAGAATGGAATAACGTAAGAATTTCACCAAGTATAGGGTAGCCAGCAGATACAAAAGTTATTCCAACGAATAATAAAGAATGGAATAATGTTCTTCTCTTCCGAATTCGAAAGAAATAATACCCCTTACCTTAAAAGAAACTGGATATAGGAGTAGTGAAGTAGCAGAATACTTTTCTTCTTTCTCTCTATAGTTTCTCTCTCTAGAGTTTCAGTGAATTCATAAGAAATAATGAAGGAATGAACTTCTATTTATAGGAGAATGGACCTAATAAGAACTAATTCATGAACGATCTATATTGATTTACTTTTAAACTAGACGGTCCATATTGATTTACTATATGCATATTAATAAAATACTCTAATAAAACAAAATCTTTTAAATAAAATATAATATATTCTATTTATAGTTTAATAAAACAAATAACTTTATAAAAGTATTCTTTTTATATACAAAGATTTTACTATGCAAAACACTATCTGTAACTATGATAATAAAATATAATATATTCTAATTATTGTCTAATAAAACAAATAACTTTATAAAAGTATTCTATTTTATATAAAAGATTTTACTATGCAAAATACTATGCATAATAGAATATAATATATTTTATTTATAGTCTAATAAAATAAATAACTTTATAAAAGTATTTTGTTTTATATAAAAAGCTTTTCCTGCTTTTATTACATTAATAATACTAATAAAATAAAATTTATATATAATATATATATAAAACTTCGTGACTTCATAAAAAGACACCTCAATATATTTAACAACATTTATCATCATTATTATAATTCACAATATTAATCACCGTGTCGTTCCCGAGAAAGAGGGGGCTTCCAATAAGGATTTCTCCCTATTGGCCGCGCGATTAAGTGACCAAACCTCTCCTCGCGTAACTTCTGACATCGTTAATATTGCAAATAATAATATTAATAACTTTGTTATCTCAATTATTGATTTAATAATATATAAAATATATCGACAATAATGAATCAAATAACGTGAGATACTTATGCAACAATTCATCAAGCAATAATTGAACAAAATTGAGTGACTTCTCACGTAAGCATCAATAATCAATATTGTATTGCTACTATGCAACCACACCAGATATCAGTATTTTAACACCGTGTTTCAACAGATTAACGGTAAAACTTCCGCCGTTATTTTTATAAAAATATTTTTGTCGTTTTCTCAATTCGACTATAATTCCGTTGTGGGGTCCACCAATGATTGTGCCGTTGTACGAATATTCCCTACTAAAACGAATATTCCTGACCAATCGAATATTATATAACAACTTGCGTACTTTGCATAATTTATAAATATTACCCATAACTATAATATTATATCAAATCCACACCATAATATTCAAAAAAAATATTTCGAGAAATTAAATCTTTATTCATAAAATTTGGGGTCTCACAGAGTCAGTACAAATTGAGGCAAATTCGAAGACGTTGGAGGTTATCGCAGCCCAATGGAGTCGAAGGATGGAAGTTACGTGTGACTATTGTGCTGGCGACCATCAAAGTCATCAATGCACCGTCAAATTTGAACCGGTACAAAATGGTGGTGAATACCTCAACGATTATACATATGCTAATTATCATCAAGTTTGGGGGTATCACCCGGATTCGTCATGGAGTTATACTTATGAAGACCAATACTACGCTCCAAATCCAATATATACACACCTGAATTTTCATGTAAACCTCCATTGCCACAAGAAGAAAAGTCAAATTTGGAGAAATTACTGTCAAAGCTCATAGCAAACCAAAAGGAGAGGAGGATTAATCAAGAGCGGTCAATTCAGAATCAAGAGATATCAATTCAAAAGCTGCAGAACCTATTGGATCAAATGCTCAAAGCCTTGAACAATTGTCCTCAAAATAAGTGGTGTTATGACAAGGATTCCGAGATTGATGAAGTGCCTGAGCCAAATCTACAACTGGATGAGACACGAGATGTTGAAAAAGAGAAGACAAGTGGGGATAATGAAAACAAGGTCGGTGAAGAACTAACTGTGAGCACCAACGAGAATGAGCCGATGTTATTAGTGCCCCAAGTTCCTTCTCCACCAAAGTTCAAGGATCCGGTTAGATTTTCAAAACCATGCCCGCTAGGTAGTCATGTCGTTAGCAATGCTCCTTGTGACGTAAAAGTGAGTACAACTTCAAAGCCTTGGTGCAATGAGCTGGAGAAGATATAAGAAGAGATTATTGTGTCTGACAAGCTTCAATGCCCCAATGTGATCACGGACACAATGGAGAAAACACCTAGATGTTGAAAATACTTGAATGTGACCTTATTTAAAGAAAGCATACTTGGTGACTGTAATGCATTGGCCATCACAAATGGGAACCTACCAAAAACTATATTATTTCCGATGGATGGAGGGTTCCTCAATTACCGAAGAGGAATTAGATAGTCAATTTCGCATAAAGTCGCTTACGACGTTAAAACTAGTGCTACTTGGGAGGCAACCCAAGCTCTAAACCTTTTCTTCCTTATTTATTCTTTATATTTTAGTTTATAATCTAACTCAAATATTTAGTTTTCAACGAATAATGACTCCATAATGGTATACTCGTAGGTAAGGTAAGAAAAAGAGTCACCAAGCTCTCGGCCCCATAAATACGCGTCACTATGCAATGCTTATTCTCAAATAAGCGGGGGCGCTCTATCATCTCGTGAAGTTATCGCCCTTTACAACAGGGGACCGCGCCACTCACGATCGATCTAATGGGGATCGCGCTTATATCGCTTTCATGCTATCGATCGCTTAGCACGGGTCATTACGGCTACATAATGTATATACTAAGCGGGCACGCTTATCGATCAGAATCATCGCTTGCCTAGCGGCGGGTTGCTACTCAAGGAGTTATACCGGTATGGATCGCTACTTCTCAGAATTTCAAGCACTGAACGGATTTAATCGACGTGTCTCAGATTTGAACAAAGCCAATTCTCCTTAATACATGCAACTTCTCCACTTCTCCTACACCCATTACACTTCCAATACTCCATAACCCCCATTACACCATCCTTACCTCTCCTTCTCCTTTTCAACTTCCATTCCCATTAAACCCATCCATCCCCAACTTTCAATCCACGTTGGTTTTCCATTTCCAATCCATGTTGTTTTTCAATTTCCGCGCCGCTCGGAAATCCCAGGCGTTAAAAGTGGTTTAATTGCAATGTTAGTCAAGTCCAACTCAAGTGTGGTTCCCGATGTATTCCAATGTGTCTGGCCTATTCTTTAGACTTAGCAGACAAGGAGGAACATGTTGTATTTTCAGGGAAGTCCTCTCTTTTAATTTTTCCTATCTTAGCCATTGAGGATAATGTCCGTTTTAAGTTTGGGGGGCATTTTAGTGTCGTATTACATATAGTTAGTTATTTACATTGTAGTTCATATAGTTACATTTATTTTTTGCATTCAGTTTCTTGAAAAAAAAAATTAAAAAAAATTGAAAAAAAATTAAAAAATTAAAAAAATTGGTAGTTAGTTTACTATGTTTATATAGCATTTAGTACATCTTGCATGAGTCTAGCTGTTAGATAGATACGGTTTATTTTGGCCAATGATGAGATTGGAATTGAGTAGACAAGTATAGTACTGACTATTAAAGCTTTGATGTGATTTTTTGTTATGAATTGAATCTTTTTCCTGTTTGAAACTAGTATAATCAGGTTAGCACGTTAGAGACAACTTGTTGATTGATTGAGTTTAAATTGATACATAATGGGACTCTAAAGGATAATTCTAGTTTGAATGAAAGAATGATAAGAATAAGTAGTGATGACTAAAGTTAGACAAGAACCTAAGTTTGGGGGAATATTTAGGGTATATAAGCTATAAAAAAAAGAAAAAAAGGAAAATAGAAAAAAGAAAAAAAAAGGAAAAAAAGAAAAAAGAAAAAGAAAAGAAAGTATGAATAAACACCGTGGTGTGCTTGTCTAGTTTTGTGGCCTTTGTTACTTAAGTAAGTAAGCCTGAGGGGATTGTTTTTACACCTAGCGCCCTAAGGTCTTAATGGTCTAGGAGTCATTGGTCGAAAGCTCGTTAAGGTAGCATTGAAAAGCCTAAGGGAATAAGACATTGCATAGCTATGTGTATATAAACCAAAAGAAAAAAAAATGAATAAAACGGGAAATAAGAGAAAAAAGCCCCCGTAGATGAAAAATGAAGCATAAGTATCCCATGTTGACCCTCGATATTAGTAATTGTTTGATATTAGTTGGATCTAGCTTATTTTTGGATTTCTTGAGTTTACATTATATGATGCCTTCGAAGAGACTTGTTATGTGTTAAATTTGATTTTATATCAGTTAACATTATTGTGGAGCACACACGCACTATATTAGTGATAACAGTCTAAGATTTGATGATTGATTGGAAAGTTAATGATTTGTTTTGATATGATGTATTATCATGTTTACATGATTTCTCTAAGGCCGGTTGAATAGACTTGTTTCTGTCATTACTGCTGGATTCGTAAACATGTAGATTAGTTGCATTGCATAGCATTGTTGTTTTGTGTTTTTGCTTGAGGACAAACAAAGGTTTATGTTTGGGGGTATTTGATAAGTAGGTTTTATACCTACTTATCTGGTATATTTTACTTGAATTAGTTTCTTAATCTCATATTTCTTAGTTACTTTTCATGCATTTTGTGTTCATTTTGTAGATTATATGCGTGGGAGCTGTGATTGCAAAGAATTGGTATGAAATAGCAAAGAAAAGCAAATCGGACATCATTTGGGCTTTCATATTTATTTAATGTTCTCGGATTAGAACCTAGATTATATTGTAGAGCTTCTTCTTAGCTTTCCGGAACATCTTGAATCATTCCAATTGGAGTTCGGATGCAAGAGTTATGATCTTTGTACCAACGGACGTTGAACTTCACTGTTTTGGGTGGTCATTTGCATAGCAGCCACTTCCAGCCCAATTTTGACCTTCATCCATTCAGAATCTGTAAATTCTCAAAGAATGAAAGTTGTAGATCTCGTCGATATCTTCGATTTGATAGGTGGCAGGCCTTGTAAATCGTAGCGGATCAAACGTTATGCCTATTTTACCAAAGGACGTTGCAGTAAAAAATAGAGTAGCGCGGGCCGCGCTATAAATGAGCTAGGAACAACGCGGGGCGCGCTAGTCCATCAGAAACTCTGTTACAGTAGCGCGGGGCGCGTCCAAAATGTCCTAGGAATAGCGTGGGGCGCGCTAGTCGGCGGGGGGAGAGTTAAATTGGGTTTTATGATGTCCAGTTTGAGCTAGAATAGGATTCTTAGTTGCCTAACTTGCTAGGGTGTCCATTAGAACTATAAATACTTGAGTTTAACTTGGATTGGGAGGCTAGTTCTAAGACTCCATAAAATCCCTTTTGGGATAGATTTCTATTAACTTATTCTTTACTTTCTTTCTTAGATTAGGAACCCTAGATTAGATGAGATTGGGAGATTGAAACAACTGGGAGACCATTGAAGATCAAGAGTAGGAGCTTGAGGAAGATGGAGATTTCTCGACAATGATTTATTCTTTACTCTACTCTTATTTTTATCTTTTATTGTGTATTCAAGTGTGGATTCTTAATTTTAATTCAATGAACTAATTCTTTGTTTGAGATTACAATGGATCTTATTGTGTAGTTTATTTTAATATGCTTCGCTATCAATTGTTATGTTCTATTGCGAGGATTGTTTATTGTGATTTGGACTTAATTACTTAATTGCATAGCTAACAATTACCGTGATAATCTATATGAACTCGAGAGATGAAGTATAGATTTAGATCTGATCATGATAGCATGTGTTTGTGATTTCTGCATAGATGGAATTCATGATTCGTGTTTAGGATAGAGATATACCTTTACGCCATATATAGTCTAATAAGAACTTGAACTTAAACCCTTTTTAATTGTAATTCACATAGAGATATAGTGGGTTAGTTAATTAGGGTGTTCAAATTGATTCTATCATCTGTGGATTTGATTTGATATGAGTATGGTGCATTGAGGCCATGTTTTACTTTCGTGTTCTTGATTAACAATCCAAAATAAATAATTTGGCTTAACAGGAAGTGCTTTGATTTAAATGAAACAATTAGTGAAATTGTAATCTCAAGTCTTCAATATCTTGTTTCATTCTAGGGATAGTTAGTAATAGTTTATTTAAGTATTTTAAATTAAATTATTAAATTATTCGTTTAAATAAGATTAAATTGGTCATAGGTTAGTAATTGGTAATTCTTATTAAATAATTCTCTGTGGGAACGATACTCAACTTTATTACTTGTTGACCACGTATACTTGCGAGTTATGCGTAATTAGATTTTACCCAATAATAATCAAACCCCCGAACCCAAATGAATCTCGATTTCACAGACCCGTTTAGCAGTGTCACATCTCTGGGTTAATGTGCAAACCTTTTCTCAAGTGCGTTAGTGCAACCAGTTAAAAACACCAGCTGGCGATTCTTACAGTTAAATCGTCGACATGATACATGTCGAACCTTTTTCACTTGTTTTTTCAAATAAATCTCACATAAAATTAAAACACCAAAGAACAAGAAACGAAAAGGGACAAATAAAAATCCCGACATCGACAGGTGGCGACTCTGTTGGGGACTCCAGTAAGAGGGTTTAAGCCGCTACTACAAGCTTTTCAAAACTGTTATATGCTTGTGTGTGAATGTTGCATTTACATTTATGATGAATGTGTAATAATGCATTTCCTTACAGCACTGCAATATATCTATCTGTGATATTAGTGCTTCGGACATGTCGTCATTTTCATAAATGGTGAGACACGTTGTATGTGAATGTATATTGTGTGATTCCTCCACTATGAGGCTATCCTGTCGGTGTTTGATTACTGGACTCGTAGGGAGACTAATTCCAACGAGGCTCAAGAAAGGCACCACCCAGATTCGCTCCAGTTGAAAGACTGGATTAACTTCCCGTTAAGTAGATTGCGATGATCTGGGAACCTTCATGCCAAAAAGCCGCGAGAGTAAACCTAAGATAGGCCAGCCTCTAATAAACCAAACGCGAAGGGAAGTCTCTTCATACTTTCCCATTTAAATTACTTATATTTTCAATTACTTGTCAATCTCAATAGAAAATATGAAGGAATATGTGTACATGCATATTAAAACCTGACATGCTATCTTGTCTTATAAACAGCTACATCCGTTTTATAGGATAATATTCCTAAAATGGATACATCACATAGCATGTAACATTTATACATTCCCTAAGACTAAACTACGTAAGTCTTTATGTAGGGAAGCAATTGATCATGTTTCCCGTTCAAAGTCCAAAAGGGTATTAAGCCCACAGTCAGACATGGATAAAAGTGCCCAGCCTGATCCTATTCCTATCTCTCGCGATGAGTTCGAAAGATTAAGCTATCAAATTACAGAGTTGGCTGTTATGTTCCAAGAACTACACCAATCTACTCAGGGTCCACAAATACCCCTCCTCACATAATCCTCTACACATGGAGGAATCCAAGGCCAAACAATGCCTATTCAACCAGAGTCATCCACACTATGGGGCAGTCAGGGTATTGGCAAAAAGATGGAAACCCAGATACCTAAACCTCATTCCAATAAGGAAATCACAAATCTCAGGGATGATCGAGAAACTGGGGATATAAGAAAGAAAGTCCAACAAATGGAGGAGACCATCCTTCGCCAATCAAAGGACTGAAACTATGGAGTGTTACCTATTCAGATCTCTCGATATTCCTGGGGCTCGATATCCCGCCAAATTCAAAGTCCCGTAGTTTGAAAAGTACAATGGGGCAAAGATCCTATATGCATCTGAAAGTGTACATTGGCGAACTGGGGTCTTATGCTGAAGATGAAAGCCTCAAAATGCAACTTTTTCAAAAGAGTCTCACCGGAGAGGCTAAAGCTTGATATGCCCGACTTGACAATGCCAAAATCCACAGCTGGGAAGAATTGGCCCACGCCTTTCTAAATAAGTACAATTTTCAGTCACAAATGGCACCAGATCGATACCAGGTGACTAAAGTCAAAAAGCAAAGTACTGAATCTTTCTGAGAATATGCCCAAAGGTGGAGACATCTCACAGTACAAGTCATTCCATCAATGACAAAAACTGAGATTGTAATGACGTTTATTGACATTCAAGAGGTGCCTTACTATGAGAGGATCCTAGCAGGCATAGGAAAGCCATTCTCGAAAATAATCAAACACGGCGAAGTGGCAGAAATGGGCCTAAAGGCAGGCAAGATTAAAGACTTCACTACCTTGGAAGCATTTGCTAAGCATATACAGACTGGCAAATATGCGAGTGATCCCAAGGGTGTACTCGATAAAGGTATTGAAGATGTATCCCTTATTGTACAAGGGCAAGCTAGGAGACCAACCTACAGTCCCCCCCATTTGGAAAATGCAAGATAATCTGCCATCTCAACAACAGGCTGCATTCAACCAATGCCCAAATAGGAAAAGAAAATTTGAAAGAACAGAAAATCGGGTGTTCACTCCGCTGGCGATTCCCTTGAAAATGTATTGGTGATATTAATGGATCACATGAAAATTACCGAATTGGCCCCACCTTTGGAACCAGGGAGCAAAAGATACAATCCAAGCCAAAGATGTGCTTACCACTCGGGGTCTCTAGGACATGATACACAAGAGTGTTGGTCTTTAAAGCATAAAATTTAAAATTTGATCGAAAGTGGCAGTATTGTGGTCCAACAACCTGATCAACAAAATGTAAACACCAACCTTCGGTTACAGCATGATACGAGGGAAGTAAACATGATCGGGTCAGGAAGCACTGAAATATATCCAATTTGTAAGTGCATACGAAGGATAGAGGACTACCCCCAAAGGCACAGGACAAATATCCTAAAGTGGGAAAACTCGGAGGAGGGTATCATAGTAATGCAAAAATTAGAGACGATCCAGAATCAAGTAAATCTGCTAGCTAAGCTGATAGTACGACAACATCAGGATACGAGGCAGTTTATCACTCAACTATCAGAAGGCCAAGACAAGGGGGATGATAAAATTGCTAGAAGATCTCGCCAACGGAAAAATCGCTCGGGGGAATGCGAATTCTCAAAGAAGAAAGATCAAACAACCTCCACAAGAGTCCAAAAATTCACCCCTCTAAACAAATCCAATGAAGAAATGCTACACTTTCTGATAAGCAAAGGAAGGATTACTGAGTTGCTGCTTCCTATAAATCCCATGATAAAGAGTTATGATTCCACCAAGATATGTCTCTACCATTCTAACTCACTTGGACATACGACTAAGGAATGCTGGTCTTTGCGACATAAAATACAGGATCTCATTGAAAATGGAGAGCTGGAGATAGAATTCCCCATGACCAAAAAAGGCGAAAAAGAAATAAAAAGCTTAAGATGTCTACTCGAGACAGGCAGTTTAGATGAGGTGAAGGCTATGAGCGATAATCCAGGCAGAACACAAGATGGAGTGATCCCAATGCAGGAAATGATAGAGGAGACAAGGGAATTCCCAAAGAAGATTCCTCCACCAACATCCAACATCCTGTGGACCAAAGATAGCAACCACATTCCAGATCTTATAACCTTGGATGATGCGGAGGAAATACTAATCCTTTCCAAGGAAGAAAAAGCAAAAAAGGAAAGTTCCTTGCAAGAAATATTACAATAGTTCGATGGAGATTTCATGGTCGAATGCTCTCAAGCCCAAGAAAAAGGTGAAGGAACAGATGAAGGAAAAGGTGATGAGGTTATCGGGGAAACCAACCCATCAAAGAATCTAGAGTTCATCCCTTTTTGCGAGGGGTTCAGTATGAGCATCCCCAAGGGAAGTGTTAAATCAGGAAGCGATCAAGTTATGGCTATAAGTGAAGACATTCAGAATCAAGAAGTAACCTCTATCGCGAGCCTTAAAGGCAACATAACCATTGACAATTGGACTATCAAGCCTCAACCAGCCAAGAAGATGTAGATCCAAGGGATAAAGTTGCAAATTCCAGAAAATGTTGGGAAGTGTTAAACCAGCCTCAACTTATGCCTTTTATTTTCCATGCGTGTAAATATTGAAAAAAAAAACAAAAAACAAAAAAAAAGAAAAAAAAAAGAAAAAAGGAAAAAGAAAAAAGAAAAAAAAATCAAAAATCAAACCAGTCAGGTTTCTGCTCAGCCAGCCTGAACTACGAAAGACCTGATCTCCTCTTCAATGGTGGTACGTAGGCAACCATTTATGGTGCGGTCAAACCAAACAAAAACCAAAAAAAACCAAACAAACACTTCTCAAAACGTTTATCTTATCAAGCAGGAACTACGCAGAACTGATCTCCCTCACATACAGGAGTACGTAGGCAACCATCAGTGGTGTGGTCTGACCCTCAAAAGAAACATCCAAATCCAAACATCAATCCCAAGTCTACGCCCAAGAACAACCCTCCAAGTCAGCGACCAATATGGAGAAGACCCAACAACACTTGAATGTTATTCCATCAAATCTGACACAAATCCTAGAATGGAAGAAACAGCGATACACCAAGACAACCAGCCGCGAGGATCTTCAAAGAGCCGATACCCTCAATCACAAGTCTTCATAAAATCAGAAGAAAATCATCAAAGCCGATTGCACAAAAAAGTCGGGAACAATGATTAAAGGCATCAAAGCCCAAGTCTTATACTTGTTCACCATCTGGTACAGAAGTAAAAGTCTCTTGTGATCTTGGTATCTTATCATTAACTGTCAAAACCAAATATCCTGCACTATAAGCAATGTCTGGGAAATTTCAAAATCACGACAACCAGATATTGGAAACCTTACATCAAGACTGGGGCAATCTCGGAAACAGCGACAACTCAAAACTGGGGCATTTATCAAGCATCCTAAAGAGGAAAACGCACCAGTTAGCACCATCAGCATGGTACATCATCATTAGAGCTTCCATCACATCATCTTACTGGCGATTCAAATTGGGGCATTTTCTGATTCCAAGAAAGCGAAGGATTTTAAGGCGGGATCAGGCCTCTCATCAAAAAAAGGAGAAATCCTGAAAGAAATCATGGCGATATTAGCTTGCTCCTTCAAAAGAAGGGGAAAAGTCTCAAGAAAGTTCTTAACTTAAGAGCAGAAGCCCAATGACAAAGGGTCTGGCGAATGAAATCTACACCATCAAACATGTTAATCTGCGTCAAATCCTCATAAGTTGAGGCCTCTACATTGAAGTTTAAATCTGGACAATGAAAGAACAAGCTGTACCCTCCAGGGATGTCAGCAGTATTCAAGTTATCAGTTCAGCCGGGTTGTGAATCAAACGCTCAAGGAAAAGGGGCATAAGCACCCAACGGGGAAAGAAAACTCCAAATCACCTCAAAAAGGGTGAGGTAAAATTCTATTCCAGCCAATTTACAACATGCATCAACCTAGGATAATAGACTCCTAAGGATAAATCTAAATCATCACATCATGCATGATCTGCCCATGTGAAAATGCGCTACATCAACTTTGACGCCCCCAAAATAGGTATACGCCACCCATCTTAGGTCGCCGGAAATACACTACCGGCAACTTCATTTATACATCTATTATGCAGAATACGACAGTACATATGCTTTGAGTTTCAATACAAATATTGTTACATATATAATACAACAATATTTATACTCAAATTATTACAATGCCATCTAAAGCACAACAACAAATATTTCAAGTCCCCAAAGGAACACAAGAAGATTTCTGTCCTCCTCATTCTAATGGACTGCATTTTTGACGCTTCCAAATTCAAGTTCGCCTCAACCTATTATTGTTCACCAAAATTAAATATTAAATGATGTATACAATAAGTCACACATATTTTAAGTTCTCAGTACAATTATTATGTCACACCGTTTTATAATTTGATTAGGATTGTGACTAATTTGTAACACCACTTTATACACACGTTCTCTCTGCTAGTCCCAGCTACACTTTTATTATCTGAAAGGGGTGGTGAAGTAAAAGGGTGAGCACAAATAGCCCAGTAAAGAATATCATTGTGACGCCCCCAAAATAGGTATACAACACCCATCTTGAGTCGCCAGATACATGGTACAAAATACAAATACAACTTAATTATACAAACGTCGTGTAAGAATACAACAAAACATAGTTGAGAGTTTTAATAAGATTATTGTCATCTAGACAATATCCACACTCAAAGGAGTCCTCATTATATTTATTGACACACTATTTAACAGAATAGTGAGGACTACTAATGCTATCATCTGGACCATCACTCCGCTTTCTCGACTCGTCCCAAATTATATTCTCATTTCAAGAGAACAAAGAAAGAAAGGGTGAGCTCAACTAGCCAAGAAGAAATATTATGACTAAGATAATGCGTAATAAATTATCATTAGCCTTCAACAATGTTAAACCGATAAAATACAATAGACATCAAGTTTAACTGCAATGAACAAACAATCCATTAAAAGAGTCAAGTAGAGAATAAAATCTACTATCTTTTATGATTTAAAAGTTTTTTCATAACTTTTATCACGAGACTCAAATTTTAATAAATAATCCACATCATCAATTCATCCCCGCACTACTGTGCCAAGGATATTATTTAAGATCACGACCACAAATTATCCATGCACTACGGCCAAAGATAATTGTGTTTTCATCAACCATCCCGATCATGCAATAAAATAATTCATCTTTGCACCCTCGGTCAAGAGAATCCATAGCCATAATCATACCAAAATCTGTCCCATCAATGCACTACGGGCCAATGAGGACTTTTTCCACATCATTTGTAACATTACGGTCATGATTATACCGAATAATCCCTGGTCATAATCATACCAAATCCATCTATGCACTACAGGCCACAGATGACTTTCAACAAAATATAACACGAGGATGATGATAATGATATAAGAATTCAATAAAACAAGTTCAAGAATTAAATTATCCAGGAACTAATAACGTCCAAATTGTCATCATGATACTTCTTTGTAGAGTAAAATTCAAGAATGCTCAGAAGTATAATTCCATGAAAAGATACTGGATGAAGCGTAAATATCAAGGATATTCCACTAATTTCATGGAGTATAGAAGTCAAAACTTTAACCAACCGAGTATAATAAAGAATGGAATAACAAAAGAAATCACCATGCACGCGGTACTTTGCATGACAAAAGTTATTCCAATGTAATAATAAATAATCGGAACTGTGTCAAAGCGTAACACGCACCAACAGGATATTCCAATGTAATAATAAAGAATGTAATAACAATGTAAATCACCATGCATGCGGTACTTCATATAGGCAAAGTTATTCCAATGTAATAATAAATAATGTAACCAGTGTCGGCGTAGAACACGCAGGCATGGATATTCCGGCGTAATAATAAAGAGCGGAATAATAATGAAATTTCACCATGTATGCAGATTGCTTAGACATATGTTATTCCAACATAATAATAAGGAATGGAATAACAGAAGAATTTCACTAAGTATATGGTAGTCCGCGTATACAGGTTATTCCATCAGAATAATAAATAATGGAATAACAGAAGAATTTCACCAAGTATAGGGTAGACAACGTATACAGGTTATTCCAATAGAATAATAAAGAATGGAATAACAGAAGTTCTCTTCATGAATATGAAAAAAAATAATTCCCCTTACCTTTGAAAGAAGAGTATTCCGACTGGTAGGGCGAGGATATACTCGAAGAAAACTTGCACTATGCTCAAAACTTTCTTAAACTCTAAAGAAATACGCTCGAGATTACAGAAGAAGAACTCTCTCTATAGTTTCTCTCTCTAGAGTTTCAGTGAATTCATAAGAAATAATGAAGGAATGAGCTTCTATTTATAGAAGAATGGACTGAATAGTAACTAATCCATGAATAGTTCAGATTGATTTACTTTTAAAAGGACGGTCCAGATTGATTTAATAAAATATTCTAATAAAATAAAAATCTTTTAAATATAATATATTCTATTTATTGTCTAATAAAACAAATAAGTTTATAAAAGTATTCTGCTTTTATATAAAAGATTTTACTATACAAAACACTATCAGTGCACTATGCAACACTACGCATAATAAAATATAATATATTCTAATTATCGCTTAATAAAATAAATAACTTTATAAAAGTATTCATTTTATATAAAAAGATTTTACTATGCAAAACACTATATACGTGCACTATGCAATACTACGATAATAAAATATAATATATTCTAATTATTGTCTAATAAAACAAATAACTTTATAAAAGTATTCTGCTTTTATATAAAAAGATTTTACTATGCAAAACACTTTGCATAATAGAATATAATATATTCTAATTATTGCCTAATAAAATGAATAACTTTATAAAAGTAATCTGTTTTATATAAAAAGCTTTTCTGTTTTATTACACTAATAATATTAATAAAACAAAACTTATATATATAATATAACAATCGACAATAATTGAATCAAATAACGTGAGATACTATGCAGCAACTATTGTAGTAATAATTGAACAAAACTGAGTGTTTTCTCACTTAAGCATCAATAGTCAATACCGTGTGCTACTATGCAACTACGCGTATTACTGTACTTTTACTACTGAGTAGTTCAACAGTATTAACGGTAAAACTTTCGCCATTATTTTCATAAAACTATTTTTGTCATTTTCTCAATTCCGACAATAATTCCGTTGTGGGGTCCACCAATGATTGTGCCGTCGTATGAATATTCTCTGCTAAAATGAATATTCCCCGACCAATCGAATATAATATAACAACTTGCAGACTTTGCAAAATTTATAAATATTACTCACAACTATAACATTATATCAAATCCACACCATATATATATATATATATATATTTCGAGAAAAATTAAATCTTTATTCATAAAATTTGGAATTTTACAATCATGACTTGAGATAATTACATTATCAATAGCCTTCATCAATAATAAATCAGAGATTTAGAACATATGGTAGATAATAAAACTTTTCAACCATAATTGCAGCGGAATCAACAAATCATTAGAAGAGTCAAGTAGAACATAATGTCTACTATCCCCTCCAAATTAAAAGCCCATCATCAATACTTCATTACTGTGATACCCATCAACAGTTCTTTGTTATACCCAAGACAAAGAGAACTTTCATTACCTGTCTTCACCTGAACCACTAAAGATTATAGTTAAGTTCATAATTCATATTTATAATCATGAATATTAACAGTTTCTCCTTGCCATAAAGGCTTAATAGAACGTTTACTCAATATCCTTACCCCAAAGGCTAAAGATATTCAAATGTAATAACAATGATCATACTAATCAGTTGTCTATCTTTGCACTACGGGCCAAAAATATTCAACTATAAAACTAATGGTCATGATCATACCAATCAATTGTCTGTCAGTGAACTACGGCCAAAGACATTCAACTGTTAACTAATGGTCATGATCCTGCCAATCACATCATCAAATTATCCATGCAGTACGGGCCAAGGACATTCGTTACTATCATTAGTGGTCATGATCATGTCATACACCTGTCCATCTTTGCACTATGGGCCAAAGCTATCAATCAATAGTTCATCTTTTCACGTAAGATAAATATATACAACTGTAAAACCAATAATCAACAGTCCAACTTTGCACGTAAGCCAAAGATGTACAACTATAAAACCAATAATCAATAGTCAATTTCTACACTACAGGCCAAAGATAACTTTCAACACAATATAAGCATGAGAATGATGACAATGATATATATAATGAATGAAAATAAATAATCAGAGTCCAAATTGCCAACATGATATTAGATGAAACACAAACTATTAAGGATATTCTAATCATTTCAGGACTTTTCACCATTTAATGAATGATGAAGAAACGAATAATAACATCTTACCATAATATGGAGTATGAAAGAAAATGATATCACTTTACCATAAAAATGATACCCCTTACCATAATAATGATATCCCTTACCTTAGCATGTGTTTTGATTCAGCTTTTTGTGAAATTGATCAACTTAAACAATGCTTGCATTCCTTATCTACACTTGGAGTAACCTTACACTCAACAAAAATACTCACAATAGTGTAGTAAAAGGATTTTATATTTTTAGTGTAGTGATGGTGTGTGTTTAGTTGCTCAACCGGACAACCTATTTATACTGAAAATTGAGGAAACAATTAGCACACAAGCTTTGACAAAATAACCAAATGAGGTATATAATAATGGTAGTGGAATTTATGGTCCCACAGAGAAAATTAAACAAACTTGTACACGTTTTAAAAATAATTGAGTTGTAGTCCAGACTACTTTAGAAAAAGTAAAGTGTCGGCAAGTCCTGCCAAACTTACTTTTGTAAAAAAATAATAATTGAACAAACATCTGTATATCATACTTATCTAATTCATTATTGATCATTATATTTAATAATGTTCATGTTTTAAAACTTAGAACAATATCTTTATTATCGAAAACATTACACGTTGCATACGTGCATGCCCGACGTCCTCCGATTATCTCTGAATGCACATTAGTCTCGAAAATAGCAATTTTAGGCCTTCATACCGACCTCAAATCTCAAAACATAAAGAATGAAAGTTTTAGGTTTACCCGTTATCTTTCCAAATTATCCTGAATCACCTCAATCGGAGTTCTTATGATAACGTTATGCCCAATTTACTAAAGGACGTTTGGAAAGATTTTGGCTTAACACTTGACCAGCTCCTAGGCGCCCAAATTTGGCCTTGGGCAAGTGCCTAGGCACCCAAGAACATATTTTAAGCGCCGAGCCTAGCACCTAGGCGCTCGAACCTTGGCACTTAACTCCAATTTTCCAGATTTTGCAACTTTTGACGCACATACAACAAATCTTCATAACTTCTTCATCCGTTATCGGAATTAGTCCATTTTCGAGGCTATAGAAAGCTTATAACATGCTCTACAAACCCCCCATGATTTCATAATTTTTTAGAATCATTAATTATTTCGAAATTTGGCTCCAAAGTTTCCCAAGACTAAGTTTTTTTTCACCGTTTAACATGTTTTACGAAAATTTTCATCACAACTTCAATTTAAATTATTTTTAGTCCGTTCAAATTGGAATATTTCCATAACTTCTTTATCTATAGATCATCATCCTCAGATATTACACATAAATCAACTATCAACACTTTTACAAGTTTGATTTAAGTCCTCAACATAACTTTTGTTCATCCTCAAACATATGCCCAACTTTTTGATCTTAAATTCTATTATGACATGGATTAAACATAAAATCTTTATCATATACTTTCTTATTACTTTGGATCTATCATGATCCCCTATAACCCAACTTTCAACAAATCAAACTCTTAGAAAAATTAAAGAGATGAAAAGTTTTGATTTTACCTTTTGATTTCTTATTCTTCCTTCATGCTTTCATGGTTTCATCTTCTTCTTTCTTCCTTTCTTCCTTTCTTTCTCTCTCCTTTCTCTCTTCTCTTCTTCTGAACATGGCTATGGGAAGGAGCATGAGAGAATGAGAAAGTGTGTTAAAAATAAAAATAATGGTATTTTCCCTTTTTTTTCCTTTTTCTCTCCCCCTATTTTTTTCTCTCTCTCTCTATATTCTTTTCTGTTGAATATTGGCGTATGAGAATAATGGATGTGGGATTCTACTGATTCTTCCTCTCCTTTTTATCTTTTCTTCCATCCTATCTCCTTTCTCCCTTAATTTCCACAAGTCAAAAATGATGTGCAGAAGTTTTTGACATTGATTGTCCCATTCTTCTTAATTGGTGATAGTTATGGTCAATTAAAACCATCCCACATGTTAGCCCCCTCCCCCATGGCCCACAATTTAATATCTCCTCTTTTAATTACTCATTTATCCAATTAATTGCTCATTTAACCATTTATCAAACTAACATTTTATAATTTTAGAATAATAATCATAAATTAAATTAGACTTTTATTTCATAAAAGTTGGGGTCTTACATCAATGTACATCTCTGTCAAGGTTTAGCATGCATCTCCAGTAGATTTAAATATGCGTGTAAGTTAAATTCCTAGATTAGGGAAAAAATTTCTACGAAGACATCTGGTGGTTGTCATCAATCCATCGTAACATCGGGCATAGTCTGGTGAAGCAAATCTTTGAATATTACTTTAGTGAAAGTATCAGAAGATCCAGTATTCAAAACCATTGGCATCAATTCAGCGCAAGTGAAACAACTACGAACCGAAACAGTTGGGCGATGTTAGCGTATTCAACTTCCAGCAGGGTAGGATCCGTTGTCAAATTACCATCAGGGTAGGCACCATTATAAACTACCCAACATATGCATCGGGAAGGTCTGGTGATTTCAGAACATCATCCCCAGTAGAGATATAGAAAACATCTCAATTTTTCTTCATCAAACATGCATCAGCAACACCAACAAAAAGCCAAACCGTTGTAGTCAACACCAGCATAGGCATCATTAATCCTCGGTAAAGGTAAAGCGATTTGTGAATTTTTTTTAAACATGCATCATAACATTCATTACATTACGATTTGCGATATGCGAAATGCGATGTGCGATTTGCGAAGTGCGATTGGCCAAAAGCAAAGTGCGAAGTACGAAATGCGCTGTGCAATTTGCGAACTACAATTTGCAAAAACATTTTAACATTCATTACATTGCGATTTGCATTATTAAAAATACCATGTCATATTTCAAGTGTCTACTAATCTTTATCATGTCCATTCCATTGCATGAACATGATAAAGAGGGGCATCTGTAGACACTAAAAATTTTCTTTTCCTGTTACTAACTATGCAGGAGGGAAAAAACGTCTTTTTTACACTTCAAAGGTAACCTTGGAGGACCACAACATAAATTCCAACCCTGAAGATCACCCCGGGAGATCCAGTTTCCACCCCCGGAGATAACCCTTGGAAATTAGTTTCCAACCCTGGAGATAACCCCGGGAAAGTTAGTTCTAACCCCGGAAATAACCCCGGGAGATCAAGTTCAATGCCCGGAGTCAACCCCGGATGGGAAATCCAACCTCAAAGATAACCCTGAGGACATTTATAGTCAACAAAATGACAATCTAAGAGGTAACCCTGGGAAAAAATCGCTACAACTGTGCGAAAACCAGAGATAACCCCGGGAAGGGAAAAATGGTCATTTTGACAACTTAACTTCATTTCAAATCAAATACACTCATTTTAACTCAAATTTCTTCAAAAGAAGTCCGACAAGAACCATATCTTAACTTCGGAGTGTAAACTACGCAAAACAGCTTATCAGATTGCCTGACGGAGACTCGTAAATGTTATTTCGGTCATGAACCCATCTTTTTGGAATCAAAAAAAGACAAACCCTTTGTCATTACATAGCTCTCAGAAAGAGCTTTCCAGAATGGTATGGCACGCTTCCATCAGACTCCCGGATTGAAAGTTATAAAGGTTCGAGTGAACATCGCGTTGTCTGAGTGCACGTACTTCAAAATAGTGGGACCCACACTACCCGGGGCACCCCGGGCAGCCCCAGGTACACCTGCTGCTACCGTAGGTACACCTGCAGCATTCCTCTCTAAAAATAGAGGGCTTGGGATGACCATATTTGTAAGAAAAAAGTCAAGAAAGCCCTGTCCAATTTGTTCTGTACACATCCCATATTGAGTGCTTTCTCATTTTAAACACATGTTAGCTCACATATAGCTATATTTTACCAGCGAGAGCTATGTGTTTATCCATATAGAGTCATAGGAGCCTGCTTTGGCAACCCACTGTAAGCCTTCTCACACTCTATAAAGCCTTTCTCTTCATCTTTGCACACACTATTCTTCACATTGAGAGTCGTGTTGTGTGTGTATGCCCGGACTTCGGTCCGTGGTTTTCATTTCTGTCTATATATATATATACTTATATATGTATATATTTATATATGGACTAACATTATCGAGTTATGCCTCGATTGAGCCTAGACTTTTGTCTAGAGCGTTTACTTGCATATATATATATATATATATATATATATATAAATTGTGTTGTTTATATGCACTGCTCTGTCTTTCTTTCTTCTTCTTCCTTCCGCCCCCAAATGGTATCAGAGCTAAGTTGTTTTTGTTCTAGTTTCCAGTAAGATCTCAGTAATTTGTTCATCTACTTACTATTTTCAAAATTCTTCTTTTACTCTTGTTCCGAAGTCACCTAACTTACTGTAGTCCACCTAGTTCGCGTCTAACCTGTGTAAGTCTCATGGGTGAGCAGTGTCTGGTTAAAGAACATAGGAATGAGTCTACTTAAGGTAAGAGGGTATGAATGGAAGAATAAAGAGTAAAACTTTATTTTGAACTTAATAAAGGATGAATAGATTGTTCAGATCTAACTCTTCAACTAGTAACCGGTCAACTTTACCTCCCGTCCCTGACATAGTTAACCAGGAAATACATAGTTATGAAAATATAAGTTAAGCTTTACACAATTGGAACATACCTAGGGTTTCCCCTAAAGAAATTTATCAGTCAACTTTTTTAGATAATTTTAAAACAGATTATAATGTTAAAACGGTTGAAAAAGTTTATGCAATTAACAAAGAATACGAAAAATTGTAGTCTTTTATCTCCCGATGTCATTAAAAAACATAGGAAAAAGGGTTATAATTACTTGTCCAAGTCGCAGTTAAACCATTAAATATTAAAGGAATCAATTCAAGTATTTACCTCTGTCTTAGAGATGCTAGATTTTTGAATTTTTATCCAAGTATGATTGGTGCTATGGAATCAAGTCTGCACAATGGACCCATCCATTTCAATTGCTTTCTGATTTTCACATTAAGCTTCAAGTGATCAACATTTATTAAAAGCTTTGATATTAAACATTAAAATACCGGAGAAATTACTCATATGATTGAGGGTTCTCAAATTTCATAGTTTTGATTTACAGATTTATTATAAGACCATGAAAAACGAACTTAAACGCTCATGCTCTTAATAAAAGTCCTAAAGATCAAATCTGTATTAATTCAAAGTTCAACTAGTGATGCTAATATTCAGATCCCGAGAACCATCCTCTGGAAGGATATTACATTACCTAGCCAATGGACTTTACCCAGTGAAATACCTCAACAACCTGTAGTTAACAACATACTAAATATTGAAAATGTTAAACAATTTTCTGATGGAACGGTCAAGATAAGTTTTGAGCGTATTAGAAGGCCAGTTATTATAGAAGATTTGACTAGTTCTTCAGGACCTTTAGTTCACACTCGAAGAGATACTGAAGTACTTAGTAACCCTTCTATTAGGGATATTAAATTAAAGGGTATCCTTAACCACGATCAAGCTAGTCATCTTTGTTACACTCAAAAGGACTTTGTTGAAGAAGAAGGTTCTTCTTTGCCGACCCCTTCTGAGTTGCCTACTCAGTCAGATTTTGAGATTCCAATTAATAACCAATTAAGAGTAATTAAAAAAGAGTTAAGATTAGATTGGGACAATCTTGTAAAGGATTTTAATTCCAAATCTAATAAAGAGAAAATACATTTATTTAGATCTAATCATTCAACAGAAAAAGAGCGCGATAAAATTGTTAATAGATGGAAACGATTTATTAACAGTGAAAAGATAAACATTACTTTTTAAGATTGGTATGATCAATATCAAGGTAAATGTAATGTTATAACTAAAACCCAATGGATTAAAGAAAATAAGTCAAAAGTCTCTTCTAGTCATCCCCATTAGAAACTGCTTTTACTTCCAAAAAAAACACATACATCTGTTGCCAGTCCTTTTTTAGATTTCTTGATGGTAATAAAGATGATAAAAAAATTATTTAACAATTAAATTTTAGTAATCAATATCTAGCAACAGTTGGAAGACAGTTAGATGGAATTGAAGAAAAATTCGAGGAAACCACTGTTAAAAAATTCGATTCAAAAATTGAACAACCTCTATTAAAATTACCAGAAAATAGAAGTAAATTAGGTTTACCTAACAAAGATGGTGGACTCACTAGAGCTATTGATAAGTTATTTAAAAAATTAAAAACTGAGCCTGAATCAAATGACACCATTGCAATCATTGATCAAGTTGAAACAGACAATGAAAACAATAGCAAGTCAGATCATTCTGATACTTCTTCAGTCCCAGATTATAATGATCAGTTAAATAAATTAGCAGTTGAAAACACTAGTATAATCAGGAATTGTTACTCTAGACCTACTCCTCTGTATCTACAATTCGAAGAGAGAAATCTAGATAAGCAATTCTCTGTTTCATCCAATAAAATTTACGAATGGAACATAGATGGTTTTAGTGAACAAGAAATTTTAAACAAATTAAATCACATGTCTATGGTAGCAAATAGCTATATAACTAAATTCAACAATCTGACTCGGCCGAATATTGTTGAGTTAATAGCTAGTGGATTCACTGGTATTCTCAGATCTTGGTTGGAAAAATATCTCACTGAAGATAAAAGACTATCAATAATTCATGATGTCCAGTTAGATGATGACAGCAACCCCATCTTTGATGAAGATGTTGGTATTGGTCCACCTGATGGAGTTAACACTTTAATATTTACCATAATTAAACATTTCGTTGGTACCCCCAGTAATATCACTGAAAGAATTCATGATTAGTTAAGTAATCTCACTTGTCCCACTCTAAGTGATTTTAGATGGTACAAAGATGTCTTTACTTCCCGAGTTATGATGCGTAATGATAGCAATAAACCATTCTGGAAAGAAAAATTCGTCAATGGTTTACCTTTATTATTTGCACATAAAGTTCGTGAAGAGTTAAGCAAAAATTTAGGATATATTGATTATGATAACCTAACCTATGGTGACATAATCAGTTATATTCAAAAAATTGGTTTAAAAATGTGTATTGATTTTAAATTGGCCAAACAAGCTAGTAAAGACAAGAAAAAAAGCCAAGTATGAGTTCGGAACGTTCTGTGAACAATATGGTTTACCACCAGTTGCTCCCTCTAGAAGAAAGCAATTGCATAAACATATTGATCACCATAGAAGTCACAAGCATCATAAACATAAACGCAGTCATAAGAAGAATAAAAATCATGATGAATATTATAATAAACCCAAACCAACAAATAAAAAATATAATAAAGGATCTAAGAAATTTGATAAAAGTAAAATTGTTTGCCACAATTGTGGGCAAAAAGGGCACTACAAAAATGAGTGCAAAATTAAGAAGAAATTGTCTCAATTAAATATCTCAAGTGAAGATACTGAGCAACTATTAGAATTAATGAGAATAGAGAACAACGTCAGTAATGATGAAGGTTCTGACATTCCTTATTCCTCTAATAGCAGTACTAGTAACCACGAAACAGGTAGTGATAATAACGAAGTCACTATTTATACTAACAATTGCAACGAGAAGTGTTGCAGTAAACAAGTTAATGTTATCACTAAAGATGAAGAAGAAAGTTCTTTGTTAATTGATTTAATTAGTAAGATTTCTGATCCCGAGTTAAAATCTCAATACACTAAACAATTAAAAGATTTATTAACCAAAGATAATAGAGTCAAAGATAAGATTATTAAAGCTAAAGAAAAACCAGTATTTAGTCTTAATAAAACTCTTGAAAGATTTAAGACTCCAGTTAAGGAAGTTACCCTTCCAGAGTTGAATCAAGAAGTTAATAAACTAAAAAGAGAAATTTCTAACTTAAAATTGGAAGTTTCTAATTTAAGAAAAGAGTTTGATGACAAAAAATCTAATCTTCAAGTCCATGATTCCTCATCTAGTGATGAAGATCACGATGAGCCTGAATCATCAAGAATAAAAGAAGAGCCAGATCTCTCTGTCCAAGGTCTTTCTCTTAAACGAGTTAAAGATATCACCATTCAAAAATGGTATATCTCCATTAACTTAGTTGTTGATAAAACCTTTTCGATTTAGCTTCCTGCTCTATTGGATACAGGAGCAGATCTTAACTGTATTCAAGAAGGTCTAATCCCAACTAAATTCTATAAGAAAACTAATGAAAAATTAAATTCAGCTAACGGTAGTCAAATGAAAATAAAATATAAACTGCCTAAAGTTCATATCTGTCAAGATAATATGTGTTTTAAAACATCATTTGTTTTAATCTACAATCTTACTGATAAGATCATCTTAGGGTTACTGTTTATATATTTACTCTACCCTTTTACTACCAGTAATGAAGGATTAAGTTGTAAACATTTAGGAAAAAGAATAACATTTAAATTTATTATTAAACCTAAAGAAAGAGATTTAAAATATATTCAAGAAGAATCTTTTTCCAAATCATTAAGTTTATTAAATTGTAAATCCACCCATTTGAATTTCTTAAAAGAAGAAATTAAGTACAAAAGAGTTGAAGAACAACTTCAGAATAAGGAAGTTCAAGAAAAAATTGAAAAATTAAAAACTTATTTAAAAGACAACCTTTGTTCTGATTCTCCTAATGCCTTTTGGCATCGGAAGAAGCATGTAGTAAGGCTGCCTTATGCTAAGGAGTTCAAAGAACACTTGATTCCTACTAAGGCCAGGCCGATAAAAATGAATCACGAATAAATGGAGTTATTTAGAAGGGAGATTAATGATCTTCTTAGTAAAGGTTTAATTAAGCCTAGTAAATCCCCATGGTCATGTCCCGCCTTTTATGTTAACAATGAAGCAAAAAAGGAGAGAGGTGTTCCCCGTCTAGTAATCAATTACAAACCATTAAACAAGGTCTTAGAATGGTTTAGGTACCCTTTACCTAATAAGGATGACCTCATTAACCGTTTAAGCAATGCCACTATCTTCAGTAAATTTGATCTCAAATCTGGCTTCTGGCAAGTTGCCATTCACCCCAGTGACAGATACAAAACAACCTTCACTACCCCATTTGGCCATTATGAATGGAATGTTCAGGCATTTGGCCTAAAAAATGCTCCTAGTGAATTCCAGAATATCCTCAATGACATTTTGAATCCTTTCAATCATTTTGTTGTTGTTTACATTGATGATATTCTCATTTTTTCCAATTCCATAGAAGAACACATTAAACATTTGAAATCATTCTTCAAAACAGTTAAAGATAATGGACTTGTCCTCTCACCTTCTAAATGCAGTTTGTTTCAAGCTAAAGTTCGGTTTCTTGGTTTAAATATTTATCGCGAACTCATACAGCCTATTGATAGAGCTATTCAATTTGCTGACAGATTCCCAGATAAGATTACCAATAAAACCCAACTTCAGAGATTTTTAGGCTCGTTCAATTATATTGGCAAGTTCTACAAAAATCTCAGGAAGATCTGCAAACCTCTCTTTCAGCGTTTGGAGGACAATCCTCCCCCTTGAACTGACATTCATACTTCTGTCATCCAACAAGCTAAAAGATATGTTAAGGCCTTGCCTTGCCTTGGCATCTCCAACGATTCAGCTTTCAAAATCGTTGAAACTGATGCCTCTGACATTGGCTTCGGAGGTATTTTAAAGCAAAAATTAACACTTAATTCTCCTGAACAAATTGTTCGTTTTCATTCCGATGCATGGAATAGTACACAGTTAAATTATAGTACTATTAAAAAGAAATACTTTCTTTAGTATTATGTATTAACAAATTTCAAAGTGATTTATTAAATCAAAAGTTTTTAGTTCGCATTGACTGCAAATCAGCAAAATATGTTTTAGAAAAAGATGTTAAAAACATAGCCTATAAACAATCCTTTGCTAGATGGCAAGCCTTATTGAGCATTTTTGATTTTGAGATTGAATACATCAAAGGTAGTAACAATTCAATTCCTGATTTTCTCACTCGGGAATTTATTAATACAAGTACTGTCTGACCATTATGAGTGTTTGAGGAGCATCATCCTCTCGTGGTCCGAGTCGCCCTACTGGCCCAAGTAATCAACCAAAAGGAACCTTGGTTCCTCATCCAGTTAACCCAATTTATCAAACCACCAACAAATTTACCAGTCTTGGTACAATACCCAAGCCATACAGTTCAGCCTTAGCTAATGACCCAATCCTAGTTGACCCTTTTTCCAATCAGTCAAAGGCCTCCGTTTCAAGCCCCAATCATCCTCCTTCTAAGTACATGCTTAGATGGACCAATTTCCTATTTCATATTGAACCCCATATGAAACCTAATGAAGACTCGGTCAAATTGGCCTCCCAATTCTTTCCTTCTGGTTGGCACTTCATGCCCCTTGCTCCTTATAAATCCCTTGTGTATTATAAGGATATCCTCCTTGAAACCGAGTCAATCTTCATTAAACCCATTTATGCTAATAATGATAAATCCAAAGTTCTTTATCATTCATTATATATTAAAAAGTTTGTTCTAATGTCTGAATGGGGAAAACATCCCTCTGACCTTATGCATCTTTCTAATCAAGATAAATCTTATTGTTATTACGATTACATGGAAGCTTGGTATATAGTTTTCCTTCATCAAAATGAGTTAAATAGTCATTTATGGTTTATTCAGTTCGACCATAAATTCAAGAGTCATTTCCCTTATTGGTTTTCTCACTGGTGGGCAAGGTTTGGTTCTACTTACGACCTCCTTCCTGACCTCCTGAAAGTCCAGCTCAGTCATTTTTGTAACCATAGTAAGAGTAATCCAAAGTTTGCCGGAGTTCCTGCCATTCTTCAATTTGTAAGTAAATATAAGATTCCTTTAATTCTTAAATGGCAGTATGACATTAAAACTCCAACCCCAGTTACCCTCCCTCAGAGTAATGATGTCGGTTACCTTGTTTCTCCCTCTTCTGATCCTTTCCCCTTAGTCACCGCCTGTGGTACATCAAGTGGTGGGATAAATTTGACATTAATAGGATTATTGGTCAGGTTCAACAAGAATTTCCCGTTGCTCCTATTTCTCCTCTTCCAGTCACCACCATTCCGGCCATTAAAGAAAAAGAGTCTAAGTTAAAAGAGTCCAGAGTCAGTCCTACTGGTTCAACTTGTTCCCGTGGCATTTTTGATTTCAAAGACTGTTCCAGTAAAGAATTGAAATTAATAGCCTAATCACTTAATAAAAGAATTGATGAGTTACATGAGGAAGCTTCTGTTCATTCTTCTTCCTCTGCTTCAGTCAGCTAGTTTGCAGATGATGATGGTCAGTATGATCCATATGGCACCATCGATTTATAGGATGCTCAGGAACCATTTGCCTGACTTCCCAGTCACATGCACCGCCTTCTGATGAATCGATCGATAAGAATCGCTTCCATCGAAAGCGGCTCCAATCATATGCACCGCCTCAAGCAGACCTTTTTTAAAGTCAAAAGATGCTCTCTCTTTTCCACCGAAAGCATCTCACGAAGTCAAAAGTTATCGACTCTTTGTCTAAAGTAGCCGAAAGTGTATGTATTTAGTCAAAAGTTAGCACTATTCATCTACAGTTGCTTGTCTGCAATGATTCAATTTGTAATAATAACTTCGTAATAGTTCCTTTCCTTATTCTATAAAAGGAAACCGAACTTAGATTAGAAAAATAGATTTCAAAACTTAGAAAGACTCTGAGTTCCTTCTCAGACGAATCTTTGGTTTCTACTGCTGTTTAGCCCATCTTAACCCCTCAAAATCCAGCCCCAAGACTCCATAAAAGTTATGGACAGGGAGGATTCCTAATCTTAAGTATGTTAAGATAAGGGGTTGTCCAACTTATGTGAAAAGGTTTCAAAGGATAAGCTTGGGACAAAATTTTATAAGTGTCGATTTGTGGGACATCCTAAAGTAAGTTTAGGGTATATGTTCTATAATCTTACTTAGCAAAAGGTGTTTATTGCAAAATACACTGCCTTCTAAGATAAAGGTGTTTATCATTGAAGGGGCTAGTGCGAGGATTATAGATCTTGAAGAGTTCATGATCCACAAAACACTATAAGTCAAATAAGAGGAACTCAGAGATAGACTTCGTTGTACCACAACCGAATCATAAATCTGGAATAGTACCGAAGATACCTAGGAGGTATGGATTCATCATGGATGATGATGATGAGGTACGCATTATAGAAGATGATGATCCAGAGTTACATATGATGAGGTAAGAGTTCTAGTGTGTACAAAAGGGTTAGTGGGAGCGTCGTGAAATTTCTAGTATTATATGTTGATATACTACGGATGAGGAATTACATACCAATGCTACAATCAGTAAAGATAAAGTTGTCTAAACAATCCTCCATGAATGATTTGGGAAGAGTATCATTATTGGGGATGCAAATCTATATAGATAGATTTAAAAGGATGCTCAACTTAACCCAAGGAACGTATATTCATTTGATGCTAAAGTCGTTTAGCATGGCAAACTCAAGAGATGTCTCATGTTGATGAGCTATGGAGTGTATCTCTTTTATAGTCCCCACGCACTCACGAAAAGAGAGATCGCATGAGTGACTATCATGTATGCAATGAAATATACAAGATCTAATGTTGATCGGTCATATTCTGGAGAAGACACCGTAAGAACATGAAAAACATCTTAAAGTTCTTAACCGGCACTAAGGATGTGAGCATACATGGTGGGTCTGAATTAAAACTAGAGGGCTTTACAGACTCAAGTTTTTCAGACAGACCAAGATGACCGAAAATCCACTTTAAGGTAAAGTGTTACCTTGAACAGTGGTGTAGTGAATTTGAAAGGTTCCAAATAGCAAAAGGTTGCTGGTTTAATGATAAAGACAAAGTATATAGCTGTAAATGAAGCTGCAAGTTGATTGTTTGGATGATAAGTTCATTACAGAACTAGGAATAGTTCCTAAGTCTCATCTTGGATCTAAACATGTGTTGTAGCACTTTCATTTGATTATAGGAATCATTGAATGATGGAAAATCACTATAGAGATAGTGAACTCTCAAAACAACATTACATATCCATTAACTAAAGCTTATCCAACAAAGGGATAATCGTCACTTAGAGAAGAAGAGAGTATGAGATACCATGACGATTGACTTTAGTGCAAGTGGGAGATTGAAAGTAGTATGCACACAAGCCAATCATGTTTGATGATAAAGCATATACTTTGAAACAATCTTATTCATTTATTAAATAAAGAGTATTAATTTATTAAAGGCTTTTAATTATCTACATGATGCTGTTTTATAATATGTGATAAACCCATAGTTTTAAGTAATGCTTTTACAATAATGATGATGATCATTCTAATGAGATCTAAATTCTTAGAAAGCTTAAAACAAAAATAGTTCCCAATCGTTGGATTACTAAATTGGGATTAATGAATCCGGATAGATTGGTACATACGTTGCTTGCTCATTGGATGAGGATGATTAATCTCATGATCATTTGTGTGGAGACACTAAAGCAAGTATGTAGGTGCTTATTGGAGAATAAGTTCAATTTGAACGTGGCTCGCTAAGGAATACCTAATGGAGTTTTACTTGCTGTCAATCAATAGAATTCTCAGTAGTGATAGTAGTACAAGTAATCCTTGGACTTGAGATCATCATAGTATCTTGTGTATGATGAGTTATACTTTGACTTATTCCTTAAGACCCTTAGGGTATATCAAAGGGTATGCTTGGGTATAATAAGTTGTACATGGAGATAATGTATAATCAATAAAGAATCTACCACTTCTAATAAAAGAAGAGAAATGTCCTATGTGATTTGATAAATGACAACCCAGGAGTCCTTGGCCAAGGCAGAATGAAATTAGAAAGGAGTTTCTAATTTGCATTATTTGGTGTTGTGCATTTAAGAGTCGAAATACATATGATTAAACAAAATAAGACTTGATAGAAATTCCATGTCTTATATTTAATTGGGACATTGTATGGTGGAAGGATTGAATTGTACGGTAACTATTTACTCAAAGGTTCTTTTATGATTAATGTTGAAATCTATATTATCTGGAAAGTCGTTGATCGCTAGGGAGGCTTATCCCTATTGTAGAATGAATATTATTTATTTAAATAAATTATTAGTTTAATTTATTTATTTAAATAAGATTAGAATTGTTCTAATTGATTTATTCACAACCGGTTTAATATGGAGAACCTAAAGGGTCACACCATAAAAGGAAGAATAATTATTTAAGAAGTTAATGGCATAATCGTAATAATAAGTTAAGTATATTTAATTTAATCTATGGTGATAGAATAAATTAAATAGCTTAATATTTATTATTTAATATTTTAGAAATATTAAGTATAAATTAATAAGAGGAGTCTTATTATTATTATTATTACTATTATTATTATTTAATTCCTAAATAGTTTGGGAATTAATTAATAAAAGTACTCTCACATATCCTAATAGGATTAGGAGACAAATTAATTAAAAGAGTTTAATTAATTATCCCTAATAAGATTAAGGAGCTTAATTAATTAAAAGAATTTAATTAATTAAATAAAACCCAATTTCTTAATTGTTAAGGAGGGTTGCCCACATCTATAAATAAGATGAGTCTTATTATGGGTGTAAAGTTGTTGTTGACCTTTTTTAACAGCAGGCGTAATTCCAATAGTTGGGAGAGTACGCCTTTTTCTATGAGAGATAGAAAACTAGGGTTTTGCAAAATACCCATCTTCTTGAATTCTTCTTCTTCCTTGGTGGATCACCTCTAGAGGCCAAATACTTGGGTGGCTAACGTTGATCAAAGGAAGGAACCAAACCCGGTGGATTCAAGTTGAACGCGAAAAGGATTGGAGGTGAACTTGTACCTGAGGAAGCTCGGATCTTCAAATGTATGATTCTTGTTCTTTCCTTTTTGTTTAATTAATAATTATGCATAAAGGGTGATCCGGGTATATGGTTTGTAAAATTTTAAACTCTGATTTTACACGTTTCCGCTTATTTATGCAATTTGATTGCGTTCTTGAATATTACAAACCTGACATGACCTTCTTGAAAGTTTAGGTGTGCCATAGGATCTTTTCCTACGACCTGCAAAGATAAATATTAGTAGAGCCTTGCTCTGATACCAAATGAAATTCTGTAATTAAGCACACCTAAAGGGGGGGGGGGTGAATAGGTGTAAATAGTTAGAAGTGGTCTACAGTGGCCAATTTTCAAAGTTTACTATAGCGAAAGCTATAATCTACGGTGGCCTAACCTCATTCTCAGTATTAGTTATATGCTTATCATTATAAATGCATGCCTAATACATGTCCGTATTAGTGTAAAAATTTTCGACGTAAACAAAATCTGCAGAATATAGAAGCTAAAAACAGAAGCAAAACAACAATAAATCACACCGAGATTTTAACGTGGTTCGGCCCCTATCCTCTAGTCTAGTAGCCTAATCCACGTCCAATCCCAACTAGGATTGGAGACTCACTTTATTAAAATAATACTAAATAATTACAAAGTAAATAAAAACTCCCTGTTACAACGACAATCGATTGGACACCTTTGCCCCCTTTGCACCTCTGCAACACCTCTCACCTCTGAGACTTTGATAACTTTGTTGAACAGAATGAGTATTACTAAAATATAAACCCCAAGCCAGTCCTAGACTTGTACTACTATGTTTACAATAGATATTGAAATAAAAGATACAAGAACACTGTAAACCAAGACTAAAAGAATGATATGATTATTTGTATCTTGGATAGCTTAAAGAATTTCTGTTCAGTAGTCTTTTTTTCTTCCAATGCCGAGCAAAGCAGTATATATATAAAGAAGATAGCAACGGCTATGTAACGTTCCAATTCCTCCTGCAACGCTAGTACTTTTTGATTGAAATAGGAGATCAACGTTACCAATGACAACCTCAGTAGATAAAGAAATACAGCTATGAAGAAGTCAATTAAAAATCAAATACTAGTTGAAAGAGTCCTATTAGCAATTAGCAAGATCCCTTAAAAATAGCAATTACAGTTTAGCATGTGACAAAATAACAACTCCATTAACTTTAAATAAGAATCCTTAATAAAACCAATTCCTAAAAAATCTCCCAAATACGTATAGATTGGTAGCTCAATATATATATATATATATATATATATATATATTGGAAGGATATAACCCCACAATTAAATATGAGAAATTTAAGGAATCTTAAACAGATTTTCAATCTCCTAAACATACTCCAATCCATATTTGAATTTGTCTTCATACCAAAACAGATTTAGATATAAACATAGAAAGCATGAGACAAAAATAAATTAAGGAAAATTAAACAGATTTTCAATCTCCTAAAAATACTCCAATTCATGTTTGAATTTGTCTTCAAAGCAAATCAGGATTGAATATATATTATATATAAAAACTTAAAGCATGTGACAAAAATAAACCAACTTGATTTACTTATTGCAGTAACTTTTGTGGGCTAGCAAATAAAGTGTAGTATTAACCCATGCAATAACCCATGCAAACTATTATATATTATATAATTAATATGCATAAAAATATTTGAATAACATGACCCAATTATAAGTCAATATAAAATCAATTAAGCCCATATAAATATTGTCATTATTAAAACCACAAAGTATATAAACCAACAAAATCACCACATTCATTTGCTAGACATTTCATTTCTCATATTCCTCTTTTTCTATTTTTCTCCCAAGCTAGCAAGTTACAAAGAGAGAAAAAGAGAGAGAGGGTTCAGTTTTTCTAGAGAGGGAGATGAGTTATTGTTCATGCATCCTAAGTTTATACATTACTTTGGTAAATCAAGGAAGGTTGCTACTAGATCAAGGTATAACCTAATCTTCATCTTCTTCTTCTATTTTGTGTTATAGCAAGTTTTGTTGGGGTTATGAACTAATATCATCATGTGTGGAACTAAGTATCTTGAGTGTTAGATCAAAGGTTTAGAGGAAGAAAATGAGCATATGTTCTCCTAGGGGTTAAACCCTTGTTTTTTTTTTTTGATTTTCTTCCACTAAATCTTGTGTAACTCAAGTTTTACAACTTGGATTTGTGATCTGTCGAAGGGTGGGGTGGGGGGGGGGGGGACAATGAGTTATCTAGTAAACCCAAGTGGTAGAATAAAAATCTAGCAAGTATTGAAACTTTGGGGGCTGTTTTCCCCAAAACAGTCCACATAGTGTATTAAGGTTTTAAAACCCTAAAAAAGCTACTGTCCCCATTTTTCTTAAGGCTATTTCAGATAGTTTCAAGTCTTTTAAAAATCCGGGAAAAATCACAGAGGTACCTTAAGAAGTTATCAATGTGTAGAAAAAAGAACAGACACATTTCGATTTATAGGTTTTGCGTTATGGCTATTTCCGTAAAGGACTCCTAAATATTAACACCCGAATTTTTCACAGTGTATACATGGGAAAAATCAGAAATGTTTACAGTATGTTCATTTCTGTTATGAGAGTATACCCTGAAAATTTCAGAATTTTCTAAGTAAATTCGATTTATGAAAAATGAAGCAAGATCCGAGTGGTTTGGGCACTTTAAAATTAGTAAATCATTTTCTAAAATTCCAAAAAAATTTGGGGATCATTGTTGGTTCATATACTATCCAAATCCAGAAAAGAAGAATTTTTGGAATCAGTTTGCTATTTTTCCTAAAAATGATGAAGTTATGAATAAAAGGAAATAAATAGTTAAATGATGTCTTAAATAAGAAAAATATGATTTTAATGCTTGAATACTCCTAATATATAATATTATGACTATGTTAGGACATTTTGGTAATTTATAATAAGAAATATTATTTATGACCTTTTATGGATATTAAATAAGTGGTTTTATAAAGGATGAGCAATTAGAATAAATTGTTTATTAATATAATAAATTATTAAAATGTTATTATGATATTAATAATATTAGAATATAGTATTGTTAAGTAAATAAAAATATTAAGATTAAAACTTCATTAAAATATTATTAAATGGTTAATAGTATTTAATTTAAGCATTAATAAATGATTAAATGATTATTAAATTATTAATAATTTTAGATTAAAATATTAATCTTAAATTAAAATATTATTAAAAGATTAATAATATTAAATTAAAGTATTATTGGATGATTAAAATATTATTAAGTAAATAATAATATTCGAGATTAAATAAAATGTTATTCATGTAATAACATTAGTAGAAGGAATAAAATATTATTAAATAATTAATAATATTAGTAAATGAATAAAATATTAATACTATTGGTAAATGATTAAAAGTATTATTAATTGATTAATGATACTAAAGCATAAGTAAGATATTATTAAAGTAATAATATTATTGTATGATTAAAATATTATTAAGAGGATTAATAATATTAGTAATTAAGATGTTAATAATATTAGTAAGTTTAATAAAAGTATTGTTAGTGAACTAATATACTAAGATGTGAATTAAATATTATCAAGATTAATAATATTAAGTGAAATAAAGGTAGTGGTTATTTAATAGTAACATTATCGAGGCAGGATAATATTTCTAAGAACTAAATGTAATAACTATGTGATTATATAATCTAATGTTATGCTATGGCTAATTGAAAGATTAACTATAGGTCTCTCAAAGGAAGATAATTAAACTGCCTAGCGGATAGAATTTAATTGCGTAGTCATAACCTACAATCGAGGCAAGTTTCCTAACTCAAACTCGAGTTATTATTTTCAAAACATGTTAGTGAATAATTATTGATGATTATTCACATCTAAAATGATTATTGAAATTCGCACTTTGTGCAATTGAATTCCTGTTCTATTATTATTGAACTGTGAATTAAATTAAAGTTCTTTCATTCATGAACTATTTATGAGATAGATTTATGCTAATTGTATCAGCTAGATCAAGCATGTTTAAATTTGTTAAATCAAATATGTTTTAAAAAGCTGTTCTTATTAAATTGATACGATAAGAACTCTTGACTGAGAAAAGGATGAATTTGATTAAGGCATGATATCGATGCCGTATTATTAAGTGTTTATGCATAAATCACGAGGTGTGTAAGGTTGATCCCCTTGAATACCAAAACTTATTAAGAGGTCTATTTTAAATGACTGAGAACCTTGGCAAATGTTCATGGTTATTTCAAAACCACTCAGTTCATGTTATTTAATTATTCGAATATTCAATTGTTGAACATTGAAAGCAAAACTTCTTTCCAGTCATGATATATCTCCCTTGTATATAAACTTGCTAAGCAAATTAGTTGCTTACCCTTGCTATATCATGACATTTATTTCAGTTAAGCCCGAAAGATCCAATACGAAGGACAAAGGCAAGGGCAAGATCTAGGAATACTTTAGAATGAATGTTAGTTATTATTATCTGATGGGATTTCTTATGTAAACCTTTTGTAATATGAATGGTGTATTTAAGTTAAGGTTAAGAAGACCTTGGGACCATGTTATGAAACTTTATTATAATGAACAATGTATGTTTATTATTCCGTAATAGTTGTAGAATGCTTATGATGATGATATATCGTGAGCACCGAATCTGAGGTTAGAGAACCTGGATTTGGGGGCGTCATAGGTTGGAATCAAAGCCGTAGGTTATAAACATTAGGAATGTGAAACCTAGGTTATAACCTTAGTAGAAAACTCTTATAGAGTATGTTAGGAGATGGATTGTGGAAATTCATCGAGTATGTGTTGTACTTAATAAAATATTATTTCATTTTATCAATGAATATATTTTATTGTGGTACTGATGTTGGTTTTATTTATGGTGTTTGTAGGATGTCTGAAGAACACCAAGGCAATCTCTTAGTGGAGCAAGAGCCCATTGAGCGCAAAGTCACGGAAGAAGCCCCTTATGGTCCTCCAATAGGGGATTTATTGAGGAGAATCAATCAATTAGAAGGCAGAATGGGAGAACTAGAGGTTGAAAACCACACACTCCAGTTCATAGAAGGTTAATATAAAGATGCGGCTTATCAAGCCCAGATGGAAGTAGTCGAACAAAATGGAAAGTTGTATGAGTCAGAGTTGCAAGTTGGGATGTTGAGGGTGCAGCTTCAGGCCTTGATTGCTGACCTTGAGGTGGAAAGGCTGGAGAGGGCTAGGATGGATGAAGCATGCTATAATGAAGCTAAGAGGGTTGACCAGTTGGAAGGTGAGCTACTGGTGAAAGATACCAGGATAGAGACACTAGGGCTAGCGCTTGATGCAACCTTCCAGAGCCAGAAGGGACTGAGTGTTAGGCCTCGCGTGGAGATAGGCGAGTTGAGTCGATCCGTTCGGCGTAGAGTTATGGAGGGGTTGTTTCCCAGAACTGCTCAGTGACCCAAAGAGGACCACCAGTGATGATTATGCTATGGACCAGTTGTAGATAGATGCATTAGTACCCCTTTTTGTGTAATAGGGTTTTATGTTAATGTAAATCTCAGCAGGTATGAGGTAGTATCCCTATTTGTGTTTGTAGGGGAATATCTTTTTGAGTTAATCACATCTTTTGTGTTTAAAATGGGATAGTAGCATTTATAAAAATATACCTGTATTGAACATGTGAGACACCGAAGATTGGTATATGAATATAAATGCATTATTATGATATGTGTTGGAAAATTTAAATAGTAAATTGTCTATTTAATGTTATGTGAATCCAGTAGAATGATTTGGAATTTTTTTAAAAAAAAACAAACTTAACCCACTAATCAGTGAGAAAGACTTCCAAATCTTGGTAATTTAAAACTCTCACATAATGATCATCTGATTGTTTGAATACGGTAGCGTATTGCATGTTAAGTACTTATATGATAATAAAACCCGAGTAACGTGTTAGAATTTTGTTTTACTAGATAATGTCGCCCAAACGTGTACTAAGGAACCAAGAGATCGAAGAGTCAGTTAATAATGCAGCGGGAGCTCAACTAAACCCAATGCAAGACTTTTATCAACCTAATGGCTGAAGCTATGAGGAATCAAGCTCAACCTACAGGAAATCAGGCAGGAAACCAATTAGTCAACTTTAAGGACTTCAAGGCAGTAGGACTGCCGAAGTTTAGAGGAACATCAGACCCGATAGAGGCCCAGACGTGGATAAAGGAGATTGAGAAGGCCTTCATTATTGCTAGAGTAGCAGAAGAGTAGAAAACAATTTTTGCTACCTACTTAATGAAGGGTAAGGCTAACTACTGGTGGGAGGCCAACCAGAACAAAGCCGGGACTGGAATCGTGACTTGGGAAGGGTTCAAGACGTTGTTCTTTGGGAACTACTTTCCTGAGAGTACACAAGCAAGAATGGAGATCAAGTTTTTGGAATTAAAATAGGAGAATATGTCAATGTCGAGTACGCTGCGAAGTTCAATGAATTGGCGATTAAGCCCACATCGTGGATAAGGAGGTGAGGAAAGCAAGAAAGTTCAAAAATGGACTTAAGCCATGGATTTACAGTAAGGTAGCAGTTTTACAAATCACGTCATTCTCAACTCTATTGGAGAAAGCTCTCATAGCAGAAGGTGGAAGCGAAGCGGTCTCAAAGTACAATCGGGAGAAGAACAAAAAGAAAGTAGAAGGTGGGAATCAGAATGTTAGCAATGGTGGTAGCAACAGCAAGAAGTGAAAATGGAGCAGTGGGGGTAGTAATTTGGAGAGTCAGCAAGGAAGTGTGCAACAAAAGAAGTCGGTGTGTGGAAACTGTGGAAAGGGTCACTCGGGAGAGTGCTTGAAGGGAAAAACGGTATGTTATACCTGTGGACAAGAAGGGCATACCTCACCCAATTGTCCTAAAGTAAAGAAGGGAGGGTTTTTTAACTGTGGTGAAGCGGGACATCAGATCAAGGATTGCCCGAGGAAGAAAAGCACGTATGGTAGAAATGGAAACAGGGGCAATAACACTAAGACAACCAGTGGAGGACCAGCCCAGCTAAACAAGCCGACATCGAGGACATTCAATATGACAGTGCAAGATGCCGTGGCATCCAGGGAGGTGGTGTCAGGTATAATTTCGATCAACGATATAAATGCCTATGTGTTATTCGATTCGGGAGCTTCATGTTCTTTCGTATCTGATGAATTTGCTCAAAGATTAAGTTTACCTCGTGAACTATTAGAACACCCAATGAATGTAGAAGTAGCAAACAAAGAAATTATCCCTGTAGACTACATCCATAGGTACTGTTGTGCTGATGTAAGAGGGTTTAAGCTTAACGTGGATTTGATACCGATTCTTCTTGGAGAGTTTGACATAATCCTCGGGATGGATTGGTTATCAAGTCACGGAGCAGTCATTGACAGTAAGAAAAAGTGCGTACACCTAAAGACTTCGAATAAGTCAAAGGTTGTATTTCATGGCAGTAAATCGCCGAGACAATCTTGTTGTCTGATGATGATGCAAGCAAAGAAGTTGCTTAGGAAGGGTTGTATAGGTTATTTGTCTCACGTTGTGGATGAAAGTAGTATGCACACAAGCCAATCATGTTTAATGATAAAGCATATACTTTGAAACAATCTTATTCATTTATTAATAAAAAGTATTAATTTATTAAAGGCTTTTAATTATCTACATGATGCTGTTTTATAATATTTGATAAACCCATAGTTTTAAGCAATGCTTTTAGAATAATGATGATGATCATTCTAATGAGATCTAAATTCTTAGAAAGCTTAAAACTAAAATAGTTCCCAATCATCGGATTACTAAATTGGGGATTAGTGAATCCGGATAGATTGGTACATACGTTGCTTGCTCATTGGATGAGGATGATTGATCTCATGATCATTTGTGTGGAGACACTAAAGCAAGTATGTAGGTGCTTATTAGAGAATAAGTTCACCGAACGTGCTCGCTAAGGAATACCTAATGGAGTTTTACTTGATCGTCAATAGGAATTTCAGTAGTGATAGTAGTACAAGTGATCCTTGGACTTGAGATCATCATAGTATCTTGTGTATGATGAGTTATACTTTGACTTATTCCTTAAGACCCTTAGGGTATATCAAAGGGTATGCTTGGGTATAATAAGTTGTACATGGAGATAATGTATGATCAATAAAGAATCTACCACTTATTAAAAGAAGAGAATGTCCTATGTGATTCGATAAATGACAACCCAAAGAGTCCTTGGCATTAAGGCGTAATGAAATTAGAAAGGAGTTTCTAATTTGCATTATTTGGAGTTGTGCATTTAAGAGTCGAAATACATATAATTAAATAAAATAAGACTTGACAATGAATTCCATGCCTTATATTTAATTGGGACATTGTATGGTGGAAGGATTGAATTATACGGTAATTATTTACTCAAAGGTTCTTTTATGATTAATGTTGAAATCTATATTATCCGGAAAGTCGTTGATCGCTAGGAGGCTTATCCCTATTGTAGAATAAATATTATTTATTTAAATAAATTAATTGTTTAATTTATTTATTTAAATAAGATTAGAATTGTTCTAATTGATTTATTCACAACCTAGGTTTAATATGGAGAACCTAAAGGGTCACACCATAAAAGGAAGAATAATTATTTAAGAAGTTAATGGCATAATCAAAATAATATGTTATGTATATTTAATTTAATCTATGGTGATAGAATAAATTAAATAGCTTAATATTATTATTTAATATTTTAGAAATATTAAATATAAATTAATAAGAGGAGTCTTATTAATATTATTACAATTATTATTATTATTTTAATTTCTAAAGAGTTTAGAAATTAATTTAATATAAGTACTCTCATTTATTCCTAATAGGATTAGGAGGAAAATTAGTTAAAGGAGTTTAATTAATTATCCCTAATAAGATTAGGGAGCCCATTTAACTAAAAAGTTTAATTAAATAATACCTTATTTTAATTAAAATAGGTAACATAATATCTTTATAAGAGGAGTCTTATATCGATATCAAAATACGTAATTCCTAGAGTTGAAAAGTACGCCTTTTTTCTATACGATAGGAAAAACTAGGGTTTGAGCCAATACCCTTCTTCTTGAAAATTCTTTTCCTTGGTGGATCACCTCAGAGGCCAAACACTTGGGTGGCTAACGTTGATCAAAGGAAGGAACCAAACCCGGTGGATTCAAGTTGAACGCGAAAAGGATTGGAGGTGAACTTGCACTGAGGAAGCTTCGATCTTCAAGGGTATGTTTCTTATTCATCTTTTTTCGTTTAATTAATAATTGTGCATAAAAAGGGTGATCCGGGTATATGGTTTGTAAAATTTTAAACTCCGATTTTACACGCTTTAAAACTAATTTTTGCAATTTGATTGCGTTCATGAATATTACAAACCGAACAGTGGCATCAGAGCCAAACCCTTATGCAAATTATTAATTATTTTAATTTGATATGTATATTGATATGTATTTAGAATAATTTAATTGGGCATAAATTTTGTTGTATAAAGTTTATGGTAATAGTTTTCCGAAAATGTGTTGGAAAATTGCGAACTGATTTATCCGCGCGGTTCATTAATTTTTAAAATCTTGATTATGTTCAGTATTTGCGTTGGCATGATTTATATATATATGATATATATAAAGTGAATCAAGTAAAGCTAGCATGATTAATTGATTAAAAGTTTCTGGTGCTTCCTTGCAAGGTGGCCACGTGATAATCAAGAAACCAAGAAATAAGGATTGTATTCCCACGTGAATAAGCAAAGGAGATACATGTATTGATTTTTTTTTTTTTAAAAAAAAACGTGTTGTTGGCTTTTATTCCGAATCCTGCACTTTAAAAAAAAAAAAAGGAGCCGATTATATATTAACGAGCAACAGGAAATTCAAGATATCAGCCTCCAAGTGATAATGGTTATCACGTGTGTTTTTTTTTAAACATTCAGATATATATATATATATATATATATAATATTCGGTTATTATTATTATATATATATATATTTTCATTTATTTTATAATTAAAATAAAAGAGTTTATTTTAATCTTAAAATTGAATTTCATGCTAACTAATTAGAGTTGGAATTGGATTCCATATAACTAATTGGAGTTGAAATTGGATTCTATGTTTTCTTAAATAAAGGAGTTTATTTAGATATGAAATAAGATTTCATATTATTCAAAATAAAAGAGTTTATTTGTGAATAGAAAAAGAATCGCCTTTCCTTAAATAAACGAGTTTATTTAGATATGAAATAAGATTTCATATTATTCAAAATAAAGGAGTTTATTTGTGAATAGGAAAGAGAATCCGTGTTTCTCTTTAATCAAAGTTTTTTTTATATATATATGGAATTGGATTCCATAATTAATTAAAATAAAGGAGTTTATTTTGATTAAAATTTTGATTAAAATAAAATAGTTTATTTTATTCAAAATTGGATAAATTAAAATAAAATAGTTTTATTTTGATTTAAATTTGGATTAAAATAAAGGAGTTTATTTTATTCAAAATAGATTTTATACTAACTAAATTTGCCCATTAAATGATATCAATATATATATTAAATGTTTATTATTCATAAGATGCATGTTATTTATTGATGCATATGATGATGTGTGTATGATAATAAATGGGATTGATTATGGACTATCGACAAATGTGATTGGATTTTATTTTAGTTGGATGCATGAATGTATGAGTTTTATTAAATGGGGTCTTCATAATGCCTCGCCTTCTCTAATTTTTCTTAATGTAAATTCTATTCCCTCCTATGTACTTCCCTCGATTTGTTGATCAAGGTTTCTATTTATTTTAAATAGTTTTGTAATAGGAATAGTTAGAATTAATTTTGAAGAATTGGAGATCAAGAAGCAAGGAGCTTGAAGACCCGCTTTGTAATGGAGCCCGGGTTTAAATGTAATAGTTATATTTAAATATTATTTCTTGCACCCCTAGGGTTTGACCTTTTGGTTCACTTGGTGGCTCTAGTGAACCAAACTAGAATAAAAGTCCATAATCAATTCGGGTAGAATATAGTATTTTATATGCGTATGCTTATACTATATATATTATATATTATGCAAACATGCTTCGCATGTTCATTAATATAACGCGTATTTTATATATATATGTGCATGCTTATTTAAACAAGATGAGACAAATTAATAACAAACCCCTCAATTTTTATATTAAGTCCTAAGCGCTCAAAGATATTTGGAATATCGAACGTCATTTTCTAGCATGATAAAATTAATAGAGTATTAAATATTTAATATGAGTTTGTTGTGTCACCACAAGGCAAGTATTAAGTATTTAAGATATTAATTTATCACATTTGATGCTTATAAAGAAAATTGAACAATATTGTTTTGTTGTGTCACCACAAGGATGATATTTTTCTTTTTTGAATATATGGAGTGCTAGGTCGGACTTAACTTGGATAATTTTGATTCGGATGTGCCACCACTTGATCAAAATAATCTAAGAGGCAAAAGAAAAATTAGTTGCATAGTTGATGTAATTGACAAAAGTTGTCTACCTATTTATTTATATATAGTTTGTTGTGTCACCACAAGGCTATATACATTTGAAATGAGATCCTTATTCTCACTAGCAGATCTTTAATTAGATTTTGCCGAACTATATATAGTGAGGGTAATATAGTTTGAAGAAAATAGTGGGAGATACCAATTTAAAACAAGACCTAATTTATTTTGGTAATTAATAAAAGAATGTATGTTAAAATGTTGTTAATTATAAATTCGCTTACGTAAATTTTACAATGTCTAAAATTACTATCATCGCGAAGCATATTAGATGCTAAATTAACCGCAATCAAATTAAAATCGGATTGGTTAAGGAATTTGAAATAGTTCTCATAGTGAAAAGCTATCTTATGTCCTTATGTACGCCTATCCTCGCAATGGTTGCGCATAATGCCTCTGAGGAAGAGATTGCTACTTTTAGAAAGTGGCAAGATGATGCACAATTGGCTCAATGCATCATGCTCGCATCCATGAAAGTAACGAGCTTCAGAGATCAAAGATAAAACTATGGATGCTCTTACTATATTCTGCACATCAACTAGTTGATGGCGAGAAAAATAGGACTGATAGATATCAGATATCTAAGGAGCTCTTCCGATCTAGAATGACCGAAGACACTACAGTACAGACACATGTCCTAATGATAATCAATTTAATTGATCAATTAGGACAACGGATTTTGTCATGGATGGAGAGTTGAGCCAAGATTTGATCTTGCACTCACTCCCTACTCCTTTCACAATTGTTGTGAATTTTTCATATAAACAAGCTAGATATCGCCTTCGTTGATTTGCTTAACATGTTGAAAAATGATGAGAGTCACTTTCCACCAAGAAAGACCATGTGCTACTTTGGTAGGGGCCAAAGGATCTTCCGAAAAGAAGAACGATTCAAAGAAGGTATATAGAAAGGCATAAACAAAGGATAATAAGAACAAAACTGATACGGATAGCAAAGGAGTTTGATTCCACTGCTATAAGCCTGGACACTGGAAAGAAACTGCGAGAAGCATCTTGCAGAGGCTAACCAAAGAAGCTTAGTGAAGTTTCTATTCTGAATACAAATTTGTTCATGATTTAAAATAAATTTTTCTTTAAGTCAAGGTTCTACTTGGGTATTGGATACTGACTTTGGTTATCATAAATATAGATTTATGAAGGGACCAAGCAGAAGTAGAAAGCTAAACAAATATAAGTAAACCTACGTGCGGAAATGTAGCAAAGGTTTCCATATTATCCATAGAAACTTATAGTTTAGCACTTCCTACTGGCAAATCTATTAAGTCAATAAGTTGTTATTGTATTCCAATTCTTGTTAAAAATATTATTTCCATTTTATTGTTGGACTATGAAATCTTTGGTATTATATTTAAGAACAATTGTTGTTCTATTTATAATAATAATGTTTTGTATAGAACTGAAATATTACTTAATGGATTTTGTATACTTGATTTACATGAAAAATATATTTTGCAAATTGAACAAACTAGTATAAGAAAATGAGATGATCATTCAAAGAGTTGAATGTGTATTTTCCGAATACAAGTATGAATTATTTGAAAGGTTCAAAGAATTGAAGTGAAATAAATTGATAAAGTATTAGAATTCTTTGATCGGATCAAGGAATAAATACTTGAGCAATAAGTTTCTAGATCATCTCAAATGGTTTTCATAATGGACGCCTCTCGATACATAATAATTGATTGATGTATCTCGAAAGGAAAAAATCGCACCTATTTGAACATGGTGCGATCCATAATGATTTTACCGACATTCCAAAGATCCTTCAGGGTCATGTCCTAGAAATGGTCGACATTCTACGAAAAAGGTAACCTCAAAATCCACCCCAAGACTCCATAAAAGTTATGGATGGGGAGGATTCCTAATCTTAAGTATGTTAAGATAAGGGTTGTCCAACTTATGTGAAAAGGTTTCAAAGGATAAGCTTGGGACAAGATTTGACAAGTGTCGATTTGTGGGACATCCTAAAGTAAGTTTAGGGTATATGTTCTATAATCCTGCTTAGCAAAAGGTGTTTATTGTGAAACACGCTGCCTTCTAAGATAAATATGTTTATCATTGAAGGGGCTAGTGGGAGGATTATAGATCTTGAAGAGTTCATGATCCACAAAACACTATAAGTCAAATAAGAGGAACCTATAGATAGACCTATTGTACCACAACCGAATCATAAATCTGGAATAGTACCAAAGATACCTAGGAGGTATGGATTCATCATGGATGATGATGATGAGGTACGCATCATAGAAGATGATGATCCAGAGTTACATACGATGAGGTAAGAGTTCTAGTGTGTACAAAAGGGTCAGTGGGAGCGTCGTGAAATTTCTAGTATTATATGTTGATATATTACGGATGAGGAATGACATTCTAATGCTACAATAAGTAATGATAAAGTTGTCTAAACATTCCTCCATGAATGGTTTGGGAAGAGTATCTTAATTGGGGATAAAATCTATATAGATAGATACAAGAGGATGCTCGACTTAACCCAAGGAACGTATATTCATTTGATGCTAAAGTCGTTTAGCATGGCTAACTCCTAGAGATGTCTCATGTCGATGAGCTATGGAGTGTATCTCTCTTAATAGTCCCCACAGACTCCTGAAAGGAGAGGTCGCATGAGTGACAATCATGTATGCAATGAAATGTACGAGACCGATGTTGATCACCATATTATGGAGAAGTTCACTATGAGTCGGTGAAAATATCTTAATGTGCTTAACCGCACTAAGGATGTGATCATATTCATGGTGGGTCTAAATTAAAACTAGAGAGGCTTAATGACTTAAGTTTTTCGCATGCACTAAGATGATGAAAAATCCACTTTAAGGTAAAGGGTTATCTTGAACAAAGGGTGCAAAGTTGAATTGAAAGGTTCCAAACAAAGAAAGAGTTCTTTGGTTTAGAGATAAAGACAAAGTATATAGCTATAAATGAAGTCGCAAGTTGATTGTTTGGATTAAAAGTTCATTACGTAACTAGGAATAGTTCCTAAGTCTCATCTTGGATCTAAACATGTGTTGTGGCACTTTCATTTGATTATTAGAATCATTGAAAGATGGGAAATCACTATAGAGATAGTGGACTCTCATGAACAACATTACATATCCATTAACTAAAGCTTATCCAACAGCAGGATAATCGTCACTTAGAGAAGAAGAGTATTAGATACAATGGCGATTGGCTTTAGTGCAAGTGGGATATTGAAAGTAGTATGCACACAAGTCCATGATATGCTGATACCAAGGGTTGTGGATGGGAGGCAGCTCATCCGATACTTCTCCAATATAGTTCCCATAAACTGGGGCCTTCTGCATAGCAAATGTGATGTTTGGCATATTTTCCTTGTCAGGTATGTGAACCAAGGATGCCAACATTGCTAATGCATCCGCAAAATCATTCCTATTACGAAGAATGTGTAGAAATAAGATTTCTTCAAACTCCAAAGCCATCTCAGAAAACTTCAGCGATGGTAAGGCAAAGAAATGTAATTCTTTGGTTTGATAGATTCCTGTGGATTGTTTGATCACCAATTTGGAATCCCCAAAGAC
>CM035173.1:82190915-82431458 GCA_020205615.1 Panax quinquefolius | reverse complement strand
CACTAATTAATAAAATATAATATTCCATAATATCACTTAATTAACCAATATTTATTCCAAGTTAATTAATTAAATCTTTATTCAAGTCATGTTTTGCTAACTAAATTCCTTCATGAACACTTAGTCACCATTTATGACCTTTATATGGGTCTCTAGCCTTCATTCCTTGAAATTTAAATTCCACGGACTTACTCGAAATTTTCTATGAGACCGTGGCAAATTGCTACCGGGTCATAGTTTGAAAATGGCGCAATTGCTTCTATACCAAATTCAGAGGCGCATAAGTTCGCGCTTTGCGTAAAATGAAATCTACGCTTCTAAATACTTTACACATCCTCCTTAAGTGTTAACTCGTCTAACATCAATCCTCTCTTTGATTCCACATCATCAGTTACTATTTTCCTTAACAATTTAAGGATCACACTTCAAGTTTTAAAACTCTATTTCCCTTATTAGTTTAACCAACTATACATCTCCTTTACGGTTTCTTACCACCAAAAACATAAAACTCGAATATAACACATACATTCCTTTAATCTTCACTTCTCGCCGTGTATCAAATTACTTAATAATTCTCTAACCAATTTCAAGGTATATTGATTTTCTTCTCTCGTCAACAACGTACAGGCATACAAGTCTAAACCTAGCACACATCGAGTCTTTAATAGTATTCAATATAGTACACTGAGTGGTTTCCCACAAACAACCAACAAATTAGTTTTCGTCTCGCCTACACTTTGCTTTCACAAATGAGTTAGATCTACACTAATTAGTATATATACCTCCGCTCTCTGAAGGAATTGTTTAGCCCACTCCTATACATCCACCATTAAAGAGTATGAGGCACTACCATGAACTTGATACTTACTCGTACATATATTCAAGAAATTGGTGATTATCAAAGATATTTAATGTCACCAACTTACTATTATAAAATAATTTCACATAAATTATTTAATATCAATAGATCATTTTTATCCATCTTCTTACTAATTCATCTCTACAATTCATAATAATAAATATATAATAATGATATATATATTTATTAAACACAACATCACTTATTACATAGCTCCTATTACCTTATATAACACAATACCACATACGTCAGAACACATTTATATAATCTTGTTCGAACCCATCTCATGCTTTAAGAATTTTATTTACTAAATTCTTATTTTATTGTTTTCGGAAAATTCGGGTTCTTACATGTAGAATGTATGTGGACCGATTTCCACCGGTAATTCAATCTATCTCGATAGCATTTCTTTAGATCCATCAAAGACTTTGATGATTGTGTGGATGCTTTTGATCCGCTTGAGATTGATCTTCATTCTTTCCAATGTGGCATAGGCGATATGTTTAGGGATGATCCTCCATCTATTAGCACACCTACAACCACATATCCGGAAGATATCACTGCTATGTGCAGTGGCTTACAATGTCTCGTCCCTTCGGAAGGTATGTCATCATCAGTGAAAGATATCACATTGATGTTGAAGATGTGATCTACCAGATGATGAAACTTTTCTACATCCACTATCTTTGGCAAGTGGGCTTCTTCCAATATCTTTAGTAAGACCTTCCGATGATCTTCCAAGAAGAGAAACCAAGTCCAAAAATAGATATGTATTGAGATGCTTCTTTGCACCACCTTGGCTTCATTATGTCCCATCCGGCGGAGAGGAATTCTTTGATTTTCTCCTTGGGTACTTTCCACGAGATCTAACGACCGGCTTCATCACTCGTTGAGAGAGATATATCGTATTTTCTTTGGATACCGCAGAGAGTGGTGTTTTGATGTTAATCCTCCAACCTCTCCATAGTTCCATGGGACTTTCTTGAGGTGATTGTGACGCCCCAAAATAGGTATACATCACCCATCTTGAGTCGCCAAATACATGGTATAAAAATATAAATACAACTTAATAATACAACCGTCGTGTAAAATACGACAAAATATAAACTAAGAGTTTTAATAAGAATATTGTCATTTAGACAATATCCACGCCAATGGAGTACTCATTACATTTATTGTAACACTATTTAACAGATAGTGAGGACTACTAATGCTATCATCTGGACCATCACTCCATTCCCCGACTCGCTCCAAATATATTCTCATTTCACAAGAGAAAGCGGTGAAAGAAAGGGTGAGCTCAACTAGCCTAGTAAGAAGAAATATTATGACTAAGATAATGCGTAATAAATTATCATTAGTCTTCAACAATGTTAAACTAATAAAATACAATAGACATCAAGTTTAACTGCAGTGAACAAGCAATCCATTAGAAACGATCAAGTAGAGAATAAAATCTACTATCTTCTATGATTTAAAAGTTTTTCATCACTTTTATCACTGGGACTCGACTTAATAAATAATCCACATCATCAATTCATCCCTGCACTACAGGCCAAGGATATTATTTAGTATCACGACCACGAATTATCCATGCACTACGGGCCAAAGATAATTGTGTATTCATCAACTATCCCCGATCATGCCATAAAACAATTCATCTTTGCTCCTTGGCAAGAAGAGAATCCATAGCCATAATCATACCAAAAACTCGCCCATCAATGCACTACAGGGCCAATGAGGACTTTTTCCACATCATTTGTAACATTACGATCATGATTATACCGAATAATCCCTGGTCATAATCATACCAAGTCCATCTATGCACTACAGGCCAAAGATGACTTTCAACAAAATATAAACATGAGGATGATGACAATGATATAAGAATTCAATAAAACAAGTTCAAGAATTAAATTATCCAGGAACTAATAACGTCCAAATTGTCAACATGATACTTCTTTGTAAAGTAAAATTCAAGAATGCTCAGAAGAATATTTCCATGAAAAGATACTGGATGAAGCGCAAATATCAAGGATATTCCACTAATTTCATGGAGTATAGAAGTCAAAACTTTAACCAACTGAGTATAATAAAGAATGGAATAACAAAAGAAATCACCATGCAAGCGGTACTTGATGTACAAGTTATTCTAATGTAATAATAAATAACGAAACCAGTCAAAGCGTAATACGCACCGATGGTGGATATTCCAATAGAATAATAAAGAATGGAATAACAACAAAATCACCATGCATGCGGTACTTGATGTATGAAAAGTTATTCCAACGTAATAATAAATAACGGAACGAATGTCAAAGTAAATTAAGCACCGACAGGATGTTCCAATAAAATAATAAAGAATGGAATAACAAATGAAATCACCATGCATGCGGTACTTGATGTAGACAAGTTATTCCAATAGAATAAATAACGAAACAAGGTCCCAGATGCAGATGATATTCCAATGTAATAATAAATAACGAAACCAGTCCTGTAAAATGCACGATACATGATATTCCAATGTAATAATAAAGAATGGAATAATGTAAGAATTTCACCAAGTATAGGGTAGATCACAGATATCAAAGTTATTCCAATGTAATAATAAAGAATGGAATAACGAAGTTCTCTTCATGAATATGAAAAAATAATACCCCTTACTTAGTACAACAAATAATATCCCTTACCTTATAAAGAAGAGTACTCACTACTAGGTAGAAGCGGGATATACTTGAAGAAACTTGCACTACGCTCAAAGCTTTCTTAAACGCTAAAGAAATATGCTCAAGATTATAGAAGAAGAATTCTCTCTATAGTTTCTCTCTCTCTAGAGTTTCAAAGAATTAAGTAAGAAATAATGAAGAAATGAGCTTCTATTTATAGAAGAATGGATCGAGTAGTAACCAATCCATGAAACGGTCCGTATTGATTTACTTTTAAAATGTATTTTATCCGATTAGTTTATAATAAAATATAATATATTCTATTTATAATCTAATAAAACGAATAACTTTATAAAAGTATTCAATTTTATATAAAAGATTTTACTATCTGAAAACACTATACGTGCACTATACAAATACTATGCATAATAAAATATAATATATTCTAATTATTGTTTAATAAAACAAATAACTTTATAAAAGTATTCTGCTTTATATAAAAAGATTTTACTATTAGCCTAATAAAACGAATAACTTTATAAAAGTATTCTATTTTATATAAAAACTTCTCCTGCTTTTATTACATTAATAATACAAATAAAACAAAACTCATATAATATATATATATATATATAACAATCGACAATAATTGAATCCAATAACGTGAGATACTATGCAAAGAATTCATCAGTAGCAATAATTAAACAAAACTGAGTGACTTCTCACGTAAGCATCAATAATCAATACCGTAGTATTACTACGCAACCACCGCAGCGTATTCTGTATTTTTTTAACACCGGGTGTTTCAAAAGTTAACGATAAAACTTCCGCCATTATTTTCATAAAATATTTTTGTCATTTTCTCAATCCGACAATAATTACATTGTAGGGGTCCACCAATGATTGTGTTGTCGTATTTTGAATATTTCCTGTTAAAACGAATATTCCCTAATTAATCGAATATTATATAACAACTTACGTGCTTTGAAAAAATTTATAAATATTACCCACAACTATAACATTATATCAAATCCACACCATAATATTCAAAAAATATTTCGAGAAATTAAATATTTATTCATAAAATCTAGGGTCTCACAATCTCCCTCCTTATGGAATTTCGCCTCGAAATTTATGTACGTACCTGGTATGCTTTGAAGAGGTGAGGGTACCTTGACTTCATTTTAGATTCTAACTCTTGAGGTATAACCTTTGAGTGTCGAATATAATCCTTCTTATCCAAGATTTTAACACGTATCTCCTCATACGTTAAATCATCCGCTATCTCGTTCGGTTCTAAATTAATAATGTGGTTCGGGTCGTCCACATATTTACGTAACATCGATACGTGAAAAAATGTTATGAACACGCAACATACTTGGCGGTAAAACAAGTCTATAAACCACGATTCCTACTCAATCGAGGATTTCAAATGGGCCAATTTAATCAAGGGTTGAGATAACACCTTCTTGAACCTTCTTCTTCACATTCATCGACTCTGAGTATGTAGCTTGAGCGGCTTTAACTTTATCGATTAAAGTCGATTCTAATCGTATATTTGTTATCTTCACGTAGGTTCGTATATTCACACTCGCATACAATTTTCTACCAAACGCGTCGCGCTACCACGTTCGCTTTTCTAGGATGATATTGAATGGTATGGTTGTAATCTTCAACAGCTCGAGCCAACGTCTTTGCCGCATTATAAGTTCGTTTTGGTTGAAGAAATATTTAAGGATTTTAGAAATGAGTTTTGAACTGGGGTCAATACAAAATTCGATTTCACGCTCTAGGGGTAGGCTAGGAAATCTTTTCAAGAATACGTCAGGAAATTTATTAACATAGAAATATCATGCAAACTGTGACTCTCATCCAAGACTTGGATAGCACTCCACATTGAGACCTATCAACTTGTCATCGTCATTCACGACGTCGCCTATAGAAAGTCTGGCTTTGGTGCATTCCGCACAAGGAAGTCAACAATGAAAGGATCGGGGCTCTTTACTTATGGCTTGATATGACAATGATTGAATTTAGTGGTTTGGTTGCTTGAATTCGCATAACAGGTTGGTTAGGAATATGAAATCTAACAACCTTACGAAAAGCATGATGAGTAGTTAACCAATCGATTTCTAAAATCACATCAAAGGCAAGTATTTTCAAAGAGATAAGATCGACAGGTAACGTGAAAGTGTTGATTTGAATTAACAAGATTTATAAACAGTGTACGTAACGAAGGTTTCTACTAACAAAGTTTCAACCAATAAGTCAAAGTCTAACTTCGCTAGGGTCAAATTTAAACGTTGAGCACAAGCAAGAGAGATAAAAGAATGGGTAGAACCGGTATCTAATAAGGTATAGACTTCGCAAGAATTTATAATTAACTAACCCATGCTAACTTCGTTCGGGTCACTCGCTTTTTGAGAAGTCACGAAAAACGCTCTCCTTGAACTACCGATTTTGTCTTATGTCTGGGGCGACCTTCGATGCCTCCATAGCTGGACTTGGACTTGTCTTGATTGCACGACAAAATCGGGCCAGTGGCCTTTCTCTTCCACAATTGTAACATGCTTTGGATGGCATCGCCAGCTTGACCGATGTGTCCTCCCCTCCACATTTGAAACATATGATAGGTGGTCGTTCTCCTTCCTTAACAACGGGTATTGGTGCCGACATCTTTCCATCATTGTTGAATCTCCTCTTCATGAAATGTCCAATCTTATTATTTTGGCCATGATTACCACCAAGTGTTTACCATTTCGCATCTTTGATTCCTCCACGCTTATTGTCACCACTTCGATGATCGCTATCACCGGTATTATCATTTTGTCAAAATTTGCTCTCTTTTGGTTGGATTGACTCATTATCGCGCTCCATCAATGCACTACGTGCCAATGAGGACTTTTTCCACATCAAATCCATAGTCATAATCCATAGTCATAATCATACCAAAAACTATCCATCAATTATATATGATTAATTATATACCAAAAACTATCCATCAATGCACTACGTGCCAATGAGGACTTTTTCCACATCATTTGTAACAATACTGTCATAATTATACCGAATAATCCTCGTCATAATCATACCAAGTCCATCTATGCACTACATGTGCCACGAGATGACTTTCAACAAAATATAAACATGAGGATGATGACAAGGATATAAGAATTCAATAAAACAAGTTCAAGAATTAAATTATCCAGAACTAATAACGTCCAAATTATCAACATGATACTTCTTTGTAGAGTAAAATTCAAGAATGCTTAGAAGAATATTTCCATGAAAAGATCTTCGGATGAAGCGCAAAATATCAAGGATATTCCACTAATTTCATGGAGTATAGAAGTCAAAACTTTAACCAACCGAGTATAATAAAGAATGGAATAACAAAAGAAATCACCATGCAAGCGGTGATTGTAGATGTATGCTTTATTCTAACGTAATAATAAATAACGAAACCAGTCAAAGCGTAATATGCACCGACAGATATTCCAATAGAATAATAAAGAATGGAATAACAACGAAAATAACCATGCATGCGGTATTGCGATGATGCGAGTTATTCCAATGTAATAATAAATAACGGAACCAGTCAAAGTAAATTAATTGCACCGAAGCGGATGTTCCAATAAAATAATAAAGAATGGAATAACAACGAAATCACCATGCATGCGGTATTGCAGATGAGATAGGTTATTCCAATAGAATAAATAACGGAACAAGGTCCGCATGCATGTGATATTCCAATGTAATAATAAATAACGGAACCAGTCCTGTAAAATGCATGTATATGATATTTCCAAATGTAATAATAAAGAATGGAATAATGAAGAATTTCACCAAGTATAGGGTGAGCCAGCATGATACAAAAGTTATTCCAATGTAATAATAAAGAATGGAATAATGTAAGTTCTCTTCATGAATATGAAAAAATAATACCCCTTACGAGTATAACAAATAATATCCCTTACCTTATAAAGAAGAGTACTCCAACGAATGGAATAACAAAAGAAATCACCATGCATGCGGTGCTTAGCATGTATGCAAAGTTATTCTAACGTAATAATAAATAACGGAACCGTGTCGAGCGTATACGCCTTGCGACGGGATATTCCAATAGAATAATAAAGAATGGAATAACAACGAGAATTCACCATGTTTGTGGTACTTTCGCATGTACAGGTTATTCCAATGTAATAATAAATATTGGAACTAGGTTAAAGTAAATTAACCGATAGGATGTTCTAACGTAATAATAAAGAATGGAATAACAATGTAAATCACCATGCATACGGTGCTTGGCATAGATGAGTTATTCTAACGTAATAAATAAGGGAACCAGTCCCATGTAAAACGTCTGCACAAGATATTCCAACAAAATAATAAAGAAATGGAATAACAACAAAAATCACCATGCATATGGTATTTCAGCATAGACATGTTATTCCAATGTAATAATAAATAACGGAACCAGTCCCACAGAAAAACGCATGCATGTGATATTCCAATGTAATAATAAAGAATGGAATAATGTAAGAATTTCACCAAGTATAGGTACATCATGTGATCTGATTTATTCCAACGAATAATAATAAATGGAATAACATAAGTTCTCTTCATGAATATGAAAAAATAATATCCCTTACGAGTACAACAAATAATATCTCTTACCTTATAAAGAAGGGTACTCCAACCAGTAGGGCGAGGATATACTTGAAGAAACTTGCACTACGCTCAAAGCTTTCTTAAACGCTAAAGAAATACGCCAAGATTATAGAAGAAGAATTCTCTCTGAGTTTCTCTCTCTAGAGTTTCAAAGAATTCGTAAAGAAATAATGAAGGAATGAGCTTCTATTTATAGAAGAATGGATCGAATAAGAACCAATCCATGAACGGTCCGTATTGATTTACTTTTAAACGGACGGTCCGTATTGGTTTACAATAAAATATAATATATTCTATTTATAATCTAATAAAACGAATAACTTTATAAAAGTATTCTATTTTATATAAAAGATTTTACTATGCAAACACTATGCATTTACTATGCAAACACTATGCATAATAAAATATAATATATTCTAATTATTGTCTAATAAAACAAATAACTTTATAAAAGTATTCATTTTATTACATTAATAATACTATTAAAATAAAACTCATATAATATATATATATATATATATATATATAACAATCGACAATAATTGAATCCAATAACGTGAGATACTATGCAGCAAGTACTGTAGCAATAATTGAACAAAACTGATTGACTTCTCACGTAAGCATCAATAATCAATATTGTGTGCTACTATACAACCACGCGTATTCCTGTAATTTTAACACCGGGTGTTTCAACAGTTAACGATAAAAGTTCCGTTGTTATTTTCATAAAATATTTTTGTCGTTTTCTCAATCCGACAATAATTCCGTTGTGGGGTCCACCAATGATTGTGCCGTCGTACGAATATTTCCTGTTAAAACAAATATTTTCCGACCAATCGAATATTATATAACAACTTGCGTACTTTGCAAAATTTAAAAATAGTATCCACAACTATAACATTATATCAAATCCACACCATAATATTCAAAAAAATATTTCGAGAAATTAAATATTTATTCATAAAATCTAGGGTCTAACACTGATGATAGGATATTATGGCCTGAATGGCAGTACCAGTGGTTCTGGTGAAACCACCTTCAAAGGGTTTTCAACTCCTTTGAGTTTGATGGGTTGAAATATAAGGGGTGTTGCAGCCAGGTCTCCCTTAGAGGATATGACTGCTATGATTTCCTTCCATCTTTGTAATCTTGGAGGAAATGTATATCCACGCTCAAGTGATACAATGCCATCATCTGCCATTAGCAGGTCACCACTGTCAATCATATTTTGGATAAGATGACGGAGTGCCTAGCATCCTTCAAAGTCATGACCACCACGAGAATGGGAGTGGTATTGACATACTCCTAGAGCATCAAATCTTTTTGAGCGTGGGTTTGACCGGAAGTAGAAGTGCTGTGATTTTTCTCTCATTGATCAGCATCTGCAATATTTCTTCCATCAGTTGGCCTAAATAGGTGAACTCCCTTTTGTTGGCAAATTCTCAACAGGCTTGGGCTCTTGCTTTTCTCACAAGTTTTCCTCCAAGTTTCACTTTCTTGGAGTCCGTGGGTGGAGTATTTGTGATAAGTGAGAGAAAGAGTCGCATGCTCCTCGATCAACAACCGTCGTGTGACTTGGTGTTGATGCATCACCAGTTCTGCCAGTTGATTGACCTGTTCATCAATAGATTTTAACTCCCGTTCCATCATGAACTAGAACTCTGAACAATCTCACTTGTCAGAATTATCTTTGCTGGTTTGGGGAGAACCACCCATGTATTTGAGGTACTTGGAACTCTCTCCACGACCTTTATTGATCATGTTAACATCCTCTTCCTTGTGTTGAGGGAGAGTATGACACCCCCAAATTCAGGTACTCAAACTTCCCTCAGATTTGGTGTTCACTCAAAAAAATAATTATCATCTAACTACCCATAATAATGATAACAATAAAATTGAAATAGAAATCCTCCCAATATAGGGTTACAACATCTTGAACGAATAAATCCCAAGTTATCTAACCTTAATACATCATATGCGGAAACATCATAAACAAATAAGTCTTAAACATCACATTATAAGTCTTAATATAAATATTCTCAAATATAAAAAAAATCTTCATTATTTACTTGCTTTTCCCTTTCCCTTACTTGTGGATGGCTCATCATCTCTTTCAATCTTAGCTGCAATGTTATTATACAAGAGTGAGCAACAATTGCCCACAAGTTTAACAATAGAATAATAATAATAACATACGAATAAACAATGGATACTGAACCAAAAGAAGTCTCGGCTTTTGAATCAAGGTTATAACAGGAATCAAAAGTACATCTGCGGATTATAAGACCATGAACTATGTCCCAGGTTATCAAGTATTTCTACTTTAAACCTTTAACAATCGTAAGACTATATGGACTTAACTTCTCATACTTAGGGGATCAGCCCTATGTACCATGTACGTGCACAACATCTTAATGCTATTGCGTAATATAATCCCTTGTAGAAGGGTTGTTCATCTCAGCTTTGACATTAGAGTCCGCACCAAAGGAAGTTTGGTTTGGATTGATCTCAAGGGTAATTTAGAGTTCAATAATCATCAACTAAGGATTAGTTGAATCAATAAGGAATCCCTATCTATTCAAGGTTTCAATGCAATATCGAAATCAATAATCAAATCAAAGATTGAATCTCAACTCCATATAATTGACTGAAAAGATTGGACTACACAATTGAATGAACTTTGTACATGGAAGTAATACTTCAAAAGAATTAGAACATTTCATTGGAATCATAAACTTGAATAATTAAGCTTTGAAAAGTTCAAAATAAGAATACGAAGCTTGCTCAATAATAATAAGATTTAAGAACATGCTTAATGTAAGAATAGGGTTTGGAAACTTGCCTCGTACGTAGGCTAAACGATTACTACTCACGTTCATCGCATGTCCTACACACATACCATATTTATTCACGACAATCATTAGTTATATTAATACTAACCTTATAGGTTTAGTTCCCTCTTTTAATACAACTTGTTAACTTGGTTTAAATTCATTCACGTATACGGGACTAAAATCTCAAATCTTAAGTTTAAATAACATCATATCATCTCATGGACATCATTTTTTTTAATGTGGTTTAACCAGTTACAAAACATAGCAGTTATAAGGTCACAATATATTTTTTAATTTATTTTTACAATTCTCTTATTATATGGTCCATTAGTCACACTTTTACTTAATTATTTAATATGCACTCTCTTTATTTAACAAATCATTACCCTTCTAATTTAATTACTTAATTAAGTTTGAATATTTTTCATTCCTTCACTATTATTACACTCGAATAAATTATTCCATAATAATTTTCATCGAATATTTATTTTATTCCATAAATATTTCAACTAAAATATTCATTTTATTTTATAAATATTTTAATAATAATTTCCATCAAATATTTATTTTATTCCATAAATATTTCGACTAAAATAATCATTTTATTTGATAAATATTTTAATTATTTATTTATTTTTTATTTATTTTTTTAGTTTTTTATTTTTATTTTTTGCTCATCGGGGTGGGGTAATTTAGCTTAGTAACGCTCATGCATGGGCGGGTTACCACATTCAGCTTCTGCAGTTCACGAAGAACACTTTAATGGGCGCAATTAATGCCAAAATCTCGCACAAACAACAAATACAGCTTTCAACTATATGTTCTAAACTTAACATAAACATTCTATAACATTTTTAGCATGCTTTTAACAAATTAAGTCACATAAACAACAAGATTTAAAGCCATAATTTTGATGTTCTTATGAAAACTCTATTTTTAACATTCTTAACAAAATTAACTATTGTAAACTCATTTTTCAACCAAATCACCCATACAAGTTTACGTTATTTTGTTTTTACATATATAAACACAATCATTCATCAATTTACCGATTAATATGTAATTGAAGCATGATTTTTTGTACTTTTAAGCCATATTCTTATGTTCTTACTCTATAAACCATAAAACTCCAATTAAACACAATTACATGGATTTGATTACTCTAAAACACATATAAATCATATATAATTGAACTATTCATCTTAATAAACATATACAACATCATAAATTCAACAATTAACCATAAAGTTCAATTACATAGAGTTGAAAAATTGGTTTTCATGAAAAACTTTAAGAACGTAAATTAAAAGTTTTGATTAAGGGATTATCCTTGATTTCTCTACTTAGATACTCAAAGATGATTGGAACTTCCTTCTTGATTCTATAAAACTTCTTCCTCAGTAAAATTTTTCTCTCAATCTCTCCCTTTTCTCTCTTTGTTAGTTTTCCAGACTCGTATATGAAAACTAAACATATAATACGTATTTAATAACTGATGCGTACATGGGTTGCGGTTAGGCGCAATTAGGCCTTAACTACTCCCATGTCCTCAAGGCCATGTTTGGCTTGTTTTGATTACCTTTTCTAATTTATTTTAATTAACTTATTTATTATATAGTTTATTTGTCACACCTTAATTAATCAAATAATATTATTTAACTTAATTAAATAAAAGGCAATATTACCCATTAAATCACCTCATCGCATACTTAAAATTCTCATTTATTATTTATCAAATAAATAAACCTCTAATTAATTAGGACGACATTAAAATTATTTGACAACTCATTTAATTTAATTATCTCAATTAAATTCTTACTTTGATCAATAAAATTATTCCACATTAAATTAATTAATTTGACACACTTAATTAAATTAATCTACCACAATTTCATCAAATAATTGTTTAACTCAATAAGTAAATCAACAAATATTTATTTAATTCAATAAATAATTAAAAATTAATTATAAAAATCTCGTTCGTCATATCTCTCCTCTCTTAAAAAGATTTTGTCCCCAAATTCACGATTCACTTAAGTCGTCTCATTACATTCTCTCCCTCTTACAAAGATTCTGTCCCCATAATTGTTACACATATATTATGCGAATAAATGAAGATAATTTTTCATCATTTATTCTCCGAGTTCCCACATAGCTTCTTCAGCATTGTGGTTCCTCCAGATTACCTTAACAAAAGGTATTACTTTATTTCTGAGTACTTGCTCTTTCCTGTCGACTATCTGAACAGGAACTTCATCATAAGATAAATCTTTCTCAAATTGTAGGGGTTCATATTCGATAACGTGCTTGTAATAGGGCTTATACGGTCGTAAACAAAAACATGGAAAACATTTTAGACATGTTCTAAGGCCGGAGGTAAGGCTACCTCATACGCGACTTTACCAATTCTCCTCAATACTTCAAAGGGTCTAATGAACCTCGGTGTGACGCCCCCAAAATAGGTATACATCACCCATCTTGAGTTGCCGAATACATGGTTCAAAATTCAAATACAACTTAATTAAACAACAGTCGTGCAAACTACAACAAAACATATCTCAGTGAGTTTTAATACAAAACATTAAGTTTAATCCCAAGCAATCCGTACTTCAATTCCATAAAAAGATTTGGTGTTCATCAGATAAATATCATCTATCTATCTACCCATAATAAATGCAAACCATGCAATAGATAGAAATAATAATAAATCTCCCCCCAAATTACTTCAATTCCATGGGATTTGGTTACATCAACTACATAATAAAATACAATCCCAAAGTTACTCTAACCTTAAACACAACCGTATGTAATCATAAACAATTAAGTCTTAAACAACATCATTAACTTAAGTCTAACCTAAATACATCATCAAATAAAATAACAAGTCTTCAACACTTGCTAACTTTGCCTTGCCTTTACTAGTGGAAGGTTCATCATTTTTTTCGTTTTAATCGCAATGTTATTATTAAGCAAGAGTGAGCACTAATGCCCACAAGTATAATAATGAAATAACAAAGATAATAACATGCGAGTAAATCAAAGACATCCTCAATAAAAGCTCAACTTTTGAATCAAGAATGAATAACAAGAAACAAAAGAATTTCGAGGGTCATAAGACCTCGAACTATGTCCCAGGTTATCAAGGGTTATACTTGAAACCTTTAATACCATAAGACTATGGACCTTTCTACTGCATTTTGGGGGATCACCTTAGTACAATATCACATCATATAATATCTTAACGCTAACGATAAGTAAAATCCTTTCAGGTTGTTCATCTCGCTTTGACATTCGAGTCCGCACTAAAGGAAGTTTGGTTTCGACAATTCATCAAGGGTTCTAAAATTTAGAACGCTTATCAACTATGGACTAGTCGAATCAATAAGGGTTCGCTAGTCTAATAAGGTTCAATAATAATGATATTCAAATTGAATAATAATCTCGTGAAGTATACAATAGGACAATTATTGATAACCGAATCATGCTTTGAAAAGATAATCAATCTTTAATATAACATTTGAACATGAATAATAATAATAATGATAATTTACTCGAGGTAATTAATAAACTTGAACAATAATGACAAGTAGGGTTAGAAACTCACTTCGCATGTAGAAGCTAAACGATTACTACTTCCGCTCACCACAAATCCTACACACATACCATATGTATTCACGATATTCATTAGTTACATTTTTTACTTAATTATTTAATATAAACTCCACTTTATTTAACAAATTTATTACCCTTCTAATTTAATTACTTAATTAAATTAGAATATTTTCATTCTCTTACTATTATTACACTTAATAAATTATTTCATAATAATTTCCATCGAATATTTAATTTATTCCATAATATCTCAATTAAAATATTTAATTTATTTTATAAATATTTTAATAATAATTTTCATCGAATATTTATTTTATTCCATAATATCTCAATTAAAATATTTAATTTATTTTATAAATATTTTAATAATAATTTTCATCGAATATTTATTTTATTTCATAAATATCTCAATTAAAATATTTAATTTATTTTATAAATATTTTAATAATAATTTTCATCGAATATTTATTTTATTTCAAATATTTATTAAAATATTTTTTATTTTTTAAATATTTTATTTTATTTTCATCATTTATTTATTTTTATTTTTTATTTATTTATTTTTATTTTTTATTTCGATTTATGGGTAATTTAGTTTAGTAACGTAACGCACACGGGGCTGGGTTACCTGTGCTCATTTTCTAGTAGTCATAGCTTTTGCATCATGTCATAACATAAACAAGGCCAAATTAGGCCAAAATCAATCACACGTAAAATTATACATGAATACGGCCATAACTTCCAATTAGTTATTTTTTTACACGAATTTAGACTTACCCAATCATTGTAATACATATATAATCATTACTTAACCCATCTAGCATGATTTTTAACAAGTTACAACACATAATTTGCAAAATCAACACATTTACTTTCACTATTTTTTGATGTTCTCAAGGTTTTGAAAATAAAACATGAAAATTGTCACTACTTGATTCAAGTATAACACCGAATCCGCTTATTTAAATTTTGGTCTCTTCAGATCAACATGCATAACAACATACAAGTGTAAAATTTAGGATAATATACGATCAATACATAAAATACCACGATAAGGCCATATACGCCAAAACCCAAACTCAGAAATTTTGAAATAAAGAAGTCATCGATTATGAAACTTATGATATGGTTTACAAAATATATATAATTAAATACGATGTGATGTGCCATAACACATACAAAAACCCATAATCATTACTCCTATCTCAATTACAGAGGCTTTACAAAGATGAATGAAAGCCATTTTCATAAAACTCAAATAACGTAAAAATAGAATTTGGTTCGAGAAATTACCCAGAGTATAGATTAAGAAGAGGTGATCCAAGATGATCCTTTCACAATTACCCGATGATTACACACTCACAATATCTCTAATTCTCACAAATTTTCTCTCGATAAATTCTCAATCTCTCTCTCTCTCTCGCTTCTTCCGCACTTAGAATAATAAAAAAGAAAAGAAAAGAGAACGTCAGATTATAAGAACTCAATCGACGCTAATAATAATGGTCAAGCTTAACCCAAATATGGGTAATCGCTAGTAACCCCCACTAAGGCCATGTTTGGCAAGCATAATAGATTTCAAAACTCCTTTAATTTAATAAAGCTTTATCATATAGTTTAATTCACGCCACACCCACTGCACAATAATTCATATATCTTATTTAATATAAATAAAATATAATAACTTCTCATAAATTCACATAGTCATATATTTAATTTTCTCATTAATTAATTATATTAAATTATTAAATCTCTAATTAATAAATAAATTAATTAGAATACCATCATGCTTAATTAAATAATTCATTTAATTCAATAAGTTTACATAATTACATACTTGATAATAATAAAACTCTCTACATTAATTTAATAAATGTAACACATATAATTAAATTAATCTACCACAATTAAGGCAATTAATTATTTAATCTAATAATTAAATCATCGAAAAATATTTATTTAATTCAATAAATATTAAAATTAATTACAAAATTCTCGTCATTACATCTTTCCCCTTTAAAAGGATTCTGTCCCCGTAATCACGACTCAATAAATTCAATTCTACATTCTCCCCCCTACAAAGATTCTGTCCCCGTAATCCTACATACATAATTAAGTAAATAAATGAGGGTAATTCTTCATCATATTCTCTTCGAGTTCCCACGTAGCTTCATCAAAGATTGTGGTTCCTCCAAATTACCTTAATGTAAGGTATAACTTTATTTCGAGAACTTGTTCTTTTCTTTATCGACAATTTGGACAGAATTTCTTCGTAAGATAAGTCTTTCTCAAAATGTAGGGGTTCATATTCAATTACATGCTTGTAATCTACCAGTAGGTCGTAATACGTAAAACATGGAAGACGCTAGGACATTCTCGAGTGTCCGGAGGTAAGGCTACCTCAGACGCAACTTCTCCGATTCTTCTCAAGATTTCAAAGGGTCCAATGAATCTTGGGCTCAATTTCCTTTCTTTCCTAACTCGATCTTCCCTTCCGTGGAGAGACCTTCAAGAAAACATAACTACCGATTCAAACTCGATATTTTACGATGTGGATCAACAGATTTCTTCTCGTCGATCTTGAGCCGCTACCACCGTGTTTCTGGATCACTTTGACTATTTCGCCATTCATTGTACCAATTCGCCCTAGCAATTGTCTTTCACCAACTTCATCCCAAAGAAAGCGGAGTTCTCGACTTTCGCCAGATAACGCTTCGTAAGGCTAAGATGCCTATACTAGCGTGGTAACTCGTTGTTAGCCGAACTCTACTAACTAGTAGGTGATCATCCCAATTTCCTTTGAAGTCCATCACACAAGCTCTCAAAGATATCTTCTAATGTTTGAATCGCTCTCTCACTCATCTGTCTGCTTGAGGGTGGTAAGTCAGACTCATTCGCAATCATGCACTCCATGCATTCCTCAAGACGCTTCCGTAAATTTGATGTGAAGCGCGATCTCTATCGTAAACAATTGACACCGCACTCCGTGTCTCAAACAATCTCTTTCACATATAACCTTGCTAACCGATCTAAGTTGAATCTGATTTTGATTGGAAGGAAGTGTGCGATTTCGCTACCATTAACGATAACCCATATCGCGTCAGAGCCTTCTCCGAGTCGCCTAAGGCCAACCACGAAGTCCATTGTAATATGTTCCCATTTCCATTCTCGGATTTCTAACGGTTGTAGTAATCCACCTTGGCCTCTCGATGTTCTCGCTTTTACTTTCGACAGTCGACACTTGGCAACACATTCTCGCAACATCGCTTTCAAATTCGGCCACCGTAAATGTTGTCAAGATCTTGATACATCTTTGTACTACCGGGTGAATCAAATATCTCGAACTATGAGCCTCACTCGTAATTTCTTCCTTAATTTCAGATCAAGCGAATCCAGATTCTATTTTCAAATCTCAGATTCCTTCCTTATCCATCTTAAATCTTGGTTCTGCCTTTCTTCAGATATCTTCTTTGTCACCTTTTACATTCTTCATCCCAAGTCGAGCCTCCTTTACTTTATCTAGTAGAGTTGTACCAGATCATCCTCGAAATAGCTTCTCATCAATCTCCATAGATACTTCACTTCCAACTCCAGCTTCCATTTCGTAATTAGCCCTCCCGAGCAGCTTAACATCATCAATTTCTCACGACCCTTTCTACTTAAGGCGCCTAAGAACCACATTTGCTTTCCCTGATGGTATAAAATCTCACAACAGTAATCCTTAATTAATTCCAACCATCTTCTTTCGACGATGTTCAAATCCTTCCGTAAAAATATATTTCGCACTTTCTGTCCGGTCCGTATATATTTCACACTTCTCCCCGAGAGAGATAGTGCCTCCAAATTTTTAGAGCAAAAACAATCGCAGCTTAACTCCAAATCATGGGTCTGTAACCCTTCTCGTAATCCTTCAATCGTCGTGGATGCATACGCAATGACTTTTTTGCCGCTTTGCATCAAAGACACAACTAAGTCCTTTATGCGATGCATCACTATAAACAACAAAATTTCATGTATCCTCCTAAGAGATAACACAGGGCCGTGACTCAACCTCTTCTTCAATTCTTGAAAACTTTCTCACACTTTATCCGTCCAAACAAATTTCACAAATTTTCGAAGTAAATTCGCTTAACTGAGTTGCGATCTTGGAAAAGTCTTCAGATGAACCTTCTATAATATCCTCGCCAATCCAAGAAAACTTCAGATTCGATGGCGCCCCTCACCGATCCCAAGCTAATCACGGCTTCGACTTTTTGATGGATCTACCGAAATTCCATTTTTATCGATCACGCGCCCAAGAAATTGCACTCGCTCAATCCAAAATTCGTGATTTCAAAAATTCGCATACAACTTTTCCCTTCTCAATACTTCCAACGTTAATCTCAAATGCTCTTCGTGTTCTTCTTTGGTTTTCGAATAGACCAAAATGTCATCTATAAATACCACTACTTAACTTGTCCAAAAACGCTTTGAACACACCATTCATTAGTCCCATAAATGCCGCAGGAGCATTCGTAAGACCAAACGACATTACTAAAAATTCAGAGTGACCAGATCGTGTTCTCAACGCAGCTTTTTGGTACATCCTCCTACCACCTTCAATCGATGATAACCGCTTCTCAAGTCTATCTTGAAAAGTACCGCCCCCTTCAATTGATCAAACAGTCGTCGATCCTCAGAATGGATATCTGTTTAATCGTGACCTTATTCAGCTTCTCTCAGTCAATGCAGAGTCGCATCGATCCATCCTTCTTTTTCACAAACAACACCGGCGCCCCCCCACTACGATACGCTTGGTTGAATGTACTTCTTGTCCAACAATTTTTGTAGTTGTACCATTAATTCCTTCATCTCTATCGGTGCCATTCTTGTATGGTGCCTTCTATATCGAGCGCTTCCGGCGCCAAATCGACACGAAATCTACCTCTCTATCCGTGGAAGTCCCGTAAATCGTCTGAAATACGCCAACGAAGTCCTCACAATCAGATTTCTTCTACCTTCGATTCTCTTTTCGACTATCGACTATGTAAGCTAAGTATCCTACACAAATTGTCTTAACAACTTCCCGCTCGCATCATCGCCGACAACTCGCTTGTTCAGGCGATTTGCTACCATAAAACACAACCTTTGATGGAGTCATAAGGTTAATACGCTTTTTTTTGGCAATCAATTACGTTTCGTAATTGAATAACCAAATCCATTCCCAAAATAACGCCAAATTCCCCAAGTCAATAGGATAAGATCTACGCTCATGATATTACCCTTAATATCCACTCTACGCTTCTTAAACACGCATTTCAATGTGAATTATCTCCTATTCGCAATTTCTATATTCATGGATATTCCAACTCATCCATAAGCAAATCTAAACTATTAGCAAAGTCTTTGATATAAAGGAACAAGTAGCACCCTAATCAAATAAAACATAAGCATTAATTTCATTGATCTAATGATACCGACACCACATCACGAGACCGGATCGCATCCTCGCACCATCATATCGAAAGTCCCAAGGCTTTGGCTTGTTTGTCATGGCTGGTCCCATGATGGTTAAGGCATTTCCACCGTTATTTCCCTGCTTCCTCCCCGATCCCGACCTCCCGATCCCTTCTTCGGGACAATCTTCGCCAGATGGTCCTTCAACCACAAGTAAAACAAGCACCCTTCTTTGGTTTTGATAGCTTGGTGCTATGTGGCCTTCCCCGCCCACAATTGTAGCACACTCTTTTTCCTTTCATACAAACTCCCAGATGGGCTTTCCCCCGCAAGTCGGCATGCTTCGATTCTTTTCTTCCGACTACCTTGCCGATTCCCCGATGATGAGTCATTGCTCCACCTTTTCTTCCGATTGAAATTTCCACCTCCCGTGCTACTTCCAATCGACCTTTGTTATTTCCTTCACCTTCACTCTTCTTCTTCTTTTGATCTTGATTGTACTTGGTCACCGTGATCGCTTCCTCCTTCAAATGAGGATGGCCTTTTCCAAAGACTCCAAAGAAACGTGTTTAATCGAAACATCGATACCTTGTGTGACACCCAAGGCTTTAGTCCTCGCTCAAACCGCCTCGCCTTCCTCTCATCCGTGTGAACTTGATACGGGGCAAACCTCTTGCCAATTCGCTGAATTTAGCCGCATAGTCAGCACGCCATATTTCCCTAGTTCAACTCTCTAGAAATTGAACCTCCATCCGGTTCTCGTGAACTAGTTGGGAAATACATTTCAAAAACATCTCTTTAAATCTCTCCCACGTAATTATACCTTCACCTCCTCGCACTTTGTTTGCTTGCCACCAATAGCTAGCCTCGCACTTCAACATAAACGCTGCAAAAAGCGGTCTTCCGTCTTCTTCTAACCCTAGCAACGTCGAAAACCTTCTCCATTTCCATAACCCACGCTTGAGCCTCGATCGGGTTCATGGAACCTTTGAACTCAAGCGTCCCACCGCCAAGTCTTTAAACGTTGTGTTTGGTGGAGCTTGGGTTGATTATTCATGGCTCCAAATAAGAAGTTCACCAACCGCCGAACGGGATTAGCGCTGCATTATTGTTATTATTGGTCGACTTTTCCCGAGCCAAGTGACGTTGTTTGTTTTTCTCCTCATGGCATTTTTCTCGTTAAATAAACGCTTATTAGAACTTTATTTATTTCTCTAAATAGTTAAGGCATTACTTAACAATTTAACATATTCATTTAACACATCATCTCAAACAACTTGATATATTTTCATTCAAATCAAAAGTTTTAACATTAAACGATAAAGATAACCGCTATTTACATCAACTATCCTCGAATAAAGAATCCACAGATTAAAACATTCAAATATTCTTTCGCTCATAAACACGCCGTAATTTACATCTAAAACTAATTAAGTTCTTTACATAATTAAGCAAATCATATCACCGCTTTGCTAAGGTGGTGTCAATAGCCTTTGCACGCCCTCTTCTAAGATGCGATACATCGTCCCGCGATCCATCATGTACAATGGTAGTCCTTCAACCGGATTGGGTACCTCAAAACTCGATCTTGGGTTTCATTCATCGCTTTGTTAAGTGTAGAGTACGCTTCCCCAATCTTCGCTTTCTTTTTACGACTATCATCCTCTCGCATCGATCACCGACGCGATTCTCTTACCCAAATTTCCTCTCGCTATGTTCAAATTTTTTCGAGAGGTTTCCTTCAGCCTTCTTCAGCTTTCTATCTCCTCGGCCTTATCTTCGCTTTGACCTTCTCATGGACCAAATCCCATTCTACATTTGCCACCGAGAGTGAAGAGTCAAAATCTCCTCTCCTTCTCCTCTGAGTAATATGTCAATAACCGCCGCCACCAAATCTCGACCTCGCCTCAGAACTCCACGCTACTACGGTCAGATAACGGTCATACATCTCAAAGATCAACGGTGTACCGTGGTAACTCCTCTTCTTCCTCTTCTCTTCCTCAACAAATTCCTCCTCAGATCCTCCTCAGATCGGCCTCGCCCATGCTCCCGACCAACAACTGGATCAATGGAGATGACTCCTCTCAGCATCACCGCTTCCCTAACGATATGAATGTCTCTGGCTCCTCTCCTCCTCTGGTGCATTTATAGGTACACGGGTTCTTCCTCCCCACTTTGACTAGCTTCTCCAACATTCACATCCCGACACAAAATTTTAAGTTTTAGTTACTAAGTCGATCATCTAACGATACTTTAACACATAAACACATAAGGTCTTTTATTATCTTCAATGAATTACATAAATTCATTTCTTATAACTCGATAAGAGTTTTCCATCACTATCTTCTTCTATAAGGCTACTACCTAAGGTTGTTCCCCACCTAAGGTTCATAACCCACAACTTTGATACTAACTTCAGACACCCCCAAATCCGCACTTCAATTCCACTTGGATTTGGTGTTCATCAGATAAATATCATCTATCTATCTACCCATAATAAATGCAAACCATGCAATAGATAGAAATAATAATAAATCTCCCTTATGGGGTTACATCAACTACATAATAAATACAATCCCAAAGTTACTCTAACCTTAAACATCCGTAAGAATCATAAACAATTAAGTCTTAAACAACATCATTAACTTAAGTCTAACCTAAATACATCATCAAATAAAATAACAAGTCTTCAACACTTGCTAACTTTGCCCTTTGCTTTTACTAGTGGAAGGTTCATCATTTTTCGTTTTAATCGCAATGTTATTATTAAGCAAGAGTGAGCACTAATGCCCACAAGTATAATAATGAAATAACAAAGATAATAACATGCGAGTAAATCAAAGACATCCGAATAAAAAGCTCAACTTTTGAATCAAGAATGAATAACAAGAAACAAAAGAATTCCGAGGGTCATAAGACTCGAACTATGTCCTAGGTTATCAAGGGTTATACTTGAAACCTTTAATACCATAAGACTATGGACCTTTCTACTCGTATTTGGGGATCACCCTTCAAGACAACATCATCAGCGCACAATATCTTAACGCTAACGATAAGTAAATCCTTTGCGTAGGTTGTTCATCTCATTGACATTCGAGTCCGCACTAAAGGAAGTTTGGTTCGACAATTCATCAAGGGTTCGTAAATTTAGAACGCTTTATCAACTATGGACTAGTCGAATCAATAAGGGTTCGCTAGTCTAATAAGGTTCAATAATAATGATATTCAAATTGAATAATAATCTCGTGAAGTATACAATAGACAATTATTGTATAACCGAATCATGCTTTGAAAAGATAATCAATCTTTAATATAACATTTGAACATGAATAATAATAATGATAATTTACTCGAGGTAATTAATAAACTTGAACAATAATGACAAGTAGGTTAGAGAAACTCGCTTCGCATGTAGAAGCTAAACGATTACTACTCCGCTCACCACAAATCCTACACACATACCATATGTATTCACGACATTCATTAGTTACATTTTCACTTAATTATTTAATATAAACTCCACTTTATTTAACAAATCATTACCTTCTAATTTAATTACTTAATTAAATTAGAATATTTTCATTCTCTTATTATTATTACACTCTAATAAATTATTTCATAATAATTTCCATCTAATATTTAATTTATTCCATAATATCTCAATTAAAATATTTAATTTATTTTATAAATATTTTAATAATAATTTTCATCTAATATTTATTTTATTCCATAATATCTCAATTAAAATATTTAATTTATTTTATAAATATTTTAATAATAATTTTCATCTAATATTTATTTTATTCCATAATATCTCAATTAAAATATTTAATTTATTTTATAAATATTTTAATATAATTTTCATCTAATATTTATTTTATTTCATAAATATCTCAATTAAAATATTTAATTTATTTTATAAATATTTTAATAATAATTTTCATCAAATATTTATTTATTTATTTTTTTTTTTTTTTTTTTTTATTTATTTATTTATTTATTTATTTATTTTTTTATCACGTATGGTAGGGTAATTTAGTTTGGTAACGCCACCACGGGGCAAAGGGTTACCTGTGCTCATTTTCTAGTCATAGCTCATAGCTCATAGCAGCTCATAACATAACAAGGCCAAATTAGGCCAAAATCAATCACACGTAAAATTATATATGAATACGGCCATAACTTCCAATTAGTTATTTTTTTTTTTACACGAATTTAGACTTACCCAATCATTGTAATACATATATAATCATTACTTAACCCATCTAGCATGATTTTTAACAAGTTACAACACATAATTTGCAAAATCAACACATTTACTTTCACTCGTTTTGATGTTCTCAAGGTTTTGAAAATAAAACATGAAAATTGTCACTACTTGATTCAAGTATAACACCGAATCCGCTTATTTAAATTTTGGTCTCTTCAGATCAACATGCATAACAACATACAAGTGTAAAATTTAGGATAATATACGATCAATACATAAAATACCACGATAAGGCCATATGGCCAAAAACCAAACTCAGAATTTTGAAATAAAGAAGTCATCGATATGAAACTTATGATATGGTTTACAAAATATATATAATTAAATACGATGTGATGTGCCATAACACATACAAAACCCATAATCATTACTCCTATCTCAATTACAGAGGCTTTACAAGTGATGAATGAAAGCCATTTTCATAAAACTCAAATAACGTAAAAATAGAATTTGGTTTGGAGAAATTACCCAGAGTATAGATTAAGAAGAGGTGATCCAAGATGATCCTTTCACAATTACCCCGATGATTACACACTCACAATATCTCTAATTCTCACAAATTTTCTCCGATAAATTCTCAATCTCTCTCCTCTCTCGCTTCTTCCGCACTTAGAATAATAAAAGAAAAGAAAAGAGAACGTCAGATTATAAGAACTCGAATCGACGCTAGTAATAATGGTCATTAACCTACCATGGGTAAATCGCTAGTAACCCCACTAAGGCCATGTTTAACAAGCATAATAGATTTCAAAACTCCTTTAATTTAATAAAGCTTTATCATATAGTTTAATTCACGCCACACCCACTTTGCACAATAATTCATATATCTTATTTAATATAAATAAAATATAATAACTTCTCATAAATTCACATATATATATTTAATTTTCTCATTAATTAATTATATTAAATTATTAAATCTCTAATTAATAAATAAATTAATTAGAATACCATCATGCTTAATTAAATAATTCATTTAATTCAATAAGTCACATAATTACATACTTGATAATAAAATTCTCTACATTAATTTAATAAATGTAACACATATAATTAAATTAATCTACCACAATCAAGGCCAATTAATTATTTTAATCTAATAATTAAATCATCGAAAAATATTTATTTAATTCAATAAATATTAAAATTAATTACAAAATTGCAACCACGCATATTTCAGATTTTTTTAACACCGGTGTTTCAACAGATAAACGATAAAACTTCCGCCGTTATTTTCATAAAATATTTTTGTCATTTTCTCAATCCGACAATAATTCCGTTGTAGGGTCCACCAATGATTGTGTCGTCGTATGAATATTTCTTGTTAAAACGAATATTCCCCACCAATCGAATATTATATAACAACTTCATGTACTTTGCAAAAATTTATAACTATTACCCACAACTATAACATTATATCAAATTCATTCCATAATATTCAAAAATGATAATTATAGAAAATTCATCTTTCTTCATAAAATTTGGGGTCTTACAATCTCCCTTCTTATGAAATTTCACCTCGAAATTAGGGTACGACACGGTATGTCGAAGAGGTAAGGATACCTTGATTTCATTTCATTCTAACTCTCGTCATTTCCTCAACATCGTGGTTCCTCCATAAAACTTTGACTTGAGGTATAACTCGAGCGCGTATAATATGTTCCTTCTTATCCAAGATTTGAATAGGAACCTCTTCATATACGTTAAATTTTCCGCTATTTCGCTCGTGTTCTAACTCAATAATGTGGTTCGGGTCTTTCACATATTTACGTAATATGGATATATGAAAAAAGCGTTATGAACACGAGACATACTTGGCGGAAAAGTGAGTCTATAAAGCTACAGTCCCTACTCGGTCGAGGATTAAAAATGGGTCAATGAATCGAGGATTGAGCTTTCCTTTCTTTCCAAATCTCGTAACTCCTTTCCATGGAGCAACACGTAACAACACATGATCTCCAATATCGAATTACACGTCCTTTCGATGAAGATCAAGATAACTCTTTTGTCGGCCTTGTGAGGTTTTTATACGTTGTCGGATCGTTTGAATCTTTTTCGTAGTCATATATGTATTCAACTTTGGTCCCAACAACATTGTTTCACCCACCTCATCCCAACATACTGGAGAATGACACTTTCTTCCATACAACGCCTCGAATGGAGCCATGTCAATACTTGTTTGATAACTGTTGTTGTAAGAAAACTCCACCAATGGTAAGAACTTATCCCAACTTCCTTGAAGTCAAGGACACAGTAGTCTTAATAAATCTTCAAGAGTTTGAATAGTCTTCTCTCGATTGTCCGTCCTGGCTCGAGGATGATATGCCAACTAAATCAGAAATCCGCGCTCCATAGCTTTTTGTAAACTAACCCAAAATCGTGAAGTGAATCTTAGGACTCGATCGTAAACTATGGATACCGGCATACCATGCATCTTACAATCTCGCTTATGTACATACGAGCAAGACGTTCAAGTGTATAAGTTTCTCGTATTGGTAAGAAATGAGTAGACTTGGTCAATCTATCAACAATGACCCAAATTGCATCTATGCCTTGAGAAACCTTAGGAAGACCAGTAACGAAATCCATGGTAAAGTGCTCCCACTTCTATTTTGGAATTTCAAGTGGTTGTAATGGACCTTTTGGTACTTGATGCTCTACCTTGACTCGTTGACAAGTTAAACACCTTGAGATAAACAACGCTATCTCTCTTCATATCATTTCCACCAAAATGTATGTCAAGATCATGATACATTTTGGTACTCCCAGGATGGATTGCAAACAGTGTGTTGTGCGCCTCCATCATGATTTTATACTTTAACTCAGGAACGTTAGGAACACAAAGTCTGGAGTTAACTTGAAGTATTCCTTCTTCATCGATTCTTGCTTCCTAAGATAACACCTTCTTGTACTTTCTTCCTCATATGCATCACCTCCGTGTGCAGTAGCTTGAATAACTTTAACTTTATCGATTAAAGTCGGTTCTACTTCTCAGATATTCGCCATCATCACGTGGGTCTCTCGGAGTCTTTATCTCTATCTTCATCCTTTGCAAGTCATATAAAATGGGCATCATATTGATAATATCGCACTTGTACCGTAAGATACGATCTTCTACTCAATGCGCACCTACCACGTTGCTTGCTTTTCTAGGATGGTATTGATGGTATGATCATAATCTTTCAACAGCTTCAAGCCAACGTCATTGTCGCATGTTGAGTTCCTTTTGAGTGAAGAAATATTTGAGGCTTTTTATGATCCGTAAAGATCTCCACTTTCTCCCATACAAGTAATGCCTCCAAATTTTAAGTGCGAAAGATAACAACTGCTAACTCTAGATCATGAATAGGAGAATTCCTCTCATATTCTTTGAGTTGTCAAGAGGCATAAAGCTATGACTTTCCCATGTTACATGAGAACACATCCTAACCCTTTTGCTCAAGCATCACTATAGATGATAAATCCTCCGAGCCGTATGGTATTGTCAAACAAAAAATGAAATGAGTCTTCTCTTAAGTTCTAGAAAACTCTTCTCACATTCCTCGCTCCAACCAAATTTTGTATCTTTTCGAGTCACCTAAGTTAAGGAGTAGCGATTCGAGAAACCCTTCTACTTAATCTCCGATAATAACCAAATAAGTTTGAAAGCTACGACTTTGGCCATCGATTTAGGTTGCTCCCACTTTGAATAGCTTTAATCTTTTTTCGGGTCAACAGATATTCCATAACTTGATACCACGTGCCCAAGGAATGCTACTTTCTCAAGCCAGAACTCGCATTTCTTCAACTTGGCATAAAGCTTATATTCACGAAGCTTTTGAAGTATCAGTCTCAAGTGTTGCTCATGATCTTCACGGTTTTTGGAATAAATAAGGATGTCATCAATAAAGACGACCACAAAGTGATCCAAATATTCCTTGAATACTCTGGTTCATCATATCCATGAAGGCAAAGAGGAGCATTAGTCAATCCAAAAGACATGACTAGGAATTCATAATGCTTGTACCGAGTTCTGAAAGTCGTCTTTGGAATGTCATCGGTTCTAATCTTCAATTGGTGATATTTGGAATGAAGATCAATCTTTAAGAAAAATGGTGCCTTGCAACTGGTAAAACAGGTCATCAATGCGAGGCAATGGATATCTATTTTTGATAGTGACATGGTTCAACTCCCGATAATCAATATAAAGTCGCATACTCCCATCTTTCTTCTTCATGAATAGAACAGGAGCACCCCAAGGAGACGTACTAGGATGAATGAAACCGATGTCTAACAATTCCTACAGTTGGGTCTTTAACTCCTGAAGTTCAATAGGAGCCATTCGATATGGGGATTTGGAAATGGGTTTGTACCAGGTTCAAGGTTGATACAAAATTCAATTTCACGCTCGGGGTAGGCCGTGAAGTTCTTCGTGGAATACGCCAGAAATTTATTAACAATAGAAATATCATTCAAAATCGATGTATTTTTTGTTTAGATCCGTGATATGAGCTAAGAAAGCTTGACATCCGCTTTTCAATAAATGAATAGCTTTTAATGGCTTGAGATGACAAAGTGATTGATTTTAATGGTTTGGTTGCTTGAATTCGCATAATAGGTCAAGTTAGGAATATGAAAGCTAACAACCTTACGAAAATAATTAATTTTTGCATGATGAGTAGTTAACCAATCAATCCCTAAATTACGCCAAATGCAAGTATTTTCAATGAAATAAGATCGACAGTAAATGTGAGGGTACCGATTTGAACCAAACAAGACTTATAAAATGCTGGATGTAATGAAGGTTTCTCCCAATGGAGTTTCAACAGATAAGTCAAAGTCTAATTTCTCCGAGTCAAATTTAAACGCTGAGCGCAAGTAGAGAAATAAAGGAATGGGTAGAACCTAGATCAAAAAGGGTATAAACTTCGCTAGAGTTTATGATAAGCTTACCCGTGATGACCTCGTCGTTTCCTTGCTTTCGGGAGGTCACAACAAACGCCTCCCTCAGACTATCGGCTTTGACTTTTCTTCGGGATGTCCTTTGGTGCCTCCATCCTAGTTTGAACTTGTCTTCGATGAACGACAAAATCGGGCTAGGTGACCTTCTTCCACAATTATAACATGCTTTGACGATCACGCATTTTGGACCGATGTGTCCCTCCCTCCGCATTTGAAGCATATGATAGGTGGTCGCTTCTCCTTCCTTAACAACGGGTCCAAATGGTGCTGACGCCTTTCCATCATCATTGAATCTCCTCTTCTTGAAATGTCCATTCTTATTGTTTTGGCCATGATTACCACCAAGTGGTTACCATTTCGCATGTTGATTCCTCCACGCTTATTGTCACCGCTTCGATGATCAAGTATCACTAGTATTATCATTTTGTTTCACCGCTTCTTTTGGTCAAGTTAACTTTCATTATCGCGCCCCAATAACCGAGCCCTATTAACAACATCCTAATACAAACACGCTTTATGAGAGATAAGATATCGACGTATCTCGTGTTTCAAACCTCTTAGAAACATTCGCCATTCTCTCCTCATTATCAACCAAATGGGACGCAAACCGGACAACTCAAAGAAACTTGGCTTCGTGATCGCGACGACACGGCCATGTTGTTTTGCTCCAAATTTGATGAACTCTACCTCTTTCATGTAACGAATACTTTTAGGAAAGTACTTGTCGTTGAACAATTCTTGAACTTCTCCCAAGTCATCTTCAAGCAAGCGGCAGTTGAGTATCGCTTTTACGATTCCCACCAAGAATCACCTCTACACGCAACATGAAGGTGGTGGCAAAGGAACCTTTGCTCCTCGAGCATCCCAAGACATCAAATATCTTGCAGATCCGCTTTATCCACGCCTCCGCCTTTAAGTGGTTTTGCTCTCCAAAAAACTCTCCTATGGTCCCAGCTTCTCGAATCGCTTAGCGGATGACCGTCGAGAGTCGCCAAGTGTTTCCACCTACATTTCGTATGAGAGAGCTTTTCTCATCGATGTCGCATGAATTGCATAAAGCCTCCGAACATTCCATCGCTCATCATCCGTCGTCAAGGTTGTTTGTTCATTGCCGAGGATTGTCGCCTTCCTAATGCACATTATCCTGATTATTGATCTTTGGAGACTCAACGGTCTCCTGTGCTCCATTGCTAATCTCAACATTCTCGGATGCCATTTTCGAATACTGCCACAAAACATAGGTTAATTGACATGAAATATATTATCCCTATACTCTAACCGACCAATTAAATGCCAAATAAACTTAGGTAGGTCATACTAGCGAAGGAATTCCCCGTCTCTCCCCTCCTAGTTGTTATCTCACATCTCAGCCAGGGATCATATCCCTAAGCTCTGATACCAACTGTGAAGCCCCCAAAATAGGTATACATCACCCATCTTGAGTAGCCAAATACATGGTACAAATTTCAAATACAACTTAATTATACAACAACATGTAAAATACTTACAACACATATGTCAGAGTTTTAATACAAATATTGTCATCTAGACAATATCCACACTCAATCGAGTCCTCATTACATTTATTACCATACTATTTAATGTAATAAAGAGAGGACTACTAATGCTATTATCTCGACCGTCACTTCGCTCCCCGACTAGTCCCTCGCTACGCTTCTCATTTCAAGAAAACAATGAAAGTAAAAGGGTGAGCTCAACTAGCCTAAAGTAAGAAATATTATGACTAAGATAATACATAATAAATTATCGTTAGCCTTCAACAATGTTAAACCGATACAATATAACAAACATCAAGTTTAACTCAAGCAGTGAACAAGCAATCCATTAAAAGAGTCAAGTAGAGAATAAAATCTACTATCTTTTATGATAAAAAGGTTTTTCATCACTTTTATCACCGGGACTCAAATTTTAATAAATAATTACATCATCCCCGCACTACTACCAAGGAAATTCATTAAGATCACAACCACAAATTATCCATGCACTACGGGCCAAGGATATTAAAGTGTATTCATCAATGGTCATGATCATGCCAACAACTCGGCCCATCAATGCACTACGGCCAATGAGGACTTTTACCACATCATTTGTAACTTACTACCATGATTATACCGATTAATCCCTCGGTCATAATCATACCAAGTCCATCTATGCACTACAGGCCACAGATGACTTTCAACATAATATAAACATGAGGATGATGACAATGATATAAGATTTCAATAAAACAAGTTCAAGAATAAATTTATCCAGGAACTAATAATGTCCAAATTGTCAACATAATACTTCTTTGTAGAGTAAAATTCAAGAATGCTCAGAAGAATATTTTCGTGAAAAGATACTGGATGAAGCACAAATATCACGGATATTCCACTAATTTCATGGAGTATAGAAGTCAAAACTTAAACAACTTAGTATAATAAAGAATGGAATAACAAAAGAAATCACCATGTATGCGATAGACTGCACAAACATGTTATTCCAATGTAATAATAAATAATCTAAATTCAAAGTCACGCAAGAACGCATACGATAGGATATTCCAAATGTAATAATAAATAATGTAACTGTGTCAAAGTAAATTGCATATTATTGTGATGTTCCAACAGTATAATAAATAATTGAACCATGTTATGCGTAAACGCATGCATGTGATGTTCCAATGTAATAATAAAGAATGGAATAATGTAAGAATTTCACCACGTATGCGGTGATTGCGATGTATGTGTTATTCCAACATAATGATAAAGAATGGAATAATGTAAGAATTTCACCAAGTATAGGGTAGATCACAGATACAAGTTATTCCAATGTAATAAAAAAAATGGAATAATGTAAGTTCTCTTCATGAATACGAAAAGAAATAATACCCTTCTTACCTTAGAACAAACTGATATAGGAGTAGTGAAGTAGCGTAATACTTTTCTTCTTTCTCTCTATAATTTCTCTCTAGAGTTTCAAAGTGAATTCGTAAGAAATAATGAAGGAATGAGCTTCATTTATAGGAGAATGGACCTAATAAGAATTAATTCCTAAACTATCCAGATTGATTTACTTTTAAACCACTAGACTCATCCAAAAATTGGTTTACTATAACATATTCTAATAAAACAAAATCTTTTAAATAAAATATAATATATTCTATTTATAATCTAATAAAACGAATAACTTTATAAAAGTATTCTATTTTATATAAAAAGCCTTTCTGTTTTATTACATTAATAATACTAATAAAACAAAACTTCATCATCATTATTATTATTCACACTATTAATCGACCAGGTCGTTCCTAGGAAAGAGGGGCTTTCCAATAAGGATTTTTCCCTATTGGTGCGCAATTAGGTGACCAAACCTCTCCTCGCGTAACTTCTGACATCGTTAATATTGCAAAATAATAATATTAATAACTTCGTCATCTCAATTATTGATTTAATAATATATAAAATATCGACAATAATTGAATCAATTAACGTGAGATACTATGCAACAATTATCAAGCAATAATTGAACAAAACCGATCGACTTCTCACGTAAGCATCAATAATCAATACCGTGCTACTACTACGCAACAACGCAGTATTCTCGCATTTTTAACACCGGTGTTTCAACCATTAATCGACAAAACTTCCACCGTTATTTTTATAAAATATTTTTGTCGCTTTCTCAATCCGACAATAATTCCGCTAGGGGGTCCACTAATGATTGTGTCATCGTATTTAATATTCCCCGTTAAAATGAATATTCCCGACCAATCGAATATTATATAACAACTTATGTATTTTGCAAAATTTATAACTATTACCCACAACTATAACATTATATCAAATTCATTCCATAATATTTAAAATGATAATTATAGAAAATTCATCTTTATTCATAAAAGTTGGGGTCTTACACTCGGGCTCAATTTTTCCTTCTAACCAAATCGGATTTTTCCCTTCCAGGGAGACACTTTTAAGAAAACGTAACTACCGTTTAAAATTACAATTCATCAATGTTGATCGGCATATTTCTTCCGTCTGTCCTAAGCAGCTATCAATCTTGTCCTGATCACTTTGACAATCTCGGCGGTCTATTGTACCAATTCTGGCCCTAGTAGTTGGCGTTCACCAACTTCATCCCAGCATAATAGAGTTCTGCACTTTTTGTCATACAACGCTTCGTAAGGCGGCATGCCAATACTTGCGTGGTAACTGTTATTGTAAGCGAATTCCACCATTGGCAGATGATCATCCCAATTTCCTTTAAAGTCCATTATACAAGCTCTTAACATATCCTCGAATGTCTGGATGGTTCTTTTACTCTGTCCGTCTGTCGGAGGATAATAAGCCATACTCATTCTTGAAAGTAGTATGCACACAAGCCAATCATGTTTGATGATAAAGCATATACTTTGTAACAATCTTATTCATTTATTAATAAAAAGTATTAATTTATTAAAGGCTTTTAATTATCTACATGATGCTGTTTTATAATATGTGATAAACCCATAGTTTTAAGCAACGCTTTTAGAATAATGATGATGATCATTCTAATGAGATCTAAAATCTTAGAAAGCTTAAAACTAAAATAGTTCCCAATCGTTGGATTACTAAATTGGGGATTAGTGAATCCGGATAGATTGGTACATACGCTGTTTGCTCATCGATGAGGATGATTGATCTCATGATCATTTGTGTGGAGACACTAAAGCAAATATATAGGTGCTTATTGGAGAATAAGTTCACCGAACGTGGCTCGCTAAGGAATACCTAATGGAGTTTTACTTGCTGACAATAGGAATTCTCAGAGTGATAGTAGTAGACAAGTGATCCTTGACTTGAGATCATCATAGAATCTTGTGTATGATGAGTTATACTTTGACTTATTCCTTAAGACCATTAGGGTATATCAAAGGGTATGCTTGGGTATAATAAGTTGTACATGGAGATAATGTATGATCAATAAAGAATCTACCACTTCTAGTAAAAGAAGAGAAATGTCCTATGTGATTCGATAAATGACAACTCAAGTAGTCCTTGTTATAGGCGTAATGAAATTAGAAAGGAGTTTCTAATTTGCATTATTTGAGTTGTGCATTTAAGAGTCAAAATACATATAATTAAATAAAATAAGACTTGACAAAAATTCCATATCTTATATTTAATTAGGACATCAGTATGGTGGAAGGATTGAATTATACTGTAATTATTTACTTAAAGGTTCTTTTTATGATTAATGTTGAAATCTATATTATCCGGAAAGTCGCTGATCGCTAGGGAGGCTTATCCTATTGTAGAATAAATATTATTTATTTAAATAAATTATTAGTTTAATTTATTTATTTAAATAAGATTAGAATTGTTCTAATTGATTTATTCACAACCGGATTAATATGGAGAACCCTAAAGGATCACACCATAAAAGGAAGAATGATTATTTAAGAAGTTAATGGCATAATTGTAATAATAAGATAAGTATATTTAATTTAATCTATGGTGATAGAATAAATTAAATAACTTAATATTTATTTTTAATATTTTAGAAATATTAAATATAAATTAATAAGAGGAGTCTTATTATTATTATTATTATTATTATTATTATTATTATTTAATTCCTAAAGGAGTTTGGAAATTAATTACTAAAAGTACTCTCAAATATCCTAATAGAATTAGGAGGCAAATTAATTAAAAGAGTTTAATTAATTATCCCTAATAAGATTAGGAGCTTAATTAATTAAAAGAATTTAATTAATTAAAATAAAACTCAATTCCTTAATTGTTATGAGGGTTGCCCACATATATAAATAAGAGGAGTCTTATTATGGGTGTGGGGTTGTTGATTTTTAACAATGCATTTAATTCCAATAGTTGGGAGAAGACGCCTTTTTCTATAGAGATAGAAAACTAGGATTTTGCCAAATACCCATCTTCTTGAATTCTTCTTCTTCCTTGGCGGATCACCTCTAGAGGCCAAACACTTAGGTGGCTAACGTTGATCAAATGAAGGAACCAAACCCGGTGGATTCAAGTTGAACGCGAAAAGGATTGGAGGTGAACTTGTACCTGAGGAAGCTCGGATCTTCAATGGTATGATTCTTGTTCTTTCTTTTTCGTTTAATTAATAATTATGCATAAAGGGTGATCTGGGTATTTGGTTTGTAAAATTTTAAACTCTGATTTTTACATGTTTTTCGCTTATTTGTGCAATTTGATTACGTTCATGAATATTCCAAACCTAACAGTGGTATCAGAGCCAAACCTTTAGGCAAATTATTAATTGTTTTAATTTGATATGTATATTGATATGTATTTAGAACAATTTAATTGGGCATAATTTTATTGTATAAAATTTATTTTAAAAAAATTACGTTCGTTTTTTTTTCTTTCTTTCTTTCGGTATTGCCAGTTATGATTCTGATTCATAAAAGGTTATGAATGTCATTCACGTGGGTTTAAAAAAAAAAGGTGGCCGTTTTTTTTTTCCCCGAATCTGCATTCTAGTGAATCTTATGTTGCAGGATTAAAAAAGGAGATTACTTTTGTTTATGTAAAGTTTTTCCCTGCAACATGGATTAATGAAAGTTAATAGGATATTTTTGGTTTCATATATATATTGATATATGAAAGTTAAAAGGATTATGTTAACTAGCATACTAGATTAATGGAAACGAAAGGAACGGATATATATATATATAATATATATTACGGTTATATATATATATAATCTTAATTATTTTATTATTAAAATAAATGTTTATTTTAATTTTAAAATAAAAGTTTATTTAAATTTTAAAATAAAAGGTTTATTTTAATTTTAAAATTAGATTTCATGCTAACTAATTAGAGTTGGAATTGGATTCCATGATAACTAATTGGAGTTGAAATTGGATTTCATTTTTCCTAAAATAAAAGAGTTTATTTGTGAATAGGAAGTAAATCCATCTTTCCTTAAATAAAGGAGTTTATTTAAATATGAAAAAGATTTTATATTATTCAAAATAAAAGAGTTTATTTTGAATAGAAAGAGAATCCGTGTTTCCTTTAATAAAAGGAGTTTTTATTTTTTTTACATGGAATTGATTCCATAATTAATTAAAATAAAGGAGTTTATTTTGATTAAATAATTTTGATTAAAATAAAATAGTTTATTTTATTCAAAATTGGATAAATTAAAATAAAATAGTTTTATTTTGATTTAAATTTGGATTAAAATAAAGGAGTTTATTTTGATTCAAAATTAGATTTTATACTAACTAAATTTACCCATTAAATGATATCAATATATATATTGAATGTTTATTATTCATGAGATGAATATTATTTATTGATGCATATGGTGATGTGTATGATAATAAATGAGATTGATTATGGACTATTGACCAATGTGATTGGATTTTATTTTAGTTGGATGCAGGAAAGTATGGGTTTTATTAAATGCGGTCTGCGTACCTCGTCTTCTTTAATTTTTCTTAATGTAAATTCTAACTCCATCCTATGTACTTCTCCTTGACTGCTGATCAAGGTTTCTATTTATTTTAAATAGTTTTGTAATAGGAATAGTTAGAATTAATTTTTAAAGAATTGGAGATCAAGGAGCAAGGAGCGCTTGAAGACCCGTTTGTAATGGAGCCCGGGTTTTAAATGTAATAGTTATATTTAAATATTAATTCTTGCACCTCTGGGTTTTGACCTTTTGGTTCACTTGGTGGCTCTAGTGAACCAAACTAGAATAAAAGTCCATAATCAATCCGTAGAATATAATATTCTATATGTGCATGCTTATACTATATATAATATATATTATGCAAACATGCTTCGATATTAATTAATATGACGCGCGATTTTATATATATATATATAATGAAGCATTAAAACAAGATGAGACAAATTAATAACAAACCCTCAAATATTTTATATTAAGTCCTAAGCGTTCAAAGATATTTGGAATATCGAACGTCGCCTTCTAGCATGGTAAAATTAATTGAGTATTAAATATTTAATATGAGTTTGTTGTGTTACCACAAGGCAAGTATTGAGTATTTAAGATGTTAATTTATCACATTTGATGCTTATAAAGAAAATTGAACAATATTGTTTTGTTGTGTCACCACAAGGATGATATTTTTCTCTTTTGAATATCTGGAGTGCTAGGTTGGACTTAACTTAAATCATTTTAGTTCGGATGTGCACACACTTGACCATTATGATTTAAGAGGCAAAATACAAGGAGTTACATAGTTGATGTAATTGACAAGAGTTGTCTACCTATTTATTTATATATAGTTTGTTGTGTCACCACAAGGCTATATACATTTGAAATGGGATCCTTATTCTCACTAGCATATCTTTAATTAGATATTGCCGAACTATATATTGAGGGTAATATAGTTTGAAGAAAATAGTGGGAGATACCAATTTAAAACAAGACCTATTTATTTTGGTAATTAATAAAAGAATGTATGTTAAAATGTTGTTAATTACAAATTCATTTACAGATTTTTACAATGCCTAAATTACTATCACTGCGAAGCATATTAGATGCTATTTAACCGGATTGGATAAGGAAATTGGGAAAAGTTCTCACGGGTGAAATGTTATCTTATGTCCTTAATACGCCTCTCCCTGCAATGGTTGCAGACAATGCCTCTGAGGAAGAAATTGCTAGTTTTAGAAAGTGACAAGATAATGCACAGTTGGCTCAATGCATCATGCTCGCATCCATGAGTAACGAGCTTCACCACAAGATGAAACTATGGATGTTTTACTATATTCCCCGCACATCAAGTAGTTGATGGTGAGGAAAGTAAGACTGATAGATATCAGATATCTAAGGAGCTCTTCCGATCTAGAATGACCGATGATACTACAGTTCAGACAAAAGTCCTTAACATAATCAATTTGATTGATTAATTAGGACAACAGATTTTGTCATGGATGGAGAGTTGAGCCAAGATTTGATCTTGCACTCACTCCCGGACTCCTTTCACAATTGTTGTGAATTTTTCATATGAATAAGCTAGATATCAGCCTTGCTGATTTGCTTAACATGTTGAAAAATGTTGAGAGTCACTTTCCAACCAAGAAAGACCATGTCTTACTGGTAGGGGTCAAAGGATCTTCTGAAAAGAAGAACGATTCTAAGAAGGTAAATAGAAAAGGCCAAAACAAAGGAGAATAAGAACAAAACTGATATGAATAGCGAAGGAGTTTGCTTCCACTGCAATAAGCCTAGACACTGGAAAGAAACTGCTAAAAGCATCTTGCAGAGGCTAACCAAAGAAGCTTAGTGAAGTTTCGGTTACAAATACAAATTTGTTCAAGATTTAAAATAATTTTTTTTTTAAGTCAAGGTTCTACTTGGGTATTGGATACCAACTTTGGTTATCATAAATATAGATTTATGAAGGGACCAAGCATAAGTAGAAAGCTAAACAAAGATAAGTAATTCTATGTGTGGAAATGAAGGAAAGGTTGCCACATTAGCCATAGGAACTTATAGTTTAGCAATCCCTACGGGCAAATCTATTAAGTCAATAAGTTGTTATTGTATTCCAAAGATTTGTTGGAAACATTATTTCCATTTTATTGTTGGACAATGAAATCTTTGGTATTATATTTAAGAACAATTGTTGTTCTATTTATAATAATAATAATGTTTTGTATAGAATCGAATATTACTTAATGGATTTTATATACTGACTTTACGTGAAAATAATTTTGCAAATTGAACAAACTAGTATAAGAAAAGGAGATGATCATTCAAAGAGTTGAATGTGTGTATTTGCTTAAATACAAGTGTGAATTATTTGAAAGGTTCAAAGAATTCAAAAGTGAAACAAATTGACAAAGTATTAAGATTCTTTGATTAGATCAAGGAATAAATACTTGAGCAATAAGTTTCTAGATCATCTCAAATGGTTTTCTCATAATGGACGCCTCCTGATACGTAATAATTGATTGATGTATCTGAAAGGAAAAATTGTACCTTGTTGGACATGGTACGGTCCATAATGATTTTACCGACATTTCAAAGATCCTTCAGGATCATGTCCTAGAAATGGTCGTGATATCTACTGAAAGGTAACCTCAAAATCCGACCCCAAGACTCCATAAAAGTTATGGATAAGGAGGCTTCCTAATCTTAAGTATGTTAAGATAAGGGGTTGTCCAACTTATGTGAAAAAGGTTTCAAAGGATAAGCTTGGGACAAGATTTGACATGTACATTTGTGGGACATCCTAAAGTAAGTTTAGGGTATATGTTCTATAATCCTACTTAGCAAAAGGTGTTTGTTGTGAAACACGCTTTCTTCTAAGATAAAAGTGTTTATCATTGAAGAGGCTAGTGGAGGATAATTGATCTTGAAGAGTTCAAGACCACAAAACACTATAAGTCAAATAAGAGGAACTCGTAGATAGACTTTATTGTACCACAAATCAATCATAAATCGAATAGTACCAAGATACCTAGGAGGTATGGATTCATCATGGATGATGATGATGAGGTACGCATCATAGAAGATGATGATCCAGAGTTACATACGATGAGGTAAGAGTTCTAGTGTGTACAAAAGGGTAAGTGGGAGCGTCATAAAATTTCTAGTATTATATGTTGATATACTACGGATGAGGAATAACATACCAATGCTACAATCAGTAAAGATAAAGTTGTCTAAACATTCCTCCACGAATGATTTGGGAAGAGTATCTTAATTGGGGATACAAATCTATATAGATAGATTTAAAAGGATACTCGACAAAACCCAAGGAACGTATATTCATTTGATGTTAAAGTCGTTTAGCATGGAAAACTCCAAGAGACATCTTATGTTGATGAGCCCTGGAGTGTATCTCTCTTAATAGTCCCCATAGACTCCTAAAAGAGAGATTGCATGAGTAACTATCATGTATGCAATGAAATATACGAGACCTGATGTTGATCAGTCATATTCTGGAGAAGTTCACTGTGAGACAGTGAAAAACATCTTAAAGTTCTTAACCGACACAAAGTTTATGATTAAAATTTGTGGTGGGTCTGAATTAAAACTAGAGGGCTTAACAGACTCAAGTTTTTCAGACAGACCAAGACGACATAAAATCCACTTCAAGGTAAAGTGTTACCTTGAACGGTGGTGCAGTGAATTGGAAAGGTTCCAAACAACAAAGAGTTGTTGGTTTAGTGATAAAGACAAGGTATATAGCTGTAAATGAAGCTGCAAATTGATTGTTTGGATGATAAGTTCATTACAGAACTAGGAATAGTTCCTAAGTCTCATCTTGGATCTAAACATGTGTTGTGGCACTTTCATTTGATTATAAGAATCATTGAAAGATGAGAAATCACTATAGAGATAGTGAACTCTCAGGAACAACATTGCATATCCATTTACCAAGCTTATCCAACAAAGCAGGATAATCGCTACTTAGAGAAGAAGAGTATGAGATACCATGACGATTGGCTTTAGTGCAAGTGGGAGATTGAAAGTAGTATGCACACAAGCCAATCATGTTTGATGATAAAGCATATACTTTGTAACAATCTTATTCATTTATTAATAAAAAGTATTAATTTATTAAAGGCTTTTAATTATCTACATGATGCTGTTTTATAATATGTGATAAACCTATAGTTTTAAGCAACGCTTTTAGAATAATGATGATGACCATTCTAATGAGATCTAAATCTTAGAAAGCTTAAAACTAAAATAGTTCCCAATCGTTAGATTGGTACATACGTTGCTTGCTCATTGGATGAGGATGATTGATCTCATGATCATTTATGTGGAGACACTAAAGCAAGTATGTAGGTGCTTATTGGAGAATAAGTTCACTGAACGTGGCTCGCTAAGGAATACCTAATGGAGTTTTACTTGCCTGACAATAGGAATTCTTGTAGTGATAGTAGTACAAGTGATCCTTGGACTTGAGATCATCATAGAATCTTGTGTATGATGAGTTATACTTTGACTTATTCCTTAAGACCCTTAGGGTATATCAAAGGGTATGCTTGGGTATAATAAGTTGTACATGGAGATAATGTATGATCAATAAAGAATCTACCACTTCTAGTAAAAGAAGAAAAATATCATATGTGATTCGATAAATGACAACTCAAGTAGTCCTTGGCCAAGGCGTAATAAAATTAGAAAGGAGTTTCTAATTTGCATTATTTGGAGTTAATGCATTTTAAGAGTCGAAATACATATAATTAAATAAAATAAGACTTGACAAGAATTCCATGTCTTATATTTAATTAGGACATCAGATGGTGGAAGGATTGAATTGTACGGTAACTATTTACTCAAAGGTTCTTTTATGATTAATATTGAAATCTATATTATCCGGAAAGTCGCTGATCGCTAGGGAGGCTTATCCCTATCAGAATAAATGTTATTTATTTAAATAAATTATTAGTTTAATTTATTTATTTAAATAAGATTAGAATTGTTCTAATTGATTTATTCACAACCTAGGTTTAATATGGAGAACCTAAAGGGTCACAACATAAAAGGAAGAATAATTATTTAAGAAGTTAATGGCATAATTGTAATAATAAGTTAAGTATATTTAATTTAATCTATGGTGATAGAATAAATTAAATAACTTAATATTTATTATTTAATATTTTAGAAATATTAAATATAAATTAATAAGAGGAGTCTTATTATTATTATTTGTGAGACCCCATTTTTATCAATAAAGATTTAAATTTTGTTGAAATAATTTTTTAATATTATGGTGTGAATTTAAGATAATATTATAGTTGTGGGTAGTATTTATAAATTTTGCAAAGTATGTAAGTGGTTATATTATATTCGATTGGTTCTGGAATATTCTTTAGCAGGAAATATTCGCATAACTACTCAATCATCAGTGGACCTCTAATAATGTAATTATTGTTTTGATTGAGAAAACGACAAAAATATTTTATTGAAATAACTATGGAAGTTTTACCGTGGTTACCGTTGAACTACCTTTAGTAAAAGTACAAGAATAATACGTGGTTGCATAAGAAGCACCTGCATTGATTATCGATGCTTATGTGAGAAGTCACTCAACATTCCATTATTGTCGATTAATAATATGAATTATTATAATGATAATGACGCTTTTGTTTTATTCAGATTATTAACGTAATAAAACGTAAACATCTTTTATATAAAATAGAATACTTTATTAAAGTTATTCTATAAATAGAATATATTATATTTTATTATGCATAGTTTTGCATAGTGTTTTGCATAGTATTGCATAGTGTTTGCATAGTAAAATGTTTTTATATAAATAGAATATATTATATTTTATTTAAAAGATTTTTCTTTAAATATGGACCATCGATTAAAGTAAATCAATCTGACCGTTCATGGATTAGTTACTATGCATTCCATTTTCCTATAAATAAAGCTCATTCCTTCATTATTTTCTTACGAATTCATTGAAACTCTGTAGAGAGAAAATTATAGAGAGAAGCTATAGAGAGAAAATTATAGAAAGAAGAAGAGTATTCGCTACTTCACTACTTCTATATTCAGCCTTTTACTAGTAAGGGTGTTATTCTTTCTTCTCGAAGAGAACTTCATTATTCCATTCATTATTATTCTGTTGGAATAACTCGTAAAAGTGGCATACCCTATACATAACCTCGTATACGCTTGATACCCTATACTTGGTGAAATCCTTATGTTATTCCATTGCTTATTATTCTCATTGGAATAACTCGTGTACGCCATTTTACCCTATACTTGGTGACATTCTTCTATTATTCTCATTGAACATCCTCATGCATGTGTTTTTACACCCACCGGTTCCGCTCTTTATCATTCTACGCTTGGAATATCCTATCTCGTGTGTTTTTACACCGATCCGGTTCCATCTTTATTATTTTGTTGGAACATCCTCGCTTGCGTGAATTTCACCCGACCGGTTCCGTTATTATTATTCTCCGTTGAATAACTTTCGTCTGTCTGCGCAAGTACCGCATGCACGGTGATTTCTTTTGTTATTCCATTCTTTATTATACCCAAATGGTTAAAACTTTGACTTCTATACTCCATGAAATTAGTGGAATATCCTTGATATTTGCGTTTCATCCAAAGATCTTTTCATGGAAATATTCTTCCGATCATTCTTGAATTTTACTCTATAAAACAAAGATCATGTTGACAATTTGGACGTTAATAATTCATGGATTAAATAATTCTTGAACTTGTTTTATTGAATTATTATGTCATTGTCATCATCCTCATGATATATTATGTTATCTTTGGCTTACGTGCATAGATGAACTTAGTATGATTATGACTGTGGATCATTCTAAGATAATCATGGCTTGATATAAATGATGTGACAAAAGTCCTCGGTGGCACGTAAATGCAAATGATGGATAGTTTTTGGTATGATTATGACCAGGGTGATTCGGTATAGTCATGACCATTGATAATTTGATGAAAATCCTTGACCGTGGTACGTGGGATGATTAGATATTGTGGTTTATTCATTAAACCGAGTCTTAGTGATAAAAAATTGATGAAAACCTTTTAAAACCTAAAAGATAGTAGATTTTATTCTCTACTTGACTCTTTTAATGGATTGTATATTCACTGCAGCTTAAACTGTTTGTCTATTGTATTTTATCGCTTTAACATCATTGAAGGCTAATGATAATTTATTCTCGCATTATCTTAGTCATAATATTTCTTCTCGGGCTAGTTGAGCTCACCTTTTCTTTCACCGTTTCTCTTGAAATGAGAACATAGTCGGGACGAGCCTCGGGGAACTTGAGTAATGGTCCAGAGGATAGCATTAGTAGTCCTCACTATTCTGTGAAATAGTGTGATAATAGTTGTAATGAGGACTCCTTTTGAGTTTGTATAATATCTAGTAGACAATATTTGTATTCAAACTCACGCTTTATGTCGTATTGTATACCTACATGCTTAGGTTAGTAAGTTGTATTTGAATTTATGTACCATGTAAGTGGCGACCCAAGATGGGTGACGATACCTAATTTTGGGGCGCCACATTATTACTATTATTATTATTATTTAATTTCTAAAGGAGTTTGAGAATTAATTACTAAAAGTACTCTCAAATATCCTAATAGAATTAGGAGGCAAATTAATTAAAAGAGTTTAATTAATTATCCCTAATAAGATTAGGGAGCTTAATTAATTAAAAGAATTTAATTAATTAAAATAAAACTCAATTCCTTAATTGTTAAGGAGGGTTGCCCACATCTATAAATAAGAGGAGTCTTATTATGGGTGTGGGGGTTGTTGACTTTTTAACAACAGACACAATTCCAATAGTTGAGAGAGTACGCCTTTTTCTATAGAGATAGAAAACTAGGGTTTTGCCAAGTACCCATCTTCTTGAATTCTTCTTCTTCCTTGGTGGATCACCTCTAGAGGCCAAACACTTGGGTGGCTAACGTTGATCAAATGAAAGAACCAAACCCGGTAGATTCAAGTTGAACGCGAAAAGGATTGGAGGTGAACTTGTACCTGAGGAAGCTCGGATCTTCAAGGATATGATTCTTGTTCTTTCTTTTTCGTTTAATTAATAATTATGCATAAAGGGTGATCTGGGTATATGGTTTGTAAAATTTTAAACTCTGATTTTTACACGTTTCCGCTTATTTGTGCAATTTGATTGCGTTCATGAATATTTCAAACCTAACAATTCTTAACTTTGTTCCCAAACACTCCTGCAGTCGCTTCCAAAAGTTAGATATGAAACGCAGATCTCGATCAGAGACTATAGACACTTGAACATCGTGCCTTGAAATAATTTCCTTCACATACAATTTCGCCAACTGATCCAAGTTAAATCTAATCTTAATCGGTAAGAAATGTGTTGATTTTGTCAATCGGTCCACGATAACCCATACCGCATCAAAACGACTGAATAACGTTGAAGAGAAGCTGATCCACACAGAAGGGGAAAACGAGAAACTGATGGAGAAGATTGCAGAATTGGAGAATAAGCTGAAAGAGGAATCTACTTAGAGGGCAAGAGCTGAAGATGCGTACAATGAAGCTTATCAACGAGCTGGAATGGCAGAAAGAGATGCACAAGCAAAGAGGATGAAGATGGAAGAAATGAATAACATATTTAACACCGTGATCAATCGAGCTCAGGATCGGGTTATGTGTTATCCTATTCAGTTCGAGACGCTACCATCATACATATTAGATCACCAAACAATGTTCCGAATTATGGAGGAGGAGCATCGTGTAGGCTACTGACATCTTAGATCTTTATGTTAGGTTTGTAATATTCATAACGCAATCAAATTGCAAAAATTAATGCGGAAGCGAGTAAAAATCAGAGTTTAAAAATTTACAAACCATATACCCGGATCATCCTTTATGCATAATTATTAATTAAACGAAAAGATAAAGAATAAAATCATACCTTGAAGATCGAGCTTCCTCGTACAAGTTCACCTCCAAATCCTTTCGCGTTCAATCTTGAATCCACCGGGTTTGGTTCCTTCCTTTTCTGATCAACGTTATGTTTGGCTCTGAGGTGATCCACCAAGGAAGAAGAAAAATTCAAGAAGAAGGGTGTTATGGCTAACCCTAGTTTTTCTATCTCTATATAGAAAGGTGTACTCTCCCAACAATCACCCATAATAAGACTCCTCTTATTTATAGATGTGGGCAACCCACCTTAACAATTAAGGAATCGGGTTTTAATTAATTAATTTTTTAATTAATTAAGCTCCCTAATCTTATTAGTGATAATTAATAGGAATAAATGAGAGTACTTATATTAAATTAATTCCTAAACTCTTTTAGAAATTAAAATAATAATAATTGTAATAATATTAATAAGACTCTCTTATTAATTTATATTTAATATTTCTAAAATATTAAATAATAATATTAAGCTATTTAATTTATTCTATCACCATAGATTAAATTAAATATATTAACTATATTATTACGATTATGCCATTAACTTCTTAAATATTTATTCTTCCTTTTATGGTGTGACCCTTTAGGTTCTCCATATTAAACCTAACAGAATAAATCAATTAGAACAATTCTAATCTTATTTAAATAAATAAATTAAACAATTAATTTATTTAAATAATATTTATTCTACAATAGGATAAGCCTCCCTAGCGATCAACGACTTTCCGTATAATATAGATTTCAACATTAATCATTAAAGAACCTTTGAGTAAATAGTTCTGAAATACAATTCAATCCTTCCACACTCTGATGTCCCAATTAAATATAAGACATGGAATTACCTTGTCGAGTCTTATTTTATTTAATTATATGTATTTAGATCCTTAAATACCAACTCCAAATAATGCAAATTAGAAACTCCTTTCTAATTTTCATTCGCCTTAACCAAGGACTCATTTGGGTTGTCATTTATCGAATCACATAGGACATTTCTCTTTATTATTAAGTGGTAGATTCTTTATTGATCATACATTATCTCCATGTATAACTTATTATACCCGTAAATACCCTTTGATATACCCTAAGGGTCTTAAGGAATAAGTCAAAGTATAACTCATCATCATACACAAGATACTTTATGATGATCTCAAGTCCAAGGATCACTTGTATTACTATCACTACAGAATTCCTATTGGCGAGGCAAATAAAACTCCATTAGGTATTCCTTAGCGAGCCAATCGGTGAACTTATTCTCTAATAAGCACCTCATACTCACTTTAGTGTCTCCACACAAATGATCATGAGATCAATCATCCTCATCCAATGAGCAAGCAACGTATGTACGAATCTATCCTGGATTCACTAATCCCCGATTTAGTAATCCAACGATTGGGAACTATTTTAGTTTTAAGCTTTCTAAGAATTTAGATCTCATTAGAATGATCATCATCATTATTCTAAAAGCATTGCTAAAAGCTATGGGTTTATCACATATTATAAAAGCAAAGATCATGTAGATAATTAAAAGCCTTTAATAAATTAATACTTTTTATTAATAAATGAATAAGATTGTTACAAAGTACATGCTTTATCATCAAACATGATTGGCTTGTGTGCATACTACTTTCAATCTCCCACTTTTTTTAAAGCCAATCAATGTGGTATCTCATACTCTTTCCTCTAAGTGACGATTATCCTGTTTGTTGGATAAGCTTTTGTTAATGGATATGTAATGTTGTTCATGAGAGTCCACTATCTCTATAGTGATTTCCCATCTTTCAATGATTCTAATAATCAAATGAAAATGCCACAACACATGTTTAGATCCAAGATGAGACTTAGAACTATTCCTAGTTCGTAATGAACTTTTAATCCAAACAATCAACTCAAGTACTTCATTTATAGCTATATACTTTGTCTTTATCACTAAACCAAGAACTCTTTCTTCGTTGGAACCTTTCCCATTCAACTGCACCTTTGTTCAAGATAACGCTTTTACCTTAAAGTGGATTTTTCGTCATCTTGAGTGTCTGTCTCGAAAAAACTCGAGTCCTGTTAAGCCCTCTAGTTTTAATTTAGACCCACCATGAATATGATCACATCCTTAGTCTTGGGTTAAGCACTTTAAGGCGTTTTCAACGATTCACGATGAACTTCTCCGTAATATGATGATCAACATCGGGTCTCAGATATTTCATTGCATACATGATTGTCAACTCATGCACACCTCTCTTTTTCGAGAGTGCGTGGGGACTATTAAGAGAGATATACTTCATAGCTCATCGACATGAGACATCTCTTGGAGTTTGCCATGCTAAACGACTTTAGCATCAAATGAATATACGTTCCTTGGGTTAAGTTGAGCATCCTTTTAAATCTATCTATATAGATTTGCATCCCCAATTTAAGATACTCTTCCCAAATCATTCATGGAGGAATGTTTAGACAACTTTATCTTTACTGATTGTAGCATTGGTATGTAATTCCTCATCCGTGTAGTATATCAACATATAATACTAGAAATTTCACGACGCTCCCAACCCTTTTTTGTACACACTAGAAGTCTTACCTCATCGAATGTAACTCGGATCATCATCTTACATGATGTGTACCTCATCATCATCATCCATGATGAATCCATACCTCCTAGGTATCTTTGGTATTATTCAGATTTACGATTTGTGCCAGTGAGGCAATAGGTCTATCATCAAAGTTCTCTTATTTGACTTATAGTGTTTTGTTGTTCTTGAACTTTTCAAGTTCTATTATCCTCCCACTAGCCCCTTTTAATGATAAACACCTTTATCTTAGAAGGAGCGTGTTTCAACAAACACCTTTTGCTAAGTAGGATTATAGAACATTTACCCTAAACTTACTTTAGGATGTCCCACAAATCACTTGTCAAATCTTGTTCTTCAAGCTTATCCTTTGAAACCTTTTCACATAAGTTGAACCCCTTATCTTAACATACTTAAGATTAGGAATCCTCCACATCCATAACTTTTATCTTGGGGGCGGATTTTGAGGTTACCATTTTCATAGATATCGCCATTTCTAGGACATTATCCTGAAGGATCTTCGGAATGTCGGTAAGATCATTATGGAATCCTTTCCATAAGTACTTTTTCCTTTCGTACATCAATCAATTATTGTGTATCGGAGGATTCCATTATGAGGAAAACCATTTGAGATGATCTAGAAACTTATTGCACACAGTATTTATTCCTTGATCTAATCAAAGAATCTTAATACTTTTGCGATTTGTTTTCTTACCAATCTTTGAACCTTTCAAATAATTCTCCTTGTATTCAACAAATACATACATTCAACTCTTTGAATGATCATCTCCTTTTCTTATACTAATTTGTTCGATATGCAAAATTATTTTCATGTAAGTCAAGTATACTAAATTTATTAGAAGTAATATTCCAGTTCTATACAAAACATTATTATTATAAATAGAAATTTTGTTCTTAATTATATACCAAAGATTTCATTGTCCAACAATAAAATGGAAATAATGTTTTCACTTGAGAACTAAAATATAATAACAACTTATTTGACTTAATAGATTTTCCAAGTAAGCGGTTAAACTATAAATTCATAGCTTGTGGCAACCTTTGCTTCATTTTCCACCATGGGATTACTTATATTTGTTTTGCTTTCTACATTCCTTGGTCCTTCTTAAATCTATATTTACTGATAACCAAAGCGGTATCCAATACCCAAGTAGAACCTTGACTTAAAAGAAAAATTTATTTCAATTATGAACAAAAAAGCGTATTATGAATCGAAACTTCACTAAGCTTCTTTGGTTAGCCTCTTGCAAAAGCTTCTCATGATTTCTTTCCGGTGTCGAGCTTATTCCGGTGGAAGCAAACCTCCTATATCGGGGACGCTTTTGTTCTTCTTATTATCCTTTGTTTTGCCTTTCATTTACCTTCTTTGAATCATTCTTCTTTTTGGAAGATCCTTGGCCCCTTCCAAGAAGACTTGATCTTTCTTGGTTGGAAAGTGACTCTCAACATTTTTCAACATGTTAAGCAAATCACGAGGCGATATCTAGCTTGTTCATATGAAAAAATTCACAACAATTGTGAAAGGAGTTCAGGGAGTGATCTTGGCTCAACTCTCCATCCATGACAAAACCAGTTGTCCTAATTGATCAATCAAATTTATGTTAAGAACCTTTTTATGCGTACTATATAAATTGCCATTGGCCGTTCTAGATCGGAAGAGCTCTTAGATATCGATATCTATCGGTGCTGCAACCATTCTTGAGGATAAAGCGTATTATGAGACTAAGATAGGCTTTTCCATTATGAGAACTATTCTCGAATTCCTTAACCAATCCGATTTAATTCGATCTAGTTAATTTAGCATCTAATATGCTTAGATGATAGTAATTTTAGACATTGTAAAATTAAAATGAATTTGTAATTAACAACATTTTAACATTTCTTATTATTAATTACCAAAATAATTTAAGGTGCTTTGTTTTAATTGGTATCTCCCACTATTTTCTTCAAACTATATTACCCTCAATATATATATTCCTAAGCCAAAATCTGAATTAAAGATTGAGTGAGAATAAGGATCCCATTTCAATGTATATAGCCTTGTGGTGACACAACAAACTATATATAAATAAATAGGTAAGGACAACTTTTGTCGATTACATTGATATCTGAGCTCCTTGTATTTTGCCTCTTAGATTATTTTGATCAAGTGGTGGCTTTGTCCAATCAAAATTATCCATGTTAAGTCCAAGACTCTAGCACTCCGATATATTCAAAAGAAAAATATCATCCTTGTGGTATCAAATATTGTTCGAATTTTCTTTATAAGCATCAAATGTGATAAATTAACATCTTAAATGCTTAATACTTGCCTTGTGGTGACACAACAAGATATTAAATATTTAATACTCACTTAATTTTATCATCTTTAGAAGGCGACGTTCGATATTCCAAATCTTTTGAACCTTAGGACTTAATATAAATTGATTATTTGTTATTAATTTTCTCTCATCTTGTATTAGCACGCACAATATATATATAAAATACGCGCCGTATTAATGAACACAAGAGCGTGTTTGCATAATATATAATATATATAGTATAAGCATGACACATATAGAATCTATATATTACACGGATTGATTATGACTTTTATTCTAGTTTGGTTTCACTAGAATACCAAGTGAACCAAAAAGGTCAATCCATAGGGTTGCAAGAAATAATATTTAAATATAACTATTACATTTAAACTAGGGCTCCATTATAAATGGTCTTCATGAGCTCCCTTGCTCATCGTCTCCATTTTTAAAAATTAATTCTAATGTCTTCTACAAAACTATTTAAAATAAATAGAAACCTTGCGGTCGAGGAAGTACATAGGAGGAGAGTTAGAATTACATAAAAAAATTAGAGGATGCAGTGGGCATGATTTTAATAATAAAAACATCACATTAATGCATGCATCCATTAAAATAAATCCAATCGCGTTAATCGATAGTCATAAAAAATCAATCCCATTTATTATCATACACATCACTATCATCGAATTCAAATGATTAGCCAATCATCAGCCATCATTAACAATCATCATCATGATTTGTGCTTTGATCATGCACGGATTTCCGTGCGCAGCCTTTTTTTTTTTTTTTTTTTAATTTTATACAATAAAATTATCCAATTAAATTATTTAAACACGTATCGATATATAAATTAAAACAATTAATAATTAGCGTAAAAGGTTAATACGATCTGATTGCATCCAGGTTATTCATATTAATAGCTAATCAAATTGCATAAATTAAATGATAAAAATCGAGTTTAAATTCCTTCGAAAATGGCTAACCCTAGTTTTTATCTATATAGAAAGTTGGAATTATTATTACTAATAAAATTTTAACATATATTAAATTAATTCCTAAACTCTTTAGAAATTAAAATAATAATAATTGTAATAATATTAATAAGACTCCTCTTATTAATTTATATTTAATATTTTAAATATTAAATAATAAATATTAAGCTATTTAATTTATTCTATCACCATAGATTAAATTAAATATACTTAACATATTATTACGAATAATATTATTAATACAATAAAGGATAAGCCTAACGAACCTTTCAGCAAATATTCTAAATTAACTAAATAATTTAATTATATGTATATGAAATTAGTATTGAATCATTGATATGTATATTAGAGCATTGTGCAAATTATAGAATAAGAAGTATTAAGGAAGCGTGGATTATATATTTCAATTGTCAGCAAATCGTAAATAAAATAAATAGATCTAGACAACGAGGCATCAATCATTGTAGCTTGTGATTTTAGTGATTAGTGAGTAAATAAGATATAAATCAAGAGTATGATATAACCAATGGGATAGATGTTGATGATGTTGTCCTACAACCTGCTTTAGTTCGGGAAAGTAATGTAAATAGCGATGCTATTGTTTTGATGTATTTTTAAAAGATTATGAATGAATAAAAGTTATTGTTTTATTCAAAGTGTTAAGTGTTATGTGATAAACTTTTATGATGTGCAACTTAAGTATATAATACTTAAGAGGTTGAATAAAAGCTAATGGATGTATTTTAACAGAAAATGCCTCCAAGACGCCAACCACCACGACAGAAGAACCACTAAGGAAACCAACAACAACAACAACAATGTGGAAGATAACCCATTCGATCAGGCTTAGTGACGTTCTCGACGGTGCTTTAAAAGCCTTTAATAAATTAATACTTTTTATTAATAAATGAATAAGATTGTTACGTGCTAATCAACCTCGTAATCAAGGTACAACGTTTAAGGATTTCAAGGCGATTGGATCACCGTATTTTATGATGTTCATGAACCATGAACCCTATTGAGGCACGCACTGGGTCATGGAGATGGAGAAAGTGTTCAATGTTGCGAGAGTAGGGAGGATCGAAGACCGATTTTGCAACATTTATGTTGAAAGCAGAGGCTAGTTATTGGTGGCGAGCAAATAAAACCCGAGGAGGTCAAGGATTATGTCTTGGGAAAGGTTTAAGGAGATGTTCTTTGAGACCTATTTTCCGTAAAAGTTCAAAGAGTCGGCCTAGAAGTGCGCTTTTAGAATCAAGCGAGGAACAATGTCGGTGTCTAAGTATGCTGCAAGATTCAACGAGTTGGCAAGGTTTGTGCCATATCAAGTCAGCACTGACGAACGCAAGGCGAAGAGGTTTGAACAAGGACTGAAGCCCTGGTTGTACAGTAGGGTCTCCTTATTCCAGTTGAAGATGTTTGCAGCAGTAATGGAGAAGGCAATTCTCGCTGAAAGTGGAGGCGAGGCTGTAACAAAACATAACCAAGAGCAGAGAAAGAAGAAGAGTGAAGGTGAAGCTAAGAATGGTGGTGGTGGTAACGGCGGATATGGCAACAACAATTTGAAGAGGAAGTGGAATGTGAATGGGGGAGCTAGAAATCAGCAAAGAAATCAGCAAAATAAGAAGTTCGAAGCATGTGCTACGTGTGGAATGTTTCACACGGGTGTGTGTCTGATGGGGAAGCGAGTATGCTTCAACTGTGGCCAGGAGGGTCACATCACCCCAAATTGCACTCAACCTAAGAAGAACGTTTGCTTCACGTGCGGGTCCAAGGATCACTTTGCTCGTGAATGCCCTAAGAAGAGATCTGGTGAGGCAAATGGAAGCAAGGGAAATGCTAGTGGAGGTGTGCTGGCTATTGTAGGACCAACGTCAACAAATAAGCCACAGCCAGAACCTTCAACATGATGGTGCAGGATGCGGTGCAATCAAAAGATGTTGTGTCAAGTATTATCCCAATCAATGATATAAATGCATATGTATTATTTGATTCAAAAAGCTACTTGCTTTCGCTTATATCTCGATAAATTTGCTAAGAAGTTAGAAATACCTAGTGAAGAGCTGAATTTCCCTTTAAACATAGAAATTATGAATAGGGAAGTGATTCATGTTAGGTTCGTATACAAGGATTGTAGGATGAATATAAAGGGGAATGTTATGAAAGTAGATTTAATCCCGATAAAACTTGGAGAGTTTGACGTGATATTAGAATGGATTGGCTATTCAATTATGGAGCGATAATTGATTGCCAAAAGAAGTGTAAACCTTATGACTCCGCCAAAGGTAGTTTTTCATGGTAGCAAATTGCTGAACAAATGAAATGTCTAACGATGATGCGCCCAAGAAGTTGTTGAGTCGTACGTAGTAGGTATTTAGCTTACATAGTCGATACTCAACAGAGGAGAAGGTGTGAAACGGAGGAAATACTAGTGGTTAGGGAATTTGTAGATGTGTTTTGGAAGATTTTCCGGACTTCACGACGTAGAAATCGAGTTCGTGATCGACTTAACGCCAGAACCGCCTCCTATATCGAAGGCCCCATACGTGAATGGCTCGGTAGAGATGAAAGAATCGATGGTACAAATTGTAAGAGTCATTGGATAAGAAGTACATTCAAATTTGAGTGTGTCATCGTGGGAGCACCGTGTTATTCGTGAAGAAGAAGGATGGGTCAATGCGTCTTTGCATTAATTATAGGGAATTAAAAAAGTCACTATTAAAAACAAATATCCATTGCCAAGAATAGATGACTTGTTTGATCAATTGAAGGGTGCTAGATATTTCTCGAAAATAGATTTGAGAAGTGGGTATCACCAAATTTGAAAGTAAGGAAGGAGGATGTACCAAGACAAAGATTCCTAACTCGCTATGGATATTACGAATTTTTAGTGATGTCATTTGGTTTGACAAACGCCTCAGAAGCGTTCATGGATTTGATGAATGTGGTGTTTAAACTATTTTAGACAAGTTTGTGGTGGTATTTATCGATGTTATTCGTGTACTCTAAAACTCGTGGAGGAACACGTGGAACACTTACGTCGGACGATTACCGAGACGCTAAGAAAGGAAAAGTTGTACGCGAAATTCTCTAAATGTTAATTTTGGTTTGGAACGTGTACAATTTCTTGGACATGTAATCGATAAAGATGGGATTTCAAAGGATCCATCAAAAGTCGGTCGTGATAATTTGGGAACAACCAAGAACTCCATCGGGCGAGAAGTTTCTTGGGATTGGCGGTGCTATTATAGACGGTTTATCCAAGATTTTTCCAAGATTGCCACTCAGATTGACAAATTTGACAAGAAAATCTGTAAAATTTATTTGGACGAAAAAGTGTGATTTTCAAGAACTAAAGAAAAAGTTAAGTGTGGCACCTGTGTTGTCATTACCAGATAATATAGGAAACTTTATGGTGTATAGTGATGCTTCACACAAAGGATTGGGTTGTGTCCTTATGCAGAACGACAAGGTTATTGTGTATCCATCAAGGCAATTAACAGACTACGAGAAAGGGTATCCGACTCATGATTTAGAGTTGGCAGCGGTTGTGTTCGCACTGAAGATATGAAGACACTATCTCTATGGAGAGAAATGTGAGATCTACACAGACCATAAAAGTCTGAAGTATATTTTCACATAAAAGACACGAACATGCTAGCAAAGGAGATGGATGGAATTGATAAAGGATTACGATTGTGAGAACTTTTATCATCCGAAAGCAAAGCTAATGTGATTGCGGATGCCTTGAGTAGGAAAGCGCGAGAAAAGTTGATGTTGTTAATGATAAGGAGGAGCTTATTACAAAGAATGGCATGATTAGAGCCGGAAATTAAATTTCCGTAAGAGTCCGATGAAAAATTGTTCCAGATAGAAGCTAGTCCAACTTTGGTGGACAAAGTGGAGAACGCTTCAACTACTGTGGATGAAGAATGCAAGAAAATAAAAGAAAGTGTGGTCGATGGTAAAGAAGTGAAGTACCAGTCAATAATTGAGGGAATGCTAAGATTTGAGGGATGAATTTGGGTTCCAAAGATGACAGATATTAAAGAAGAAATCTTGACTTAAGCGCATAACTCAAGATATTTGATTCATCCAGAAGTACAAAATGTATCAATATTTATGCGACATTTTGGTGGCCAAATATGAAAAGAGACGCTGCGTATCGCGTTGTAAAGTGTTTGACATGTCGAAAAGTGAAGGCCGAGCATCAAAGACCAAGCGGATTACTTCAACCATTGGAGATACCGAAATGGAAGTGGGAGCATATCACAATGGATTTTGTGGTAGGTCTTCCAACGACTCAAAAAGGATACGATGCGATATGGGTGATAGTGGATAGATTAACAAAATTTGCACACTTTTTGCCAATAAAGATTAGATTTAATCTTGATCGGCAAACGAAACTATACGTTAATGAGATCGTCTCAAGACATGGAGTTCCAGTGTCAATTGTATTAAACAGAGATCCGAGGTTCACATCAAATTTCTGGAAGAAACTTCAAGAATGCATGGAAACGCAACTGAAGATGAGTACAGCATATCATCCGCAAACCGATGGGCAAAGCGAACGAACAATTCAGACGCTAGAAGATATGCTTAGAGCGGTCATCATGGATTTTAAAGGAAACTTAAGGTTGTGGTAATGTATCCAACATGTAACAACAAGGCTAAAACAGAGTTGTGTTATGTGGTTAGTGAATTCAAAGTTGTAAAAGTGATTAGTAAGTTACGAACGCATTATGTGCTAACTTAGTTCATACAATGAATGTTAGATAAGTGTTGTGATGTTAACACTTGGGAATTCTGAAATATATACGGTAGCATGAGATTGGTGCTAAAATAACAAGTTTAGTTAGTAATGTGTTTTATATTGAAAAGTGAGTATTAGTATGTCTAATAGATGTTGTGGTTTTAATACTGTGTATAGGTGAACGTGAGTTTTAATATTTTAGCTTATGCTCGAGGCAAGTTTTCTAACTCTACACTTTCGTTGAGTTAGTTCTATTATTACATTGTGTAACTTCATTCATTTGATTGAGCAAGTTCTTACTTTAAAGTTTAATTAAGCAAACTTTTATATTCCTAATCATTATTTGAGCAAGCTAGCTATGACTTTAACTTTGTTCGAACAAGCTTGAATTCAAATATTTATTGATGCATTCTAACTTGTTTATTGTTAGACAAGTTTCTTTATTGTTATCCGAGTATTATGAATGCAGTTTTATTGAATTATAATTTCTAATGTTGAATTATCTTAGTTCATTTACTTAACACAAGTCATTCTCATAATTAGTGAGCTTTATTTTCAACTTGCTATTACTTAATGTGTATTCAATAATTCATAGTCCTAGCTTAATTTTATTCAAGCAAGGTTTATTGTCATTCAATACTTGTGCTTTGTAGTTGTTTCTAAGCATGAGTTCAAAATATAGTTAGTTCGCTTACACTTATTCATTGTTTCATATTATATTATTATTGATCAACGATTGTGTTATCAAACACTATTGATTCAACTTGTCCTCTAGTTGATGTTCGTTAAAATCCAAATTACCCTTGAAAGCTTATCCAAACAAAACTTTCTTTGGTGCGGACTTATACTCTAAATACTGAGATGAACAACCCTATTATTATTAGGGTATAATTTATGCTTAGCGTTGAAATGTTTGTGCATAATACATTATACGAAGGGTTGATCCCCCTAAGTACGAGGAGTCCTTATAGTCTTATGAATTTTAAAGTTGGAGTTGAAAGATTACTCGCAACTATGGACATGGTTCATGGTCTTATGACCCTCAGTAAGATATATTCCATATTTTGGATTCTAGTTTTTGATTATCATCGTTAGAGTACTATTCAGTTTTGATGAGCCTATTGTTGGCAATTATTATTATTATTATTATTTTGTTGATTCATTGTTATATCCAGTAAGCAATTGTTTTGCTCACTCTTGCATATTTATATACTCATTGCAGCTAAAGTTGAGAAGGTAGATGAGCCTTCAACTAGCAAAGGAAAAGAAAAAATGTACAAGTGATGAAGACTTGTAATTTTGATTATTGTTATGATGTTAGACTTTTAATTTGATGATAAACTTTTACTTAATGATGTGATGTAATAGTTTTATTTCCGCACTTGAATGATGTTTAAGGTTAGATAACCTGGGAAGATTTTTATTTAATGAAGTAACCCTATTTAAAGGGAGGATTTATGGTTTAAATATTATTTTATTTGGGTAGATAGTATGAATGTATGATAGTGAGCACCAAATCTTGTGGGAATGAAGTACCTGGATTTGGGGGTGTCACATTGCAGGAGCATTTGTTAGACAAAATGACATTACTAGAAACTCGTAATGACCATAACGAGTCCTGAACGCTGTCTTTTGTACATCTTTTTTCCTCACTTTCAACTGATGGTACCCACTTCTCAAATCTATCTTTGAGAAATATCTAGCTCCTTTCAACTGATCAAACAGGTCGTCAATCCTTGGCAATGGATATTTATTCTTAATTGTGACTTTGTTTAATTCTCTGTAATCGATACAAAGTCGCATCAATCCATCCTTCTTCTTGACAAACAACACTGGTGCTCCCCACGGTGATACGCTCGACTGAATATATTTCTTGTCTAACAGATCTTGCAGTTGCACCATCAATTCCTTCATTTCCACCGGGGCCATACGGTATGGGGCCTTCGATATTGAGGCAGTTCCTGGCACTAAGTCAATCACAAATTCTACTTCCCTATCTGGCAGAAGTCCTGAAAAGTCATCTGGAAATACGTCTCCAAAGTCTCTAACGACTGGTATCTCCTCTAATTTCGGATTCTTCTTTCGAGTATCGACTATGTAGGCTAAATATCCTACACATCCTTGTCTCAACAACTTTCTGGCCTGCATCATCGTCAAACAACTCACTTGTCTAGGTGACTTACTGCCATAAAATACAACCTTTGATGGAGTCATAAGGTTTACACACTTCCTTTGGCAATCAATTATTGCCCCATAATTGAATAGCCAATCCATTCCCAAAATGACGTCAAATTCCCCAAGTTTAATCGGGATTAGATCTACCATCATTTCGCGACCCTTAATATCCACCCTACAGTTCTTATGTACAGACCTAAAAGGAATGACTTCCCTATTCGCAATCTCTATATTCAAATGGTATTCTAATTCCTCTTTAGGCAAATTCAAATTCTTAGCAAAATCGTCGGATATAAATGAACAAGTAGCACCCGAATCAAATAATATGTAGGCATTAATATTATTGATCGGAATGATACCTGACACAACATCTCGGGACTGCATAGCATCATGCACGGTCATGTTGAAAGTTCTGGCGATGGGTCAGTTTGTCGATGCCGGTCCAGTGATAGTCAAAGTGCTACCACCGATGTTTCCCTTACTTCCCCCCGCTCCTGCTCCTCCTGCTACCTTCTTGGGACAATCCCTAACCAAATGATCCCTCGACCCACAAGTAAAACAAGCCCCCCTTTTTAGGGTTAGGGCTATTTGGCGCTATGTGGCCTTCTTTACCATAATTGTAGCAAACCCTCTTTCCCTTCATGCATACCCCTAGGTGATTCTTCCCATAGGTAAGACAAGCCTCCACCTTCTTTGTTTGACTTCCTTGTTGATTTCCGGTAGACATATTATCATTCCACTTCCTCTTCTGACTATGACCACCACCACTCTACTGTCATTACTAGCTTTGTTGTTCTCACTTTCATTCTTCTTCTTCTTCTTCGCTCCCGATTATACCTGCTCGAGTATCGCCCACCTTCTTCGCAATAATTGTCTTCTAATACTCCCACAAAAGTGTTTAATTGGAACATTGACACTTTTATGTCTAACCAAGGCTTCAACCTTGTTAAAACCTCCTAGCTTTCCTCTTATCCGCTTTCACCGATAAGTTGCGAACCTAGCTAACTCATTGAATTTCGCAAAGAAATTCGCACCGCCATGTTACTTACTTCAATTCCAAAAAAGCGAACCTACATCTGGTTCTAAGAGCTCATTGGGAAGTACATTTCAAAGAACATCTCTTTAAACCTATCCCATGCGATCACACCTCGGTCCTCCTCTAACCTTGTTCACTTTGCCACCAAGAATTAGCCTTTGATTTCAAAGATAAACATCGCAAAGGTCGTCTTCGATCACCGTTGACCCTAGCAATGTCAAATACCTTCTCCATCTCCATAATTTAGGTCTAAGCTTCGATCGGATTCATAGATCCCTAAATTATGGCGGCCCTCTACCGCCTTGAAATCCTTGAATATAGTAGCTTGAGCTTGCGGCTAATTCATTAAGTGCTCCAAATAACATATGTACCAATCACGCACAAGATTAGCGTTGGCATTGTCGTTAGTATGCGTTATTGTTATTGTTGATGTTTGTGGATCCTTCCCGTTTGTTGATGTGTTGGGCGTCTTCTTGGCGGCATTTTCGCTTTAAGATATACGCTTATTAGATCATTACTCAATCTCTTAGTATTTAAGGCTTAACTTAAACATTTTAAGATTATTTAACACATAACATCTTGAATAAACATTTATATTTTATTCATTAATAACTTTCAAAAGATAGAGATAACATCACTGCTATTTACATAAATCATCCCGAGATAAAGAATTTTTAGGATTAAATCATCATATTCTATTACTTATATTTACACCGAATTTACATCATTAACTACCATAGATATTCACATAATTCATATTGTTCTTATCACTACTTATTAAGACGTTGAATGCCTTCTTTCATGCTTCTTCTTCCATGATACAAAACATCGTCCTACAATCCAACATGTATCAAGGTAAGTCCTCGAACAGAATTGGATAGTACATAACTTGATCCTGAGCTTTGTTCACTATAGTGTTGAAGGCACAATCCATCTCCACCATCTTGGCCTTCTTTACCTGCACCTCTTTCCTCGGCTACACACGCCACCGGGAAGCCTCCTCATAAGCATCTTCAGCTCTGGCTCACTTAGCGGATTCCTCTCTCACCTTCATCTTTGCAATCTTTGTCATCAACTACTCATTGTCAACATCTAAGTGAACTAATTTCCACTCCACATTTCCAAGACGTGCATCAAGACCTTGGATTTCCTCATTCTTCTGACCTATAGTGTTCTGACGTCTATCTGCCAGCTCCTCCAATTCTCTGACTCTATCCTGAAGCTCAATGTTACGATCATACACCTCATCATACATCTGAGGTGCAATAGAGTTTGGTGGGAACTCCTCTTCCTCCTCAGGATCCTCCTCCGGATCAGTCTCAGACACATGCTCCTGTCCCACAATAATGATCAATGGAGATGGCTCTCTCTGTACCAACTACTCCGGGATAACATGGATGTCTCGGGGTTTCTCCTCTCTAGGTACTTGGGGTTCCTCCCCAGCCTGACTAGATCCTCCAACATCAGACATCCCGATAACAAAGTTTTAAGTTTTAGTTACTAATCGATACTGTGAGCACATAAGTATATCACATAAAGCACATAAAGTCTTTTAAAGGAATTCATTTCTTAGAACTCGATAAGAGTTTATCACCACTATGTTCTCAATTTCCTATAAGGCTACTACCTAAGGTTTTTCCCCACCTAAGGTTCATAACCTCATACTCGATACTAACTCATGACACCCCCAAATCCAGTACTCAAACTTCCCTCGATTTGGTGTTCATATATTTCCCCAAATTCGGTCCTTCAAACCTCGAATCCAAATTCATGGCCATACGATACTACTATCGTCAAAATATTTATATCTTTTATTCATAACTTAATGAATATAACTTTGCTTATTACAATTTAGAATATAAATTCTTTCCATTTCTAGGATCTATATAATGACCCCAAACTTTTATAAGTTTTAAATCTTGTCATTTACCATTCCCAGATTACATCATATTCGATGTTATAAAATATGGAAATAATTTAAACTTTTTCAATCTCCTTTGAAAAATATTTTATTAATTTCTTAACTTGAATCGATTACAAATCCTGAATCAAATTATACTATGATTCATTATATTCAATTATTGTATAAATTTTTATATTTCGATTCTAATTCCTCTATGTACCACATAGTACAACTTTATAACTTAACATATATTACACATCGTAAACTACTATCATTTACATCTCACTAGAACCTAAACTCGGTTCAAGAGCATATATTTAAATAAATCAATCAATCTCCTTCGATACTATTGAACTCTATCAATCAAGTAGCACGTAATCTTTACCGTGAGTCCTTAACCTTCAAAAGTGGTTATTTGTAAGGGTGAGCTCGACAACCCAACAATTCTAACAGTTTTCATGCAGCACATAGCATATAATAGCATACTCAGCTCATGCATTCGTAATCCATTAATATTTACTACGCATGTTAATTCTCATATAACAGTACATAGGTTTACTTCACAAGCATATCATCAAAGATAAACTTTCAAATTTCATACATATCTCATATGAATCTCATATATATATATATATATATATATATATATATATATATATATATATATATATATATATATATATATATATATCGACATTCTCATAGCATAATATAGCTCAACTAACAGTTATAGAATTCATATATCAAATAGGAACTGAAAGACTTGCCTGATTCGTAGTTTATCAATTACGACTTAACTGCTTAAAGCTTATCTACACTACGTGTATTCCTACACAGTTATATAATCATGGATTCATACCCATCAGTCATACATTTCATACGATCTTAATAAAAGAACAAATATTGTTTCCTAACTTGGTTTCATTTTTACTTGAACTTAGGATAACCATGAGACTAGCTCATTCTACTATCATATTTATCTAAACAATCTTGTTTCATATCTTGTAGTCCTTAAGGACAACATATAACCATAACTTAAGACCATGCACTTAACAAACTGCTCTTGGTCACTCTACGAGCAATGCCCATGTCAAGCTACATTTAAGCTTAGGAGTGGCACGGCCACCGCGCATTTAAGCTTAGGCTTTTATTGCCAACATAATTCCTAAAGACGACATGTATTCGATACGTCATCAGAAACATACATCAAGTAGGTTCGATAGTTCTTCAAGTTCTCATTTCAAATCATTTAGTTTTGAATTTCACAGCTCTATGTTGAATTATTCACATCAACAAGGCTTAACAACTTCTTTTAACAAAGGTTCAATGTTTATAAGCTTTTAAACCTTATATTGGTACTAACAAGTCTTTAATAAGCATGTTCACATGTATCTATCTTATTTACATAGACATAACATAGTTCATTACTTGAAAACATATTTTAAACTACACTTGAAAGGTCCAATTCATGCTTAGCTAGATGATGAACATAATCGTCATATCTAGAGGCATAAGGCGTTCAAGTTTACTTTTAAAAATCATTTTAGGCCAAGTTAAAGCAACTAGGTGCAACTTTAAATCTCATTTCATAGCTAACTAAGCCATGTATGTATGTTACCATGTTTAGAACTTTAAATACACAAGTTACTTTAAGTTCGTTCTCAAAGTTTCAAGTTTTCTTTAGAAATCATTTTCAACTAAGCTATTGTAAGTTGATAATAAATAAAGCAACTTTAACTCACTTCTCATGCTTAGGTATACTCATAACTCAACAACGTGTATGTATTAAAATATCATAACTTCAAAGACTCAAGGTTCGACAATATTCATTTTCAAAACTCTAAGTTTCTTTTTAAAACACATACTAAATCATGCTAAAGTAATCCATTATGAGTAAAGTAATCTTAGCCATATGACATGTCTATTATCATGCATATTTATGTTTTATCACTTAGAACAACATATTTCATCGTCAGGAGCACTATACTTGCGTATGTGCTCGTCTGATGCCTTCCGATGGCCTTTGAATACGTAACAGTCACAAAGATGATTATTTTGACCCTTTCTAATGACCTCAAATTGAAAAACTTAAAGAACAAAAGTTGTATTTCTATTCATCCTCGTTCCGGATCATCTTAAATCGCCTCAATCGGAGTCCATATAAAAACTTTATGGTCGTTTTACCAAAACAGGTCAAAATAATCGCTTTGTCACAATCGTGTGCGTAAGACCTTTTCCATTTTTCATAGTCCCAAATACCTCGCGCATTTGGCAGCTTCACTGCAAGCCAAGACTGCGCTTGGGTGGCGCCATGCTTAACATTTCTCAGTTTATAGTTTTTTGCCATAACTTCCTCATTTTAAGTCCGAATTAGTTGGTTTTCGATTCGTTGAACTCGTTAAACTCTTAGCTACTCATCTACAGAATAATTATAACACTTAAAAAACATTAACTAACCCAAATATTAATCCAAAACTTATGTTTATACTAAATTTTCATGTTTTGACAAATTTAGCAAATTCATTCGCTACGAATTCGTTTCTAAACGAAATTAGTCCGTTTAACTCTCGTTGTTTTCATTTTTAACAGTATTAACAACATCTAGCAACAATTCATGGATTACAACAACCCTTAGCCATCAAATTTATGACTCAAAAGTGAGTATTTCTTGACATTTCTAAGGAATTGAAAACTTAGGAATCAAAAGCATATAAGTTAGCATTATTACCTCTTGAATGCTTGCAATTATTAACTATAGCTCCTCCATTCTTCCAACTCTACCGACTCTCCAATTCTACTAACTCTCTATAGCAACTTCACAAAAACTCAAACAAACAGAAAGAGAATAAGAGAACACTATTTATAAAGAATTCTCTACACGCATAAAGCCTTTACATAGTAGTTTTTTGATTTAGCGAAGGAAGAAAGAAACTAACGGGTAATGAAGAGTTGGTGACCGCTCCATCTTCCTCCATCATTAGCAGCCTATCTTATCCTTTTCCCGAGCTTAAGCAATAGAGGAATAGGCCATTGGCCTATTACACGTCTGATATATAAATGGGTGACACTGATTTTGGGACATGGTTGATTCTCAGCAATTAAAGCTTAGTTTGGTTCCTTCAATTCCCAAAATGAAATTTTAATGTAGAATTGTTACTATAATATAAAAATTAGGGATCTAATATATTCTCATATCATATAATCCATTTACATTTGGGATAGTCCAAATATCCCAAATGTATATACTATAAACTTATACTCATAACATCTTTATCCAAATATCCATTTCCTTAAAATAATTAGTATGTACTACACTAATTAATAAAATATAATTCTTTCATTTCACTTCTTTCATAAATTGTTCCAAAACAATCTCTCTTAACAATATCTCTTAAGCTTCATAATATAATATTCTATAATATCGCTTAATTAACCATATTTATTTCAGGTTAATTAATTAACTCTTATTCAAATTCATTCATGGACAACTTAATCATCATTTAAGATTTTATTATCCCTACGAGTCCTTAATATCCATTTCTTGAATTTTAAATTTCACAAACTTTCTCGTAGACATCTCTAAAGACCAAATAAGAATTCTTGATTGGGTTATAAGCTTGAAATGGCAAGCAATTGCTACCATACCAAGTTCAGACATAACAAGTTTCTATTTTAACAGAGATAGAATCTACGCTCCTAAATACTTCACATATACCTCATAAATGGTAACTCATCTAAAATCAACCTCTTCTTTGATTCCACATCATGGATTACTATTTTCTTTAATAATTTAATTATCAAACTTCGAGTTTTAAAACTCTATTTTTCCTTAATAGTTTAACCAACTATGAAATCTCCTTTATGGGTTTCTCACCACAAAACTTAAATATAAAGCACCCACTATAATCACATATTCACTATTTACTTAAGTGATTTTTAAACCCCTTCAAATTATATTATTTCATAATATAACTTCCACTTTAATATAAATTAACCAATATTTCTACTTGTTAGTTAATTCTCATAATTAACTAATTTATGCTTTACTATCTCAATCTATCCATGGATAGCTTAAGCACGAACTAAAACTCATATTACATCATACTAGTTACTAGTATATATATTCAAGAAAATGGTGATTATCCATCAAGGATATTTAATGTCACCAACTCACTATGATAAAATAAGTCTATAAATTATTTAATTTCGATAGATAAATCTTATCCATCTTCTTATTAATTCATCTCTACAAGCTATAACAAATATATAATAATGATATATATTTATTAAACACAACATCACTTATCACATAGCTCATATTACCCTATGTAACATAATACAACATACCTTGTATCACACACACACACACACACACACACACACACACACACACACACACACACATATATATATATATATATATATTCTTGTTCGAACCCATCTCATGCTTTAAGAATTTTATCTACCAAATTCTTATTTTAATATTTTCTAAAAATTCTAGGGTTCTTACAGTTCACAATAAAAATAATTAACATCTAACTACCCATAATAATGATAACAATAAAATTGAAATAGAAATCCTCCCAATATAGGTTACAACATCTTAAACGAATAAATCCCAAGTTATCTAACCTTAATACATCATATACGGAAACATCATAAACAAATAAATCTTAAACATCACATTATAAGTCTTAATATAAACATTCTCGAATATAAAAAAAAATCTTCATCATTTACTTGATTTTCCCTTTCCTTACGTGTGGATGGCTCATCAACTCTTTCAATCTTAGTCTGCGATGTTATTATGCAAGAGTGAGCGACAATTGCCCACATGTTTAACAATAGAATAATAATAATAATAACATGCGAATAAATAATGGATACTGAACCAAAAAAAGTCTCGGCTTTTGAATCAAGGTTATAACAGGAATCAAAGTACTTATGAGGGTCATAAGACCATGAACTATGTCCCAAGTTATCAAGTATTTCCACTTTAAATATTTAACAGTCGTAAGACTATATGGACCTAACTTCTCGTACTTAGGGGGATCAGCCCTATGTACCATGTATGTCCACAACATCTTAACGCTATCGCGTAATATAATCCCCTGTAGCAGGGTTGTTCATCTCAGCTTTGACATTAGAGTCCGCACCAATGGAAGTTTGGTTTGGATTGATCTCAAGGGTAATTTAGAGTTCAATAATTATCAACTAAGGATTAGTTGAATCAATAAAGAATCCCTATCTATTCAAGGTTTCAATGCAATATCGAAATCAATAATCAAATCAAAGATTGAATCTCACCTCTATATAATTGACTAAAAAGATTGGATCTCAATTGTACACAATTGAATGAACTTTGTACAATATAAGTAATACTTCAAAAGAATTAGAACATTTCATTTGGACTCATAAACTTGAATAATTAAGCTTTGAACATTTCAAAATAAGAATACTGGCTTGCTTTCAACAATAATAAGATTTAAGAACTTGCTCAAGAATAAGGTTTGGAAACTTGCCTCGCACGTAGGCTAAACGATTACTACTCACGCTTCACCGCAAGTCCTACACACATACCATATGTATTCACAACATTCATTAGTTACATTAATACTAACCTTTTAGGTTTAGTTCCCTTTTTTAATACAACTTGTTAACTTGGTTTAAATTATGCTCATTACCATCATTCACATATACAGGACTGAAATCTCAAATCTTAAGTTTAAACAACATCATATCAACTCATGGACATCATTGTTTTTAACGTGGTTTAACCAGTTACAAAACATGGCAGTTATAAGGTCACAATACCTTTTCTAATTTATTTTTATAATTCTCTTATTATATGGTCCATAAGTCACACTTTCACTTAATTATTTAATATGAACTCCTCTTTATTTAACAAATCATTACCCTTCTAATTTAATTACTTAATTAAATTAGAATATTTTCATTCTCTCACTATTATTACACTCGAATAAATTATTCTATAATAATTTCCATCGAATATTTATTTTATTCCATAAATATTTCAACTAAAATATTCATTTTATTTGATAAATATTTTAATAATAATTTCCATCAAATATGTATTTTATTCCATAAATATTTCAACCAAAATATTCATTTTATTTGATAAATATTTTAATTATTTTTTTATTTTTTTATTTTTTTTATTTTTTATTTTATTTTTATTATTATTTTTATTTTTTGCTCACGTAAGGTGATTGATTTAGCTTGGTAACGCTTACAAGAAGTGAGTTACCTGTGATTCGGTTTACAGTAATTCGCGAAGAACATAAAACAGGGCCAATTTAGGCCAAAATCTAAGGCAAACAACGAATACAATTTCAACCATATGTTCTAAATTTAACATAAACATTCTATAACATTCTTAGCATGCTTTTAACAAATTAAGTCACATAAACAACAAGATTTAAAGCTATAATTTTGATGTTCTTATGAAAAACTCTATTTTTAACATTGTTAACGAAATCAACTACTGCGAACTCGTTTCTCAACCGAATCAGTCCATACAAGTTTTGTTCTTTTCGTTTTTACATATATAAACATAATCATTCATCAATTTATCGATTAATATGTTATTGAAGCATGAATTTTTGTACTTTTAAGCCATATTCATATGTTCTTACTCTATAAACCATAAAACTCCAATTAAACACAATTACATGGATTTGGTTACTCTAAAACACATATAAATCATATATAATTGAACTATTCATGTTAATAAGCATATACAACATCATAAATTCAACAATTAACCCTAAAGTTCAATTACAGAGACTTAAAAAATTAGTTTTCATGAAAAACTTTAAGAACGTAAATTAAAAGTTTTGATTAAGGGATTATCCTTGATTTCTCTGCTTAGATACTCAAAGATGATAGGAACTTCCTTCTTGATTCTACAAAACTTCTTCCTCTGTAAAAATTTTCTCTCAATCTCCCTTTTCTCTCTATGTTAGTTTTCCAGACTCGTATATGAAAACTAAATATATAATACGTATTTAATAACTTATGCGTACATGAGTAGCGGTTAGACGCAATTTGGCCTTAACTGCTCCCATGTCCTCAAGGCCATGTTTGGCTTGTTTTAATTCCCTTTTCTAATTTATTTTAATTAACTTATTTATTATATAGTTTATTTGTCACACCTTAATTAATCAAATAATATTATTTAACTTAATTAAATAAAAGACAATATTACCCATTAAATCACCTCGTCACATACTTAAAATTCTCATTTATTATTTATCAAATAAATAAACCTCTAATTAATTATTAAATTAATTAGGGCAACATTAAAATTATTTGACGACTCATTTAATTTAATTATCTCAATTAGATTCTTACTTTGAACAATAAAATTATTCCACATTAAATTAATTAATGTGACATACTTAATTAAATTAATGTACCACAATTCCATCAAATAATTATTTAACTCAATAAGTAAATCAACAAATATTTATTTAATTTAATAAATATTTAAAAATTAATTACAAAAATTCTCGTTCGTCACAGAGAGGGTTATCTTGAACATGTGGTTGTTAGGGCTTTGTCACCACGATCTCACCACTGTCTATGAAGTTCTGAATCTTATGCTTGAGGGCCCAACAATCTTGAGTGTCGTAGCCTGGAGCTCTATAATGGTAAGCACACTTCTTGCTTGTATTAAAGCCCTTTCCACTTGGATTGGCTGGTGGAAGGAGATGAGTGATTTTCTTCTGAGCTATCAGAAATTTGAAAATGTTTTCGGGTGAGTCCCCTAAGGGTGTGAACACTCTTGAGCGTCTGACTTCTCCACTCTTTAGCAAGGGTTGATTTGATGATTGTGCTTGAAAATGAGAATAGTTTCTCCTTTGAATAGGCAAGTTTTGATTACCTTTTTGAGTTTGTCCTTGGAGTATCAAGGAAACATCCTCTTCTTTCTTCTTATGGACCCTTCGGGGTTGTTTCCATAACTTCCAGATTTGATATGCTCAGCTTTGGCTTTTAAAGTGGCGAGGTCTTGAATCTTCCCTGACTTCAATCCCATTTCTGCCATTTCTCTGTGCTTAATCATTTTTGAGAATGGTTTTCCTATTCCAGCTAGGACCCTCTCATAAAATAGAGCTTCTTGAATATGTATGAAGGACATCACCATCTCAGTCTCTGTCATGGATGGGATTACTTGAGCAGCCAGACGCCTCCATCTTTGGGCATACTCTCTGAATAACTCATTGACTTGCTTCTTGACTTTGGTAATTTGATACCTGTCTGGAGCCATCTGAGTTTGAAAGTTGTATTGACTGAGGAAAGCATGGGCTAACTCCTCCCAGCTGTGAATTTTAGAGTTATCCAATCTGGTGTACCATGATCTAGCTTCTACAATCAGACTTTTTTGGAATAGCTGCATTCTCAGCTTTTCATTCTCGGCCTAGGATCCGAGCTCTCCAATGAACACTTTTAAGTGCGCGTAAGGATCTCCCAATCTATCATATTTTTCGAAGTCGAGAGTTTTGAATTTTTTCGGATAATTAACACCGGGGAAGATGCAAAGGTCCGAATAGGAAACACTTCATGGGGTTCCAATCCTTTGATAATCAAATGGTCTCTTCCATTTGTAAAACCTTCTTCTAAATATCACAGTGTCTCTGATCTTCTTTAAGATGGGTGATTATAGGGGTTTTGTTATACTTCTCATTTTGAGACTCAGGTGTTGGGACTTCTCTGTCCGGACCCTGGATTCCTCCCTGTATAGAGGATTCTATTTGAATGGGTATTTGTGGACCCTGAGTTGATTTGTTTAGTTCTTTCAGAGAATGAAATGACTCATTATTTGATTCCTCGATCCTTTGAACTCCTCGAGAGAAACAGGAGTAGGATCAGGTTTGGCACTTGTAGCCATGTCCGATCAGGGCTTAGTGCCTTTTTGGACTTTGAACGAGTAACGGGACCAATCGTTTCCCTACAAAAAGACTATGTAGTTTAGTCTAGCAAAACAGGGAAATGTTATGCAATGTGTCCGTTTTTTTTGAAGAATTTTTTAATGTTCTCCTGCAAAACGGGTGTCAGTCGTTTTGATGACAGGATAGCATGACAGGTCTTAATATGAAAAAGGAATGCATATTTACATACTCCTTTAGATTTTCCATTACATTGAGATTGACATGAAAATGAAATTACAAGTAATTTAAAATTACAGGTAATTGAAAAGAGGAAGGTATGAAGAGACTTCCCTTCGCGTTTAGTTTTTCAGAGGCTGACCTATCTTAGGCTACTCTCGCGGCTTTTTGGCATGAAGGTCCCCATATCATCGCAATTTACTAGATGGGAAGTTAATCCGATCTTTCAACTAGAGCGAATCTAGGTGGTTCCTTTCCTGAGCCTCGTGGAATTAGTCTCCCTTGAGTCCAGTAATCAAAAACTGACGGGTTAGCCTCCTGGTGGAGGAAATCACACAACATACATTCACATACATTGCGTCTTACCGTATGGAAATGATGACATGTGCGAAGCACTAATATCACAGGCAGATATGGTGCGAAGCACTAAAGTGCAGTAAATAAAGCATTAGTATACATCCATTCAATGTAAGTACATTAATCACACATAAGAAGATAAAAGTTTTATAAAATCTTGAATAGCGGCTCAAGACCTCTTACTGGTGTCCCCAGCAGAGTCGCCACCTGTCGACGTCGGTATTTTTATTTGTCCATTTCTGTTCTTGTCTTTTGGTGTTCTCATTTTAGGTGATATTTGTTTGAAAAAACAAGTTTAAAAAGGCCCGACATGTATATGTCGACGATTTCACTATTAGAGTCGCCAATTGGTATTTTTAAATGGTTGCACCAACTTAACCGAGAAAAGGATTGCACAAAGACCCAACAATTTGACATTGTTTAACTGGTCTGGGAAATCGAGATTCGTTAGGGTCCGAGGGCTTGATTAAGCGGAGGGAAGGTGTTAAGCACCCCCCGACTTCCGTGAAAACGCAGTTACCGCCACTTTTCATTAACTTTTATCTGCGTATGTGTGTGTGGGGCCTATGTGCATTTGTGCGGAAGTAGTGCTATGTTTCGTTTGCACTTTATATACAAAGGGTTTGACTTTTGTATAAAAGTTCAATTTTAACGAGATATAGCAATGAAGTTTTGTAAAACATAATTTTCAAACCCTTATGTCCAATAGTAATTGAGGCCTTTGATACTTCCATTTTATTATGTGTTCGGATTGATTGCTTTTATTTTCGAGATGCAAGCATCTTCGAGAAAATAAGATATATAGCGATGTCGAACTCCTTGTGGGCATGAAAGCCATCTATGGATATCCGCACACCGTTGATAATTTACAAGTTAGCTCTGATGAAAAATGTCCATCACGAGAATCAAATCTAGATTCAAAGGTCAATCTGTGTGATCACATGATTCCAAAGCTCACATGAAAGATTGATATGTACAAAATCTAGAAAAGAACTAGATTTGAATAAATCTAAACAATTCTAGTTTCAACGGTTCCGGTTTAGTCACTTTTGAACTGGTTAAAGTTAAGTAGCAGATTTAAGAAAATCTAGCAGTGTAATTTTGAAAGATTAAATATCTACATTATAAAAGCGGATATTTACATAAAAGCGAGAAATATATATATAAGTATATATATATATGGATGATCAATCGCCACGAAGTAAACTCCAAGCAGGACTTTGAAATGTATATATATATATATATATATATATATATAAGCAGTAAAATGCCACAAAGTGAACTCCAGGCCAAACAGGAATGTAAATATATATATATATATGAGAAAAATGTATGTACACAGCTTTGTATTACACAATAGGATATGGCGATGGTTTTTTGGGCTATAGCAACGGTTTCACCCATCGTCATAGCTATTCTGGGATATAGCGACAGTTTACCATCGCTATAACCCAAAAAATCTGTCGCCATAGCCCTAATGTGTAATACACAGCTATGTATATATATATAGCCCTATATATATATATATAGAAGTAGTAGAAAGCTTAAAAATCTGAAAAATCTTACAGTGGGCTGCCAAGAAGACTTCAGATAACTTTTGAAGCCTAAAAACTCGATTTCCACCGGTTAACTTCAGTATGTTACAAAATAGGAGCTTACAAGTGTTTAGAAAGAAGAATCACTCAGTTTAGAGAACTCTAGTAGGGGTTACAGGCTGAAATGGACAGAGTTTTCTCTCCTTTTCACTTTTTTTTCAAATTAGCTGCCAAGAGCTCATATTTAAAGACCAGATGGCCGCAAGTCAACCCGCCGACACCATGGGTCTAGTCTAGCTGATTGCGAGATTCTCCAGTGCCATGCGGGTCCGCCATCTCAAAATATCGTGCACTTGGGCTACTGCGTTGTTTGCTCGAACATTCATAACTTTCAATCCGAGCATCCGATAAAGGAGTGTTGTACCTTTTCAAAATGCTATTGTCGAGAGCTACACAATGACATGGGATTAGAGGTTGTGCGGGTCGGAAGATGGGTCCATGACCAAATCTCCAAGTCTTCAAAGTTTATCCGTTAGATCTTGTCTTGTCAGCGCAAATACACTTGGGATTTTGAGCTATGGTTCTTGTGGGACACCTTGGTATGCAGTGTCGAATGAATTGTGTTGAGATGACGTGAATGTGATGTTGAGGTGGCAAAATAATGATTTTGCCCCCACTGGGGTTATCTCTGGCTTTTGCGCAAATGTAGCAGTCGTTTCTCAGGGATATCTCTACGATTGGGCTGTTGTGGATGCTGAATGTCCTCAGGGTTATCTCTGAGGTTGGCTTGACCTCATGGGGTTATCTCTGGGGTTGAACTGAGTATCCCGGGGTTATCTCCGGGGTTGAAACTTACTTTTTCGGGGTTATTTCTGAAACTTGGACTGGATCCCTCGGGGTTATCTCCGAGGTTGAAACTGAATCTCCCAGGGTTATCTCTGGGATTGAAACTGAGTCACTCGGGGTTATCTCTGAGATTAAGAACTGGACTTCCCGGGGTTGTCTCCGGGGTTGAAACTGATATGACTTCCAGGGTTATATCTGGAAGACGATTCTGCCCTCCTACAGGGTTAGTAACAAGAACGTAAAATTTTGAGTGTCTACAACCCTTCGTCAAGGCTATGGCCTTCCGACACAATTTGATTCATAATAATTTGAAGTTCATGTACTTGCAGCATAAAAGATTTGTTATCTATCATTTGATAATCAAATAATTAACTTACTATAAAAAAAAAATTCCTGGCGTCCTCGATTTTGTATTTGTTGTTAAGATCCTCCCATAATTCCTTGTGCGTTTTTCCATGAATTTGGCTTCATACACATCGCATAAATCTAATTGGATATTGCATTTAAAATGTACTCTTTACACATAAAGTCATTTTGTTCCCATTTTATTCGATTCTTCATTTCTATCGGTGTCTCATTTTCCTTTTCTTCAATTTTCTCTTCATTTAGCACATGAGAGATTTTTAATGCCGTCAAGCAAAAATATATTTTGCTTTTCCAACGTCTGAAGAATAATCCATCAAACTTTTTGAGTTTGTTAATTTGATTCAAGCTATTTTTTGAAATGTTGTCCTCCATGGTATTATAGTCTTAAGATTGTTGTATATTTGTTTTGTAGTAAGATATAGAACAACAATATTCCTGTCTGAATCGAATGGTTCGCCACTCTTTTCTTAAGACTATATTTGCCCCTTACTTTTGCTATACAGAGTTACTGCGAATTAGTCTTCCAAGATAAAACAGACCCAAACTTTAATCTGTACTAGAATTTGTTGTGTAGAAACAAAACTAGTGCTAAACTATAAATAAAAGAAGAAAATTATAATAAGAAAAATTATTTAAAATGATTATTTTTCTAAGAATTTGAGAAGGATTGAATGATTTGAAGTGAGTATTTTGGGTGGATTTGTAACCTATTTATAGGTTTCCAAACACCCATTTGAAGAGTTATGTTGATATCCAAACATGGCATCCCATTCTTGTTGTTGTCATTCTGTAATTTTGGTCCCAACTCAATTTTGGTCATATCCCAATTCCGATGTTGGGATGTCCCAAACTCAAATCGTATCCCAATTCCGATGTCGGCATCCCAATTAAAATATCGCTAGCCTTTTTTTAATGTTGGCTTTTTATAATTTTATTAAAAAAATATTATAAGAATGTTGTTGCTATGACTTGAACCCAAGTCCTTTCTTAATATCAACACCTCTCTCTTATCCAACTGAACCAATTTTAATTGTTGGTTACATGGATAACATATAATATATTTATTATATACTTTTAGATAATGAAAATATCCAACACTAGTTCTCCTACTCATATACCAACCCAAATACACCCAAAATATCCCTCATCAATAAACATATCAAACATTCTTTCAACCCCTATAAATTCATCTCTCAATCCCTAATCTCCTATACAACCTGTAAAGCCTATACAATTAATTATACCAGAAAATAATCCAATAACCCATGCAAACATGCCCTCCTCCTCACGAAATGAGTTCTTTGATATACCCCTAGCCATAACTAATATTTTTCGAAGTGATAAGGAAGGTTCTGAAGCAATCTTAGAGCAAATTTTGGAGTAAGTCTCAGTTCTTCCTACCAAAGATAGATATCAGAATTAATGGCTCATGTCACTAAGGATATTATCAAAAAGCTGGAAGGAAATTCAGTTGAATTACATCAGAAAGTCAATCGTATAACTGAAGCCACTACAAAAGTTCCTGGGGAGATGGGTAAAGTATTCCAGAAGCAGATAAAAGATCTCCTCAAAGATATTGCAAATAATTTAAGTAGCAGGGATGCTATTTACTTCGAGCAACTACAAGAACACAAAGAGTATATCTTTGAATTTCAAGAGAGCAGCAATCGCACAATCTCTACTCTTAATGAGAAAGATTTTGACCTCAATAACTCCCTAAATGAATTCAAGAGCATGGTAATGACTCAGATGAAGCAAAATGATAATGCTTTTGTACGAATAAACTTTACCTTAGCACTTGTCCACCAGCAAAGTGAGCAATCAGATAAATGGTTGCGAGAAATTCACGAAGATATTTTTTTATCTCGTAGTCAGACTCAAGAGGTAGTGCTCAAAGTCAAAGAACTATCCGCGAAGTCTCTGCTTTGCATGTTTACAAAAAGGGGAGAAGAGGTCTTTATCTCGAGGGGAGAAGAGAACTCATCGAGGCAATTACAAACGTCAATTTATCCTCCAAATTTGACAGACTCTTCAAGCAATTATGCTTCGATCATCATGGATAGTCTTCCTCTTGAGGATATTGTTAGTTCCCTGGAGGCACAATAGATATCTAGAAGAGGGGGTTGAATAGATAATTAAACACTTTTCTTTTAAACTTCGTTAATATGATTGTGATTAATGCAGAATGAATGAGTATATGATAAACCTTCTTTGAGATATCTTGAATTAATGAGAGTGAGGCGATTATAGCGATTAGCGATTATAGCGATTATAATGGACACGATAGTTTTAAGTGGTTGAGCACTAAAAGCTCTAATCCACTCTTCTACTCCTTGGTAGGAAATCCACTAAAGATGTCATTACACTTCTTGAATCTCACAGATTTCTTCTAGACCCGGCCGATCTGAGGCACTTCTTAGTTCATTCTTGAACTCTTGAAGTCCAGCCAGACTTGGTTCTTTCTGATTCACTTAGAACTCTTCAAGTCCTTGGACTTGGAACTTCTCACTTTAGTTGATTGGTTGTTGTTGAGATCGTGATTGGTGCTACTCGATTCTTTATTAAGCATTTGTTTGAAAGAATCGAGTAGGCGAGCAAGCTTTCTCTTTTTCTCGGATCGTAGAGTTGAGCGTTGAGTGTCCTTGTACATTTTTGTTCAAATGCTTGCTTGTTCTTCTCATCTATCTGTGTTCTGTATATATGATCTTGAAATCTATCTGTTGAAGCCTTTTGAAGAAGCATTAAATGCGTTTGACCTTTCTAAACTTTGATGGAGACTTTTACGCACATCTTACGAATTTCACTCTAATTGTGACACATCGATTTGCTTTCTCACCTAACACACGAAAAGGTGTTTTCCTACTTGATGGTCCTTTTCTTAGCTTCTTGAATACGTTCCTTTTGATCAATACTAAGGATATCTTTTGTACCATTGGGACTGGTGAGTGCTTCAACGTTCAAAACCCATTCCATATTTGTTGGAATTCATCTTCAAACAAAAGGTAGGGCTTGATGCTTCTGACACAAGGCAGATGACACTCTACTATCCATATCGTAGTGTCTTGTCATATTGGTGCTTGTTCTTAAGAGAACACTACGATTTCTCACAAGGATTTGCACACTACGATCTTTTCACATGACGATCATTACTTGCTCATCTTGCAGACTCAACGTTTCCGAGAGCACACTACGATCTCTGAGTTAGCTTCAGCAAACGTCTGGACCTCTCTACGATTTCTAAAGAGGTCCTTGAAAGCGAATACACTACGATCTTATAAGCTCTACAATCTTATCTTGGCTTCAGTAATGTCTGTTGATCGACGATAGACTACGATTCTGTTGAAGCTACTATACATTTCACGATAGATCAACCTAACATATTTGATCTCTTTATCTATACATTTGTTTATAGAATGATGAACACTTAAAAGCTAAGATCAACCTAACAAATTTGATCTATCACTAAGTCCTTGTACATATATTCCTGGAAGGACTTTACACATAATCATGAGCATTTATATTAAACATCAAATCACAATATGCATTCTTCCAACAATCTCCCCTATTTGATGTTGACATAACCAAGAGATTTGTTGTCATGATTATTAAATTTATATGCGATTCTTGACAAAGTAAACATGACTTAGTATTTCAAAGGTGGCGGTTTGAAATTTCTAGAGAATAAGCATGAATTTATTGATGTATGAAGACATATGTTACATTTAAGTTTGACTACATCAATACACCTTAAAATTCAACTTATCTCTATTTCTTCGGCCTTTTGCTTCTTGGAGGATTTGCATATTCCTCAGCTCTCCTCTTTCTGTTTGTTTCATTTCTTCTGGCCAAATCTTCAAGTTCACTTGGGCTTAGTCTAGGATTGTGATCATGCATATTCATGAATGAAGGATCTCCAATTGGCATTCTTAGGCATGTAGTTGTTACCTCATGAGAGCTGGTAGTTGGCCCTAGACTCCTTAATGGTTGAGCCATTAAAACTTCATGTTGATTAGCTCGTTGGGCACGATGGGTTTGGATCGTGGAATCTGTTGGGTGATTTGCCTTGCAGGAGGGTTCCTCGAGGCTTGAGTTTGGAATTGACCTCTGCCTCTGCCCTTGCCTTGCCTCCTCCACGATCTCCTTTCCCTTTATTCTCCCCCTTTATGTCAGCATCAAGGGTTCGAATGTCTTCGAGGAGGCGAGTGACTCCTTGGACAAGCTCGTTGAGTTGACTATGATTTTGGGCAATGTCCTCACGATTCTCTTGGATCAAAGCATCGAGCGAGTTTCACGTCGTTGAAGAATGTTTAAGACAGTTTCGATCTGCTTGCATTTGACCCATGGATAAGTCTTGAAATTCTTTGGCTGCGGTTTGAAGACTTTTGATACTCTTTATCATTAGCTTCGTTTGAGATTCTTGAGTCTTTTGTAAGATCGAAGATAGCATCCCTATGTCTTTTAGGCTGCGAAAAGTGGATGTCATCTCTATCTTTTATGCTTTGAAGCATTTCTTTGATGATCTCCTTAAGCGTTTTAGAGCTTAGAGCTTAGGGGAGCTTGGAAGATTATTTGCGGCATTGATCATTGATGTTAATCTCATCCAATAAGTGCGATGTGATCCTCGAGGCTCTCATCGAGTTCCTTGACCACTTTCATGAGACATTCTTGTGAGATCGGCCTTTGTGGACAACTCTCGAAAGAATTTCATCCATTTGGGAAATTTTGAGGAGGAGTTGATGTGCTTTTGAATTGATCTTGCAAAGAGTAGAGGGCAAGATCAAGATTGAAGTATTCATTCTTTGGATGAGGAGGAAATATCGATGGAGGGGCTGTGTTTGGGTGTTTAAGGTTGGTGGCTCTCGATTTGGACTTGGGACTCTTTCTTGGGGGTTAGAGTCTATAATCGTAGAGTTGATGGGATGTGGAAGCATTATGAAGTTGATCTTATTTGGTTCCTCGATTCTGAGAATTTTGGGATTCTACTACTGAAATTGATTTAGTGGATGAAGAATCACTTCCAACCATCGTGGGAATTCATAAAATTGATTAAATGAAGATGATGGCAAATGATTAACTCTGAAAAGAGTTGGGATAGATAGTACCTCAAGTTTGTTCTTTGAGGAAGAATTGTTGGTGATAAGCTTCTTGGCAAAATTGAATCTCCCTGGGAATCCATTAGCTAGCACTGAGATGGCCGGATACTCTTTGAAGCTCCAAAACATGTGACTCTAGGAGTTTAGAATTTGAGCTTGATGGAAAGGCATCATAGGTAGATATGCAAACAGTTGTTCATAGTTAGCTCTTCTGTGCCCATCAATGCCCACAGCTATAATCTCTACCTCATCACCTTCATCCTCTTTTACTTTTCGTTGGAGGATTACGTTATCTCAATGGCTTCATGATGTTCTTGCACTAGTTCTTCTTCATTTCTTCCCGGAACCTCTTCTTCTATCGTAGAGATGTCATGAGCCTCCCCCTCACTGTGATCATCTTCTTGTACTATCAATAGTTCCCCCTCAACTGGGGCACTTCCTATGATGGGAGTTTCAGCCATCTCCCCCTCAATAGGTGTATCCTCTATCATCAGATCTTCAGGTGTCTCCCCCTCAGTTTGAGCTTTGACTATTTGGCTTTCATTTGTTGGTTCCTTTTTAGCAGTCAATTCTTTGTCTTCCTTTTTGAGTACTTTCTCATTGACGAGGATATATTCTTAACCAGTTTTTCTTCTTGGCTTTTTAAGGTGAGCCACAACCTCGGGACTTTCTTGGTTTTGTCCTTGATCGGCCAAAAGTGTTTGTTGCGACTCTTCCTTGTTTGAGTGCGGTCTCTACGATCGGCGGAGACTCTACGATCGAAGAGATTGATGGCCTTTTTGTCTTGTGGCTGATTTTATTCTTCTTGAAAGTGAGATATGGTTACTCTATCTTCTTACGCCTCGACTTCTGTTGCTTCCTCTTAGGATCCTTAGAGTCTCAATGTCTGAGGACTCTACGGGCTTATCGGTAGTGGATCCTTGAGGTTTTTCTATAGTTCTGGTTTCCAGCTTCCTTTTCCCCTTGCTTTTTCTGATTAAAGCAATGGGTTCTTCTTGGTTAGCTTCTTCTTCTTCTCCTTTAGTTTCTTTGACAACCGACATATTTTACGGCACTCTGATTCCTTTATTTCACCAGTTCTTCCACTGGATTCGACATCATCCTCACATTTTCAACTTGGATTCCTTTTCCAGTTCTCAAATAGTTGTTGGGTCATTCGACGATTTGGATTGATGGCTTCACCTTCATCGTCCTCAATTAAGTCACCAAGAGCAGCCTGTAGGATAATGCTTATGAATCGCCCATAGAGCATCTTTTGAGAGCTCTTTATCTTCTTTGGGCTGATTAACCACTTCCCAATCCATTCAAGCAATAAAGCCCCATAGTTAAGTTGTATTCCATAACATATAGCGATCGTGAGTTTGAGTTGTACCTCATTCACGAGTCATGACGAGCTTTTTGCAACATATGCATTTTCCAACAATATTAGCTAGAAATTAGTACCTCTGTGGAAACTCCTTCTTCTTGTATCCTTTGATGAGAGGAGATTTCTTGTGGTGCATCTTTTGAGTCCCTTATGGAAGTCTATGCCATCTATGGGCGTATACCCTTGAGTTTGAGACCTAGGGCTAGATTGATGTCTTGACCTTTAGTCGATTTCCACATTCTGACTTTCCGAGAGATGGTGTTGTTTTCAAATACACCATTGTTGTAGAATTCTTTTACCCGACTTGGGTAGATCAATGTGTCTCGTACCCGAGCTTCTTGAGACCCGCTTTCTTTAGTAGCGATAGAGTCTTGTGAAATTTGGGTTCAAATTTATTTTGAACTTCGTCAAAGCGAGTCATGAATGGAGATAACAACTTGGAAGTGCCATTGATTTCTTTGCGAGGAAGTGGGATGGTGAGCTTTCTCTTGATTTAGGGTTTACTGCTTGAGAGGGAAGAGAGAGAGAGATGATCTTTTGAACTTTAGATTTCAAAAGATGATTTTAATTTGTACTTGTAACTTCCTCTCTCCATTTTGCTTAGTGGGATAGGTGTCGAATTTTGCTTGGCTCTCTGAATTTGACGAGAGAAAGATTGTCTGAATTGCCCTTAACTCTTTCTAAGCTAATGTATTTTTCAGTAGGACTACGATCGTTGAGATGGTCCTTGGAATCGTTGAGTCTGTTCTACCATCATTGAGTCATGTAGCACTAAATCGTGTATGCGGCTCAGTAGAGTCTGAACTGCGATCGTTGAGTCTGACTATCAATCGTAGAGTCTGATCAAGTCCTCGTGATGAACTTAGCATTCTTCTTAGTTTAAGGTAGCTCAGGAAGGGCCAACCTCATTGATTGAATCAAGGGTTAGGTTTGTCCTTGGGGTACTTAACAGAGAGAGATTGCTTTGTTTTATGCTTAATCATCATAGGGTGCTCCTTTGGTTTTGTTGATGTAGCTCTGCTATCGTTGAGTCTTCACCACGATCGTTGAATCTTTACTGTGATCGTTGTCATTTTGTGACACTTTGGTTCTACAATTGTGGACTTCCTTTGATCATGTTTATGATTTCGAGCATAGCTTTTAAACTTTGTATATTTAGCACATACTAGAGCATATTTTTCAAGGTTGTAAGTTAAGCATGCCTAGCTCACTTATTAACTTGTTAAATCTGGATTCATCTAGGGGCTTTGTAAAGACATCAGCAAGTTAATTTTCAGTAGGGATATATTGTAAAGATATAGTTCCATTTTGCACATGATCCCTAATGAAGTGATACCTTATTTCTATATGCTTAGTCCTAGAATGCATGACAGGATTATGAGTTATAGCAATTGCACTTGTGTTATCACAGTGAATACGTATGGATTTGAATTCAAACCCATAATCTGCTAGCTGATTTTTCATCCATAAGATCCGAAAGACACGACATGCCCTTGAATGATGTATTTAACCTGCGGTTGAAGTGAATCTTTTTTGTTTCTTGCTAAACCAGACACAAGTCTTTTTCTAGCAATTGGCAGGTGCCATTTGGTACTTTTTCTATCAATTTTGCGACTGCAAAATCGGCATCTGTATATCTTTTAGCTCAAATGAGGACTCCTTTGGGATACCAAAGCCCCAGTGGGGTGTACCTTTGAGATACCTAAAAATCCTCTTTCTGACGAGTTAAATGAGATTCTTTAGGACTAGCACGAAATCTAGCACAAATGCATGTTGCAAACATTATATCTGGTCTCTTGGCGATTAGATATAAAGAGAGCTGTCATACCTCTATATTGAGTTATATCAATACTTTTACCTTTTTCATCTTTATCGAAGCTTGGTTGTAGGAGCAATTGGGGTTTTTCATGGGAGAAATTGATTCCATACCATACTTCTTAAGTAAGTCTTTAATGTACTTGGCTTGGTTGATAAAGATTCCTTCATCGATCGCTTTACTTGCGAGTCCAGGAAGAAGTTCACTCACCCCATCATACTCATTTTCAAACTTGCTCTGCATAAGCTTGGAGAATCTCTTGCATAACTTTTCATCGATGAGACCCAAAGATAATATCATCCACATATATTTGAACTAATAGGACTTTATCTTTATGCTTTCTAAGAAATAGTGTGGTATCTACTCTACCTCTAGTGAATCCATTTTCAATAAGAGAGTTAGTCAGTGTTTCATACCATGCTCTGGTGCTTGTTTAAGACCATATAAGGCTTTGTCTAATCTAAAGACATAATTAGAAAGAGATGGATTGATGAAACACGGAGGTTTCTCTACATAAACTTCTTCTTGAAGTTCTCCATTCAAAAATGCACTCTTGACATCCATCCGAAAGACCTTGAATTTCATGTGAGCGTGAAAGGCAAGAAATATTACGATGGCTTCGATCTGCAGCAGTGCAAATGTCTCATCGTAGTCGATGCCTTCTTCACAAGAGTAGCCCTTGGCCACTAGTCTTGCCTTATTCACGGTGATGACTCCATCTTCATCCATCTTGTTTACGAAAACCCACTTGGTTCCAATTACGGGGATGGTTCTTTGGTCTTGGAACCAATCTCCAAACTTTGCTTCTCTCGAACTGATTAAGTTCTTCTTGCATTGCCTCTATCCAGCTGGAGTCTTCCATAGCATCCTCTATCTTCTTCGGTTCTATTTGAGATAGGAAACTTAGATAGAAGCATTCATTTTGAGTAGCAGCTCTTGTTTTGACTCTTGCATTCGGATCTCCAATAATTAGATCTTGAGTGTGATCTCTTGCCCATCTGCTTCCTGTTGGGACATCAGTTCTTATGCCTTCTTGTCTTAGATCTTCAGATCTTCTTCTTCTATTTGTTCTTCTTAGATTTATCGGCATAGGCCTCTCGATCTCATTCCCTTGCTTCAATGATTTCACTGTCTGGTACTACAATCGTAGTGTTGAGCTCGATGACGTCGTTCGTAGTGTCTAAATTGTTAGTCGCAGTATCTTGAGGCATTGTTTTGTCTAAGTCTATTTCATCAAAGATGATGTGAATCGAAACTTCAACACTCAGTGTCTTCTTGTTGAACACTCTGTAGGCCTTGCTGTCTGTTGCATATCCAAGAAAGATTCCTTCGTCTGATTTTGGTTGAAACTTTGTCAAGTATTGATTTCCATTGTTAAGAATGTAGCATACTGTGAAGAAGACATGAAAGTAGTGCGACACTAGGTTTTCTTCCTTTCCACAGTTCATAGGGAGTCTTCTTAATCGTAGAGTGTATGAGTGATCTATTATGAGTATAACAAGCAGTGTTGATCGCTTCTTCCCAGAAGTACTCAAGCAGATGAGCTGCTGCTAGTAGAGTCCTTCCACCTCTATTAATGTCATGTTCTTTCTCTCGTGAACTCCATTTTGTTGAGGAGTTCGTGGGTGAGAAGTTGTGACTAATGCCGTTTGTGCATGCGAAATTGGTCCATTTCGAGAAGTCGAATTCTCTACCATGATCACTCCTTATAGCCTTGATTTTCTCTCCTTTCTCGTTCATCACAAGCTTGAACATTTTGATCACCGGGAACTTGTCTCATCTTTTGAGGTTAGAAAAGAACACCCGTGTAAATCTGGTGAAGTCATCGACTACGACCGAAGAGTATCTCTTTCCTCGAGGTTCGTTGTTGGAATTGGCCCAAAAGATCCATGTAGCAGCATTTGCAAGGCTTGTCGATTGAATTGATGGTTTGCTCTTGAAAGTGCTTACAGTGCATTTTCCAAGTTGATGGGCATTGCACGACCTTTCTTTAATGAAGTTGAACTTGGGTAGGCCTGCAACTAGATCTTTTGAAGCTAATTTGGACATGCTTTTGAAGTTGAGATGAGACAGTCTTCGATGTCATAGCCAGCTTATTTCTTCAAATGCTTTAGCCAGAAAGCATATTGTCTCGTCTGAGCTCAGTTTTCCAAGATTTACTATGTAAACATTTCCTTCTCTTGTTCTGGTTAGCTTCACAGTAGATGTCTTCAGGTCTCGGACATGACATTAATTGTTGAGAAATGTTACTTGATGATCCTTATCGCAGAGTTGGCTAATGCTTAGAAGATTGTGTTATAGTCCTTCCACATAGGCCACTTTCTTTGAAGGATCTGCACCATTTCCAAATGAGCCATAGCCTCTTGTCTTGCAGAGCCATTATCTCCAAAGATGACCAAGGACCCTCCTTCTACATGTAGTTAGATAGAAGGGCTTTGTTCCCAGGTCGTATGTCTTGAACATCCACTATCCGGATACGAGGTGTGTTTAGTGGAGCTCTTTTCACGAGGTAACATTAAACCTTCATTTTGGTACCCGTACTTGCATGGGTCCTACTATGTTAGTACCCTTGGGGACCCAAATCACTTGATTTTGGGTCTCACATGCATGGAATTATAATGACACTTTCTTGACCTTGTGGCCAACTCACATAGCACACAAAAACATTTGATATGATGCGTGTTTATGTGTGTGTGTGAAGTTCTTCCTCCATTTAGACTTTTGTGGGTTATTGGTCATCCTCCTGTGCTAAGTGATATTCCCTTTTCCATGTGTTCTCTTGTTTCATTATTTGTGAGGTGTATCTTACTTCTCTTGTATCTTCTTGGTTGGTTAAGTAGAGTTGATTTTATTGGACTCTACGATCCTTGAGGTTGATGAGTAGTAGCTAGATTACTCTTCTCTTTTCTAAAACCTAGACCGGCATGAGATCCCTTACTCCTGGGAATATGAATTGAATCAGCTGAGCAGGCTTTAACAGGCTCATCCTTCTGTGAGGATTTCACAAATATAATGCCTCTCTTTGAAACCTGAAGCATTACCGATGCTAGTTTCCTTTGCTTTTTCCACACATGACTACGAGGTAGATTCCCCAAAGCTTAACCACATTTCTATCGGAGACACTTCTCTGTTAGAGATTAAGGAGTCCATGGATGAAGAGGATTTATTCCATGTAGAGATTGTCTTTTCTAGATCCTCGATCTTAGAGGTTAGACTAGACTCTCTTTGTGCACTGAGCTCATTTGCCTGTCTCAAGAGCTTATTCTCAGCTTCAAACTTGGAGAGAGAGTCTGTACTGAGAAGGGTTGTTTCCAGTTCCTCTTGAACTTTTTCTTTCTCCTTTTGAAGAAGTGAATAGTCTTTAGACATAACTCTAAACCACTTCATGTATTGGTGCAGATCAGATGTTATGCCGTGTAATGCAGTTCTAAGGTCATCAATATCTACATCAGGAGAGTTGAAGTCAAATACCTCATCGATACTTACTTCATGTATGTTGGAGTTCTGTTTATCCCTTGCATTTTTGGCCATCAGGCAGAGATTAGCCATTTGAGGATCTTCATTGTCTCCAGATTCTGGAGTTGAGTCATTATTAGAGTCACTCCACGATCGTTCAGCTACAAGGCCTTTGTCTTTCTTCTGTGGCCTTTTGTTGCCTCTGTATTCCTTCTTTGAATGAGATTTCTTCTTGAGTTCTTCTCTGAGAGGTTTGTTTCAATTGGCAATGAAGTGGCCCGATTTCTTGCAATTGTAGCATAGGTCATTCATTTGCTCCTGGCTGCTGTAGTTGTTGACTTTCTTTGGCTTGCTGGTTTTGCCTTGTCGCATGAACCTTCTTAGTCTTTTCACTAGCATTGCAAGGTCCTCATCATCATCTTCATCGTAGTCAGAATCAACTTGATGTTGACTTTGGAGGTGTTATCGGTTGCTTTGAAGCAACACCTTTATCCTTCTTCCTTCCTTCAGATAAGGTTTCTGCTCATTGAGTCAGCTCCAGTTCGTATGTGAGAAGGTTGCCATACAACTGTTGAACAGTCATTTCATGTATATTTTTCGATTCTCTAATGGCAGTGGTTTTGGCATCCCACTTGCTTGGTAAAGCTCTCATGAACTTTATGATTAGATCTTTGTTATGATAGATCTTCCCATAGGCTCGTAGAGAGTTGGCGATATATTAAATCTTTAAAGTAGGTGGCGATGGCGTTCTCTCCTTGAACGTGAGCGAACATCTCATATTGCTGAGTCAAGAGAGATTGTTTGTTTTCTCTGACTTCTTCTGTTCCTTCATGCATAATGAGCAGTGCTTCCCAAACCTCTTTTGCTGTTTTGTTGTTGACCACGTTTTCAAACAAATCATCTTCTAAAGATTGGAACAAGATATTTTTGGCCTTTTTGTCGAGCTGGACAGCTCTCTTCTCATTCTTTGTCCATTCTTCTTTGACATTGATCTGTACTCTGTTTGGGTCATCTGTAGTTGGTGCAAGCTTTGTAGGAACATAGGGCCCATTCTGAACAGTTTCAAATAGATCTTCATCTATTGAATCCATGTAAGCTTGCATCCTAACCTTCCAGTTAGCAAATTTATCTTTGTTGCACATAGGTGGCTTCTTTGCCTCCTCCGATCTTTTATTAAGCTTGGTAAGTGTGCCATTGGATCTACTCAAGCTTTGTAGGTTATATTATAGAACTTGCTTCTAATACCAATTGTTAGTTCAGGAGAGCACAATAGATATCTAGAAAGGGGGGTTGAATAGATAATTAAAAACTTTTCTTTTAAACTCGTTAATATGATTGTGATTAATGCAGCGATGGAATGAGTATATAATAAACCTTCTTTGAGATATCTTGAATTAATGAGAGTGAGGCGGTTATAGCGATTTATAGCGATTATAGCGATTATAATGGACACGATAGTTTTAAGTGGTTCGAGCACTAAAAGCTCTAATCCACTCTTGACTCCTTGAGTAAGAAATTCACTAAGGATATACTGTTACACTTCTTGAATCTCACAGATTCCTTCTAGACCAATGATCTGGCACTTCTTAGTTCACTCTTGAACTCTTCAAGTCCAACAGACTTGGTTCTTTACAGTTCACTTAAAACTCTTCAAGTCCATCAGACTTGGAACTTCTCACTTTAGTTGATTGGGTTGAGATCGTGATTGCTGCTACTCAGTTGCTATTAAGCATTTGTTTGAAAGAACTGAGTAGCTGAGCAAGCTTTCTCTTTTTCTCAGATCGTAGAGTTGAGCGTTGAGTGTCCTTGTACATTTTTGTTCAAATGCTTGTTTGTTCTTTCTCATCTATCGTATTACGTATATATATGTGATCTTGAAATCTATCCGTTGAAGCCTTTTGAAGAAGCATTAAATCGTTTGACCTTTCTAAACTTTGATGGAGACTTTTACGCACATCTTAAGAATTTCACTCTAGCCTTCTTGACACATCGATTTGCTTTCTCACTAACACACGAAAGGTGTTTTCTCTACCAATGGTCCTTTTCTTAGCTTCTTGAATACTTTCCTTTTGATCAATACTAAGGATATCTTTTGTACCATTGGGACTGGTGAGTGCTTCAACGTTCAAAACCCATTCCATATTTGTTGGAATTCATCTTCAAACAAAAGGTAGGGCTTGATGCGTCTGACACAAGGTAGATGACACTCTACTATCCATATCGTAGTGTCTTGTCATATTGGTGCTTGTTCTTAAGAGAACACTACGATTTCTCGCAAGGATTTGCACACTACGATCTTTTCACACGACGATCATTACTTGCTTGTCTTGCAGACTCAACGTTTCCGAGAGCACACTATGATCTCTGAGTTAGCTTCGACAAACGTCTGGACCACTCTACGATTTCTAAAGAGGTCCTTCAAGGCAAATACACTACGATCTTCTAAGCTCTACGATCTTGCCTTGGTTTCTGCAATCTGTTGATCAGCTTGATAGACTACGATTCCTGTTGAAGCCTATCTATACGTTTCACGATAGATCAACCTAACATCTTTGATCTCTTTATCTATACATTTGTTTATAGAATGATGAACACTTAAAAGCTAAGATCAACCTAACAAATTTGATCTATCACTAAGTCCTTGTACATATATTCCTGGAAGGACTTTACACATAATCATGAGCATTTATATTAAACATCAAATCACAATATGCATTCTTCCAACAAATATGATCTGAATGTAGTGACACCCACTGACACTAAGATCATCGCAGGCGATCCCATGTACGTCAATAGAAATCTTCAAGGGACTTGCATCGTGGGAGAAGAAAGAGCTAATATTCATGATCTTGGTCCAAGAGACTCAGCAGAAGAAAGCAAGTAGAAGATAGAGCCAAAACTAAGCAAAGGATTGCTTCGGAGAAGTATTAACTTGCTAAAGAAAAGAGAGGGAGGAGATAGAAATTTATAGGTATATTTTTTTTCTCTAATATATATCTTTGTACCTATTGTTAACTTTTCAATATGTACAAAATTCTTATTCTTCAATAAAACTCATTCTTTCGATGTGGAAAATACAGTTTCTTACTATATAATAAGGCATATTTACTATTTATGTTCTTTACATTGTAGAATTGATGTTTGTTCTAAAACTACTAGTTTTTGTCATCATCAAATTGGGGGAGATTGTTGGAATTGTTAAGTTATGCATATTTGAATTTGATGATGTGATTATAATAAAGTATAATTGTTTAGTAGTTTTTGTAAAATCTTTATCTGAGATATATTTGTACAAGGACTTAGAAATAGAACAATCAAACTTGTTAAGTTGATCCTTTGAGCTTATTCGATGTAATAGTAATAGGATCAAATCGATCATATAGTCTTCTTAAACGATCATATAGTTACTTTATTTGTTTGAAGTGTTAAGTCTTTTAACAGAGTAATCTAGTTATTCGTAGAGCGACGAAGTATTCACTATTTGAAGAGAATTTCGTAGAATCTGCTCAAGCATCGTAGAGTGTTCATTCGTAGAGCAGATAACAAAGCAGTTTATAGAGTTAAAGATCGTAGAGCAGAATGAAGAGTTCAGACTATACGTTCCTCACCACTCTACTATCTATCAAGAACGTAGAACATGTCAAAATTGTCATCTAACTGACAATTGCAGAGTATTAAAGCGAAGATTTCAAGATGTTGCTCCCCATCTTCAAATTCAGATAAGAAGATTAAAGAATGGTTTGTCTAAACCGCTAGATAAAAGATGTGACACCACTAACATGTGGTAGGTGAGACCACAGTCTAATTTGACTTGCCAGAGCCGAAAGCAACTCTAGTACTTATCATATAAGTCAACATCAGAGAACATCCTGAAGCAGAGCATTAAATGCACCAACGGGAACTCTCCAACGAGCTGATTTTCAGAAGTTTATAAAAGAGTACGAGGATTCAAATCTAAATAAACAAAGATATAAAGAATAAAGCTAAAACTCTTCCAGATCATATTCAATCTCTACTCTACGATTCTGAATATCACATTCAAGATGCTAAGTACATGAAGGAGTCTAGCATCATTACAAAGCTTAGCAGCACCTCAACCAATCAACATTCATTTGTGATTTAACTTGGTCTTAGTGACCATTATACCGAGACTAAGTGACTCGAAGGAATCTCAGTGATTTAGAGGTCTAAGTGACCATTGTTGATACTAAGTGACTTGAAGAATTTTAAGTGATTCAGTTGTAATAGATCTTAATGATCTGGTCTTTGTGACCCTATCCTTAGTGGATTTCCTACTTGTTGAAATAGAAGAGTGGACTAGGAGTTATTTGTACTCCGAACCACTTAAAAGATTTTTTTTTATTTACTTTCAGTTTTATATATGTTATATCTATGAAGTAACTGACATCCATAAAACTAAATTTAGAAATGTGATTTCATTACATCTTTAAGGAGAGTTTTCAAACTAAAATTTTGTTATACTAAGATTAATTGAACAAATTAATCATCTGGTAAAAAATCTTTAAACAAACAAAAGCTTTATTTTAGATCTATTCAACCCCCTTCTAGATCTCTATTGTGCCTCCGAGAAACAACATAAGGTGTTAAGGCATAGATATTACTGGTTGACTATGTTTCAAGAGGCTAAGGATTATGTAAGAAAGTGTGCCAAATGTCAACTAAATAGTTCTATTCAGCTCAACCACCTGAAGAGTTGTCGTCGGTTCTGTCCCTTATCCCATTTGCAGTTTGGGGGTTCGACATATTGGGTTCATTACCAAAGGCTAAGGGTCAAGTGAAGTGAGCTTTATAGTGGTTGCAATTGATTATGACCAAGTGGGTGGAGGCTAAACCCCTTCGGTCAATCACTAAACATGAGTATTTAAAGTTTTTTAAAGAGTCATTGGTGTTCCGATTCAGTATCCCCAGGGTTCTGGTGTCGGATAATGAATGTCAGTTTGTTAGAGCAAAGTTTGAACAATTCTTGACGGATTTGAACATTCAACATCGGATTATGTCAATGGTGCATCCTCAGTCTAACGGTTAGGTAAAAGTAACTAATCAGACCATGTTGAACGGAATTAAGAGGAGACTAGATAAGGCTAAAGGACGCTGGCCGGAAGAGTTGCTTAGTGTACTGTGGGCTTATCGAACTACTCCTCGGACTACAACGGGGGATTCGCCATTCTTGTTGGCTTATGAATCCGATGCCCTTATACCTGTGGAGATTGGATCCCCATCTCTTCGGGTCAATCAGTAGAAAGAGTTGTACAATAAAGAAGGGCTTCGGCTCAACCTTAATCTGCTAGAGAAGGTTTGGGATTCAGCATTGGTATGGTTAGGAATCTACCAACACCAGACAACCCGACATTACAATCGAGGTGTTAGGCACACAAGGTTCGGGATTGGAGATTTGGTACTTTGGGAAGTTGAAGTTTCTACTCCCCAAAGCACAGGAAATTTAATGCCTAATTGGGAGGGTCCCTATGAAATTATTGAAATGCCAAAGTCCGGTACCTATCGACTTCGGGTAATGGATGGGACATAAGTTAAGAATACTTGGCATGCAGGTCGACTTCGAAAGTATTATCAATAAGTTATGTAACTTTGTCTCATCCTTACAATTATGTAATTTTATTAAGTATAAATGAGATTAGTTTTATTGGAATAATTCGTACTTGTAAAAGTTTTTCATTTCATTCAAAAGTTTATACAAAAGCATTCTTTACAAGTTTAGCAAAAGAGGAAAAAAAGTACAAATATTAAAGGGAAGGACCTTCGGCTTCTCCTTCATCCAACGAGTCAAGAAGAATCTTTGTATCCAGACCAGTCACTTGAATCGTTGTTCTTATTTTGTCCTTATGGCCTTGGTAACCCTCAGAGAATTGCTTCATAATGATATCGGTCATCTCCAAGGAATCTTTATATTGATCGATAATTCTCTGTTTGTCGGCATCGGAGATACTAAATTTCTCGTTCTTAAGCTTTGTGTAATCTTTTTCCAACTCCGAGGTCGCCTTCAGCAGGTTAGCCATTTTCTGGTGCAGTTGTTCAAATTGGTTCTCAAGATTTATCAGGGCATTCTTTAGTTCTTTATTGTCACCCCTCAATTCATCCCGATCATCCAAAAGTTTTTGCTTCTGATCAGAGAGGTCGGAGCATTTCCACTTTAGCGCCTTCACCTCGAGCATGAGCTCTTCAAATCGGCATCGGGATGCATGCTGACTCCATTCCTCTGTCAGGGAGGACTTCAAGGCTTCCACCTCACTCTGGAGGAGATCGATGCTAGCCTCAAGCTCCTTTCTCCTGTTCGGCCCTTCATTTATTCTTCTTAGCAACCAGCCGAAGGCTGCCATGGATTGAATCATATAAATGTAAAGAATGGGTTAGATATTCCATTTAAGCTTTGGAGACGAAGAGAATTTGGAAAGGGATGTGAGGGTTACTTACCCAGCCTTGGTTGATGTCTTTGTATACTTTGTCGTCATTGTCAAAGACGAATGCACCAAAGCTCTGTTACAGAAAGCCTTAGAGTAAATATTTGGGCCATACGGAGGATGATAACTTTTATTGAGGTGGTGTTAAGGTGGAGGGGACTTCATTGGTGATGGGTAAAGGAGGGGTTGATCTCCGTTTAATTCGTGTTTTTTTCAGTGGGGGTTCGGTGGTTGTGGGGATATTGTCGGGTGTGATGGTTTGAGGTAATGCGATAAAGAGAGTTGGAGGTGGGGGAGGAATTTTAGTTGATGTCCTCACTAACCGGCATTTCTTCACTCTCATTAACGATATCTTATCGCTGGGGGTCATTGATAGGATGTTCTTCTTTATTGGTGAAGACATCGGGATGGCAGTTATGGGTTTTTAGCGATAGATGGTTCGGGATGGTTTGGGTGGTGATGTCGGTCGGGGGGGTTATAGTGGTGTCGAGATTATGAATAGAGTTGATGTCCGGTTCAGAGATGGCGTTGGTTATAGGTTTGGTAATCGGTTCAGTTATGGTGTTATTAAGGGATGGTTAGGAGCCGGGTTTTGTGATTGGTTTTGGTTTGAGGATTGTTACTACAGAAGAAAAAAAAAGGGGGAAATAAGTAATGGGCATACACTCGTTAAAAGAGTACATATGGATACAAATTAACATTTTGAAACTTACACTTATGCTTGCAGAGCCAAAATGGGTCGGACAACAATTCAATTAGTCAGTCGGACTTTCATATCTTGTGGTAGAATTCCCTGAAATCTTCCACTTGATCCTTTGGGAAGCTGTCAACTTTGACGATAGGCGTTTCAAGGTCGGCCCAATTCAAGAGAAGGTTGAGGTCGGCACCTTTGATAAACATCCATTGTGAATGTCACCCTTTGTTGCTTGAAGGGGTCTTCATCCAAATGCGTGTACCAGGTTGTTTGTTTAGTTGTCGGATGCCTGGTTCTTTGGATTCACCAACACTGAACTGGGCAAAAAAGAAATCTAGCCCTAGTTTGACTCCACGTTCATTACAGAAGCCTATGAAGCAAATGAGATTGATATATGAGTTCAACACTAGTTGTGCAAACCTGATACCCACAAAGCTAAGGAAGGAGGAGATAAATTCATGTAAGGGGAATCGGACCACGTACTTCAAGGCCCGGATCAGGACGATTATCCATTCTCCCTGTGGGCGCCAGTACATCTTCTCTGATAAGTTCGAGGCCTGGATGTCATAGGTGTTCGAAATTTGATATTATTTGCGGATGTTGGGCAGTTAGTGGGCTTGTACAGCTGATCGGGTATTAATGTGTATAGACCTTTTTCATTGAGTAGTAATTTCAGATTCTCATTTCGTTTATCTCAGCAGGGGCAAACACCGAAAAGGGGTGTTTTATGATAGGGGTGTGGATGCTTATGAGAAAGAAGTAGTTGTAGCGACAACAATGGAGGATGGTTGTCGGGGCTCTGTGTTTTGGATGGTGGTGGTATTAGGGGTGATTTCGGTTGAAAGTTGTGTGACCACAGGGGCGGGGGAGATGGTCGCGGTTGCGAGTTTGATAAGTTGTGGAGGTGGTTTCAGCAGAGAGTTGGGCACAGAGGTGGTGGCTGAAGCAATTTTGTCTCCTGACATGGTTGGTCGAGAAGTATTTAGGTCTGGAGTGATATGATCACAGAAGAAATCGTTACAGGGAGGAGTCACATAGGACGATTTAACTCTGAGAGAACTTTTGAAATCTGAAAATGGAGGTGTAGCAGTTAATTTTTGAGATGGGACTTTTGAAATGACTGGTTGGCTCTGCACGTTCCTCGAATTACGGCTGCGTAATTATGATGGTGGGCTTCGATTTGGCATGTATACCGCATTGATTATAGAATTTTGTACTCTTGTTATATGGCCCATTATAACAAAAAAGTGGGAGCAATGTTGGGACTTGATTTTGTGAGCCTAGTGGATTCGGTGGGACTCATCCTATACGGTGGGACTTTCCCACGTGGCAGTACACACTGGTTAGGAGACCTGATCTTTAAGGAATATAGTTTTGATTTTAATTGATTTCCTACTTTTATGAGAACAATCCGGATTGATTTCGATTTCTCATTCTTATGGAAATTGACTTCTATCCACATATGGTAACTAGTGTCCTATTCCTACTTGGGGACGGGCGTGATGAAGTGACGTAGGAGGCTATAAATACACAACTATATCCTAATTCACAGGTAATGATACTTTACTTGGCACTAAAGCATTAACGTGCCTCCATTGTTAACTTATTCTTCAACATGTAATTATTCTCACATCGGAACTATCCCCTGACAACCACGACCGTCAAGCTTCTCAATATGTTTGCATGTTTCTCTGTAAGATCTAACTCGTTGTTTGGTGATCGGACGAGCGGACAGATCTTGGTGTTAACAATCGGCTTAAGACTCCATCTGCAAATCTACTAATATGTTGAGAAATCATCTCTAGTATAGAGATAAATTTTCTCTATAATTGGGTTTTAATTTTATTTTCGGTAGTAGATAACAGAGTTTTTTACTTTTTAGTATGTGAAGGAGAGAATAATTAAAGGACACCATTTTTCTTAAATAGAAAAAGAATAGTTCTTTTTATAATACCATCTATAACATAAGCTTAGTGTACTTGTTTGCTCTGTGCTAGGTACCTTTGTGGTTGGGCTTTACCGGATTAGTGGACCTAGTATAAATAAATGAAAAAACTTGAAAACTTGCAAAAATAAATAAATAAATAAATCCGTATACAACGGTTATATACCGGTAACTATTTTTCAGTAAAATCGGTAACCGGCTAGTACGACACGGACTGGTTTGATTTTTTACCAATGCACACCCATCAGCCATATTATCCCCTATTTATTGTGTTCGTTTGAATATATTATGCATGTGTGTGTGTGTGTATATATATATATATATATATATATATATATTCAATTCTTTGCACAGATTTCAGGACGGCAAACTTTTCATTCTAATAATTTTAGTGAGAAATTATACACAATTCAAATAAGGCTCGACATTATGTTATTAAAACTTTTTTCTGTAAAGAGAAATTACTAACAAATTCAAGTTTTAAGTCATTATTTGAAAAAACAATGACTTGCCGGCTGGTCGCTCCATCCTTGGGCATGGCAATTCTATTTTCTAGGACTTCTGTGCAATATTTGGTCAGCAGTTGGGAATTCAGGAGCTATATCCACAGGAACCTGAAAGACACCATGATGAAATATTATCGGAATAGATATAAAACGACGACTAGTAATTATTAAAGTTGTTCATTTTTAATTGACATTCTCAGATAAAATTAAGAAATGTAATTAATGTTTTGTCGGATTGATCAAACTGAATATAAAACCTCAATATTACTCTTCTAAAATTTGTAAGGATGAAAAAGAAACAAGTATTTAATGTGGATAATATGAAAGAAAAGTTTTTAATGCTTCCTTAAAATCTACAATCGACTGATAAAAATGAACAAATTTCACTCTAAAAGGACAAATAAAAAGTAACAAAAGTAAAATTTCAACAGGTAATATAGAAGAAGTGGAAAATTTTCAACAGGTCAGAAGAATGCCATTAAGTTTTTTAAGTTTGCCCATCCAGTGCCGTAAAACTTTGGAAGATTAAGAGAAGAATTCATGTTTGAAACTCAAGTTCTTATCAACTAATCTCATGTTCTGACAACAAAGTAATCCAATAATACAGAAAACAACAGAATTACCATCTGTAAAAGATCAAGAGCATGTCAGGTACATAAATTTTGATGAATTAGCTAAAACAATCAATACTAGAAAATCTTGATCAACTGAATGAAGTTATCAACTCAAACAAAGAAAAATAGATATAAATAAAGAAAACAAATCCAATTAGAGATGGTCAAACAGAATAGAGAACCAAATAAAAGACAGCCAAAGAAAATAAACTTATTAATTATATGAACAAAGTTGACCTCCAGAAAAGGAGCGGAAAGAGAATTATATGAACAACGTTAACGTCCAGAAAAGGAGCGGAAAGAGAGTAATGTATGAAAAACATCATATATTGTCACCGACAGCAACATCACATAAATGCAACACGGAAATATTAAACCCATTCTTATTTCTCTCTTCTGTTTTTTCTTTATTCTTTTACCCAGAAACCCAGGAAAAGAACAATTATTTCCCAATTTCCTCCCCTTCTCATAATGTAGACATTGAATGGAAAATCAGAAGCCTCAATGAGTAACAAAAGAAACCAGTCCCTCTTTCTTAAAAAAAAATATCCACCAGTTCTGACATATGAAGTACACAATCAATCCGGTATAATTTTGAAATATCTCCTTAGTTTAGCTCAACTATTCCAATAAAAATGGGTCACCGCTATGTTATTTAACAAGAAGATGCTACTAAATATATATCAGGTATTTGCAGAAAGACACCCCCTAGCTGAAATCCATTAACTTAAAATTTGAAAACATGGGGAGGTAATTTAGCAAGCCTAATCACACTGGGAAAATGAAATATTAGACTGGAAGAAAAAAGAAATAAAACTTAATCCCATGTTTCAAAATTTGTTAAGGGAAAATTATGAAGCAAAGCAATAAGCTCAGTTTATAAGAACAAAGACAGACCGTGCAGGCAAGGCTGGGGATGGAAGTGCACTAATTTCCATTTAGACCGACTTTAGTTAAATTTTTACCTTCAGAGGTATGTAATGTTTCAGATGAAGCTGTAGTTTCACACTCTTCCATTTCCATGAAAAAAGGTATCTTGATATCTATCTTGAGGGATCATGATCATGTACATCATAAAGTGGATGCTTTATGGAGGTATAAACGTGAAAGCTTATCAGTGCACTTAGTTCCTAATTATGAGTGCTTGAACTAAACATTAGATACACCAAAATAAAAAAATGGAAAGCAGTTATACATCGTCATTTAACAATAAATTTTGACTAATAATAGACCTGAAATTTAAAAGGACCACTAATCACCATGTTACAACAAAGTATGACAAACACAGAAATCAACGAAATAAATTGAAGACAAGATTTACGTGGAAAACCAAATCAGGAAAATTATGGGTGCAAAGAAGAAGATATCTCTATATCAAAATGTGAAGAATACAATCGATGAAGAGAACTATCACACCCCAAAAACCCGAATTGTTTCTCTCTAAAAGCGGCTAAAAACTAGGAAAGAAGAGAATACTGAAACCCTAGCTACAATAGCATGTGCATATATATAATATATTATATAGTTGGGCTAAAAACAAAAATGAGCCCAAATAACATAATTAATCATACAGTAAACCACTTCTTTTCTTTTGGGTAGTTGCACAAAATTATTCAGGTCGGGTCAAATATGGAATCCCGAATTAGATTTCGAGAGACACATAACACACCACATTGAAAATTAATCATATGCCTACTTCATATAAGTTCTTTGTTGAAGCACAATTCAAAGTACAAAGAATGAAGACATGTAGTAAACATAAAAAATTGTCCTTACATATATTGGGCTACGCTATCTTGCTCAGTCGCAATGGGCACATCAGTGTACCACGATGCAAAATAGAACCCAAGGGTTTGAGTTATCGACCCAACAAGGAGCAAACTCCATAAGCATAAACCTTATTCCATAGTAACGAAGCTTACTTCAAAGCATAAACCCTTAACCCAATTGCAAACAGGCTCAAAGCATAAACCTTTACCCTAGTAGCAAAGTGACCCAATGCTAAACCTTTGCCCCAATAGCAGACTCAGGCTAGAGTAGCCTGACGCTTTTGCTTATGCAGTAAACTTTGTCCAAAGGTAGACACCAAAAAAGTGCCACGAAGTGCCCCGCTTTGGGACCTTATCGGATTTGGCATAGTGGCTAGAGTTGAGGGACCACACTTGGATATAACTTCTATGAATAATATCAAGACCCCTCCTATATCAGATAGAGATGTTCAAATGATCTCAGAGACGAGTCAAGTAACTGTATACCTTCTTAGTTCTTACATAACAAAGAGGTAGTTGTTATCATCCAAAGATAATGGGACACAACATGGTTTCTAGGGGATTCTTCTCATGCCCAGTCACATGCCCAAGCTATCATATAGCTGTCTATTATTCTCTCACATCATATATATGACAATACATTTCATCAGATCTCTTCTATCCTCATTCTTTCAGAACAACCCATCTCTTTTTTGCAAAACCCTATAAACCTGTGCATCCACCATTAGAGGTCACAATAAGGTCTGCCTCATCTTCTCCAATCTCTCTGTCCATAGGTTCCATTGGCTCTCTACCGCATCTCCAAGTACCTTTGGAGATCTCTCTTTCTGAATCTACAGACTGACACCATGATACAACTCCGGAAACCCATCCACACACTCAGTTTACAGCACTACTTCCAAATTACAAATTATATGTAAAATTATGCTATTGCAACTAGTTAATGTTGTAGTTCAAACCTGAACCATTTCCAGTTTTTCCAGAGCAACTTTCAACGGTTTTGTCATTTCACAATATTTCTGGAGAAGCTCATTTGCAGCATCTTTGTCACCCCTAGCCTGTATTGTAAGTATTGTCCTACTCAAGCTCTCAACTGCACCCTCAACCTGCCAATAAGAATAAAGTTACATGCTTATTATTTTGATCTAAATAAGATAATCTGAAGGACAGGAAATTTGGCAAATGAATACCTTATCAAAGTCAACAGAGAATGTTTCGTCGGGATTTAAAACAAAAGCACCTTTTTCAAATAACCAGTTAAACTGCAATGTTTGTCCTTTACTGAAGATATGAAAACCCAGCCTTAGATAGATAAACGCCATATATAAAATAAGAAAAGGATGATCAGATGGGTTACCCATGAGCTTCCTCCAACCCAAAACGTACAGATCTGAAGCATCCCGCAAGGAAAGAAACATACATAGACTTGATCAGACTATCCGGAAGCAAATCCTGGCCACCACAAGAAAGAGGTAACATTTAATTACACTAGGGTTAGTGATAAACAACATCAAGTTAAACTCAAGGGAAAAGAGGTTTGTTTCTTGTCTTTTCCAAATGAGTATAAAATATAATCTATTAAATAAGTATTTCACTGGAAACAGAACTGACATCCTTCAACCCTAAAACTTTAGTTTACAGGACTTGTTCCTCCATTGTAGGATCACCCCAATTTCCCTTGGTGGGACTTTTCATTTGAGCCACATGGAATATATATATTCTAAAAAGTTAATATCTCCCGATCATAAACTCAACAATCATTTCTAACAGTCCAAACATCAGTTATATGTAATGCCAGCACAGAAAGGAGGAGACCTCATTCCTCCAGTCCAATGAAAATCTATTCTTATGTGCACACGTACAAACACAAGCCTCTCCCTCAACACATCCATCCCCCCCTCCCCACACACACTCTTTCACACACATACAAGGCCCCCCACTCACACAACAATGTCCATGCACATGCCCTAGACACCTCTCACCCACTCATTCACAAATTAAGTTGAAACACAGATGCATATCATTGTTACAGTAATTGGTAAATAGTGAAGTTCCGAAAGACATCACCACCAACAAAGTATGTACTTTTTTAAGGGTGCTTATTCAAATGCCAGTATGAGATCAGAGAGAAGGGGATGGGATATAAAATATGGAAATTGATGACAAGGTTATGAAGTGTTAGAAGATATGACAGATTGTTAAAAGATATGATAGGATATACCATAATTGTAGCTTCCTTAATCGGTGTGTACACATTACTGTAATTTAGGAATTACCATAACTGTAATTAGGATGTTTGTGTGTATATATATCAATCTATCTATGTAATAGAAAGAATTAACTTCAATAAAATAAGCTTTTAAATTTCTACATGGTATCAAAGCTTGATCCTTTGTCAAAAGCTTCTGCCTTTTTTCTTCTTCCTTGTTCCATCTGCCGATCATAGATTTTCATAGAAACCTTGCATGATCAGTTTTGTTGGAAAAATTGAGACCATATTAGGGTTCTACATTGCCAATCAGACAGGAGTTTTCCATTTTCTGACCCACCGTCACATGCGCGCCCACGCGCCGTCTCACTCACCGGGTGCCGACGACTTTTTTCGGTTCGGTCTTTTCTAGTTTGGTTGTTTCTCTCTCCTCTTGTCATCTACAATGGACTTAAGGTGTTTTTTTGAGTTTTTCACAACCCTTTGTTAACATTGTTAGTTCGTTTGGACTTGAGATGCAACTGGTGCTTAATGTTGTTCCTTAAAAGCTTCCTTTACACCTTATTTAGACCACAATCTGTTGTCTGGAATTACTCTGCCAAATTTTGAGCCAAATTTTTGTTTATAATCCCTTAATATCATTTGGAAAGTTTATTCTCCTTGGTATAGATTGTATCACCCTGTTAATACTATTTTATAGAGGAACAAAGTGGTGCTAGCAGTAAGGTTCAAAATAGTGGAATGGAACAACAAGGCTTGTGCAGAAGTCATACTCTTACTTCAGCATCGACTTTCAGCCCTTTTAAACTGTATAGAACCAACTATTTAGCATGGTCACAAGAATGTCGCATGTCCATTGAGGCCAATCGTATGCAACACTTCATTAATGGAACAACCACTATGCCTGAGAAATCGGGTCTGGCCTAGGAAAAATGAAAATCTGACAACTCCATGGTGAAAACCTGGAATTTTAACTCAATGGAACCCAGTATGTGGAGTAGTTACATGTTCTTAAACACTGCATATGAACTTTGAGAGGCTATCTCTCAAACCTTCTCTGTTTCTGGTGATATGTCTAAGGCTTATAATATTCGTAAACGCATCCGTGAGTTGGGTCAAAGGGAGAAGTTTGTGGCACAGTATTTTGTAGAAGTTAATGTACTTTGGCAGGAGTTTGATCATTATCGAGTTTTTTCAGCCAAATGTCTAGAAGATGTTGCTGCTTATCAAAAGTTTGTGAGTGAAAATAGAGTTGTGGATTTCTTGGCCGGTCTGAATATAGAATTTGATCAAATTCGAGCACAGTTGATTGGTCAAACACTTTTTCTATCACTGAGAGAGGCTCATGCTAGAATCCAACAAGAGGAAAGTAGGCACCGGGTGATGGTTCCAAACTTTGACCGATCAGCTATGGTTGCTTCGTTTCTTAAGTTTGGCTCCACTACTCAGTCTCCTATTGAAAGGAATCCCGTGAATGTGATTACTGTGGAGGAAAGAACCATACCAGGGATCGCTGTTTCAAGCTTCATGAACATCCTAAAGGATGAAGGGGTCGGTTTGGTAGTAGCAGTGGTCGTGGACGTGGATCTCAGGCCTACGTGACTAATACAACACTTCCTGTTGATACCTTTAGTGCTTCAGACACTACTTCTGCACTCGCTCTTGAGGAAATCTCAGCTTTTCGAAAACTCTATTCAAAATCCACTTATACAGTCTTGTGCTCTTAATGTTTCATCAACTTGCTCTAGTTGGATCATTGACACAGGTGCCTTCAAGCATATGATCGGGTCCTCCACCCTCTTTACTTCATACGCGCCTTGTTCTGGAAAAGACAAGATACGTGTAGCTGATGGTTCTCGCTTCTATCTCTGGGAGAGACTGTAGTTTGTACTCCTTCATTGAGCTTATCATATGTTCTCCATATTCTATCATTTACTGCAAATTTGTTATCTGTTCAACGTCTTTCTGAATCCTTACATTGTCCAGTAACATTTTTCCCATCTCATTGTGTTTTTCAGGATTTGGTGACGGGGCAGAAGATTGGCAGTGGTAGTGCAGTTGGTGGTCTCTATTATTTAGATGTTCCCTCGTCTTATACGTTCCCTAGTCAGGCTCTTCACTCTACTTCTGACTCCAGCCTGACCTCTCTCCATCAATGTCATCAACGTTTGAGACATCCTTCTTTTTTAGTATTAGTCTTTATTTCCATCTTTAGTTAAACAATGTAATAAAACTCAGTTTTTGTGTGAACCATGTAAATTGGGGAAACACAAACGTTCTACTTATTCTACTATTAACAGTCGACATTCTGCCTCTTTTGCTATTATACATACTGATGTGTGGGGACCCTCTCGGGTTGTTTCGCGTTCTGGTTATAGATGGTTTGTTAGCTTTATTGATTGTCATTCTCGTGTCACTTGGATTTATCTTCTTCGTTCCAAAAATGAGGTGTTTGGTTGTTATCAGAAATTTCATAAAATGATTCAAACCCAATTTGAAGCTAAAGTCAAAATTCTCCAAAGTGATAATGGTCGTGAATATAGCAATAACAATGTTTTTGCATATTATCTTTGTCAGCATGACATCATTTCTTCAAACCTCTTATGTCAAAACTCCAAATCAAAATGGAGTATCCGAAAGGAAAAATCGCTACTTACTCGAGGTAGCCCGCACTCTTATGTTCACCATAAACACTCCTAAATTTCTATGAGGAGATGAAGTTCTGACTGTTGCATTTCTTATAAACCGCCTTCTCGAATTCTTAGGAACAAAAGTCTCGTCTCTTTTCTACAACACACGACGAGTCATTCTCCCTCGTCTTGAGTTTTTGGTTGTGTGTGTTATGTTCATGATAAATCTTGTTCTTCTGATGATACTGACATTCCTATTGCTCTTAGAAAAAGGGTTAGATCTTGTACTCAACATCATATCTCTAATTTTGTAGCCTATAATAAATTATACGCATCCTACCACTCATTTGTTTCTTCCTCGTCTTCAATATTTGTTCCTCGGGGGTGGAAAGAAGCAATTAGTGATGAGAATTGAAAACAAACCATGATTGAGGAGATGAATGCCCTAAAAAAGAATGATACATGGGAACTAGTTACACTTCCTTACGGAAAAAAACCAGTTGGTTGTAAATGGGTATATACAGTCAAACAGAAGCCATATAGGACAGTTGAGAGACTCAAAGTCAGGCTAGTTGCAAAAGGGTATACTCAAACCCATGGGATTGATTACTAGGAGACATTTGCTCCTGTGGCGAAGATGAACTTTGTTCGTACCATAATCTCATGTGCAACAAACTTCGACTGGGATATTTAACAGTTGGATGTGAAAAATGCATTCCTTCATGGTGACTTGGTGGAGGAAGTATATATGAAAATACCCTCTGGTTTTGCTTCATCTGCCACCAAGGGTAAGGTTTGTAAATTGTGAAAAGTTTTATATGGTTTGAAGCAATCTCCCAGAGCCTGGTTTGGTAGATTCCACAAACGAGTGATAAGATTTGGGTACAAGCTGAGTAGAGTAGATCATACTCTATTTGTCAAACAGATAAAAGGTAAGACTACCATTCTTATTGTTTATGTTGATGACATTGTGGTGACAAGGGATCATAGAGAAGAGATGGTTAATCTCAAAACAAAATTGGCCAAAGAATTTGAGATCAAAGATCTTGGTCCTTTGAAATATTTCCTTGGTATTAAAATTGCAAGATCTGCTAGTGAGATTTTTCTATCTCAAAAGAAGTATGTTCTTAATCTTTTAACAGAAATTGGCAGGTAGGGATGTAAGCCTGTTGATTCTCCTATTGAAGTTAATCATCATCTAGTAGGTGGCACATGACCTACGATTGATAGAGAAAGATATCAACGTAACGTTTGGTGGGACAATTGATATATCTTTCTCATACTAGATCTGATATATCTTATGCTGTGGAAATAGTGAGTCAGTATATGCATGATCCTCGACATTGTCACATGGAAACTGTTTACAGAATTCTGAGGTATCTCAAGTCTGCTCCTGGAAAAGGGTTATTATTCGCATCACATGGTCATATGAGAGTTGAAGCTTTTTCCGACTCAGATTCGGCTGGCTCTATAAAGGATCGTCGTTCTACATCAGGTTACTGTTCATTTGTTGGAGGTAATCTTGTTACTTGACGTAGTAAAAAACAATCTGTGGTAACAAGATCTAGTGCTGAGGCGGAATATCGAGCTATCGCCTTGGGTATATGTGAACTAATGTGGCTTCGAACCTTATAGAAGAGTTGGGTGTTACAACTAAAAGGCCTATACAGTTATTTTGTGATAATAAGGCAGCCATTAGTATTGCAAACGACCCAATACAACACGATAGAACGAAGCACATTGAGATTGACAGACACTTCATCAAAGAAAAATTAACTAGTGGTCTTATTTCCTTACTTTTTGTCAAAATAAAAGGGTCTTAGTAGTAAGATGTTTCGTCCACTATGTTTCAAGTTGGGTATATGCGAGACATCTATACACCAACTTGAGGGGGAGTGTTGGAAGATATGACAGATTGTTAGAAGATATGATAGGATATACCATAATTGTAGCTTCTTTAATCAGTGTGTACACATTATTGTAATTTAGGAATTACCATAACTGTAATTAGGATGTTTGTGTATATCAATCTATGTAATAGAAAGAATTAACTTCAATAAAATAAGCTTTTAAATTTCTACATGCAGCATACGTATAATAAGGGGCATCAACCGACCCAGCTATTTTGACAATGAAAAACAGAGATGCTCAATTGATGACTATCGGTGGTGAGATGATTGTCACAAGTGTTTGTACCATTAGCATTCTGCTTACATTTTAATTGGTGTTAATTCAAAACTACTCTTTGATGATGTTGCAAGTTTTTAAGCTTCCAAAATATGCTGAAGGTAGCCCAAATCAAAGGGTCCAATGAGGGGAACTGTGGATCCCATAACAGTATTAGAAAAGAGCCGGTTCTAGTTTATGAAATCAAGATAAGTGTTACCTACGTTTCGGTATGCGATACGCGGTACGAATATGGGTACACGGTACGCTAGTAACGCTACATAGCTAAAATGTGCGCTAGAGTATCTTTATATAAGTTCTTATAGTTAGATATTCTCTAAAGATCTAAATAAACCTAAGTTTTATAGAAGATGTTTAGTTGAATCAACAAGTTGATTGTTTTATAAATATTTAGTGCAAGTGTTAATGTTTGAGCGTCCAATACTAAGCTATAATATTGATATTTGTGCAATTATAGTTAAACAACAAAAAATATATTGGTATACTTAATTTAGAGTATTGATACATAAGAGTACCTTATTTTGGGACATAAGTACAAATACGCGGTTTGCTAAGTCTATGAGAGTATTTCATAATTATGGAACTTGGACAGATCACTCTATGTTTCAACGTGAGAGTAGTGCTAGAAGAATTTTGTTAGTTGTGTATGATATTGTTATTATAGACAAGGACATGCAGTGAATAATGAATGTAAAATCATTATTGATGCAGAAATTTGGAACCAAAGATTTGGGAAAGTTGAAATATATTTTTGGTATTGAGGTGACTCAATCTAGTAAAGGTATTTATTTTCCCATCTCAGAGGAAGTATGTCTTAGACTTGTCGGAGGAAATAGATCTTCTTGGATCAAGGCTAGTTGACATGTCCATGGATTCAAGTCAAAAGATAACAACAGGGGAACATCTTTTGGAAATCTAGAGAAGTATCGAAGACTTGTGGGGAAACTTAATAATCTAACAATCACTTGTCCCGATATTGTGTTTCATGTTAGTTTCATTAGCTAGTTCTTACCCTCTCCTAAGTCCTCACATTGGGATGCAGTTGTGACAATATTGAAGTATCTTAAGGGAGCACCAAGGCATGGATTGGTCATTCGTGATCATGGTATGTGAGATTTGAAGGATTCTCTGATGTCGAGATGTCGACTGGGTTGAATCTCCAACAGATAAAAGGTGTACTATAGGGTATTGGGTGTTTATTGGAGTTAAGGTCATAGAAAAGTACGAAGCATACTGTTGTGCCTAGAGCAAGTTTTGAGTCAGAGAATAGAGCAATGAATGTGAACTAATATGATTGAAACACTTGTTAAGTGAGTTGGGGTTGAACAAGCTAGTACCTATGCAAATGTGATAAAGTAACTCTTTACAATGCATCTAATCCAGTATTTATTGAGAGAACCAAACACATAGAAGTTAACTATCATTATGTTCGTGAAAAGATTGATAAAAGAATGGATTATATCCACCAGTCATGTGAAGACCGCGAATCAGCTTGTTGGCGTGATTAATAAAGCTTTAGGGTCAGCTAGAATCTCCTATATTTGTAACAAGTTGTGCATGATTGATACAACTTGGAGTGGAGTGTTAGGGATTCTACAAGATTCCAGGAGCATGATTATAGGAGTAATGTGTGGACTAATATGTTCTAATTATTGATCATCATTGATTTACTTTCCTTGTATAGCACGACTCTAAGGTGGTGTTTGATTAAAACTATACAGTTAAGATCTGTATAATTTAGAGGTTTGTGTGAAATATGGTGTGTTTGGAATAGAGACGGAATGAAAAAAGTTATTTGATAACATCTACATAACAATATTTTACCAGTTTAACTTTGTATACTGTTTTGAATAATTCAAACATATTTGAGAAAAATTATGAAAACACTATCAAATTATCAATTTTACTCGATATATTTTTAAAGATTTTAATTGTGAAGATTTATATTTGAATTACGTTTGATTTTATGAATGAGCCCAAAGTCTAGTATATAAATATATTAAGCTCTCTAACTCAAAATCAATTGGCAATGAGAAAGTTGGCCCAAGTCATTATATATTAAACATATTTTCTCAAGGTATTTGATATGGGACAAGATATATACTCTAACACTACCCCTCACGTGGAACCCAGTGTATTGCGAGTTGCACATTGAATATAGAAGCTCACACAAGAGAAGCCCATAGAAGAATGACAGCTATATATGGCCTTGAAGAGCTAGTAAATCACGGGCAACTTTTAGGCTTGAGAAGGAACCAATTGAGAAGTGACTACTAATTAATACTTGGGTAACTTTTTGACCCATAAAAAGTGGACTATAAGTGGCGTACGAATGAAAGATAAGAAGAGTCTTACGAAGTGTTTAAATAGGCCCAAGGATAGGCTTTGACACCATGTTAGATTTTTATGAATGGGTGCAAAGTCTAGTATATAAAGATATTAAGCTCTCTAATCAAAATCAATTGGAAATGACAAGTTTTGGCCCAAGTCACTAGGCATATTTTCTCAACATATTCGATATGGGATATAAGATACAAACTCTAACAAATTAACTTTATAAAAACTTAACATGTATTAAAACACAACTTTTAATAATAGAACTTTTAACAACACTCTTATATGGAATGGAGAAGGGACAAAAAACACAACCCACTTTTGAGAATTTCGTTTCCCGGTAATTAGCTTAGCTCTCTTGTTTTGTTAATCGAAATGGAGAAGGGGGATGGTCTGAATCTGGCCGGACCGGAGAAGGGTCATGGTCTCAATCTGACCGGAGCGGAAATGGGTCATGGTCTCAATCTGGTTGAAGCAGAAACGGGGCATGGTCTCAATCTGTCCAGAGCTTTCTTTGGTACGGAGAAGAATAAAATTAGAGAAGAAATCAGGGACAAATAAGTAATTTCTTTAAATTTGTGAGCGTACTCGTGTAATAATAAACGCATATGCTCCTTTCTCCGATATAGACGTGATTTATGTCTTCCGAAAACAGAGGCTTACAGACGTGATCAATTATTTACCAAATAAACTTTTGACTCTGAGCAAAACAGATGCAAAGCTTTTCAGAGGCAAAAAGAGGTAATCAAACACCACCTAAGTCTATAATAGGCTCAGCTCTTATTTGTACTTGATATGGTCATGGAGTATACCTCTCTACTTCACATGTTCCTTAGTTATTATCCCCAGAACCACCGACATCAGCGAGCCACATCCATGCTTGGGACAATACCACATATACTCCAGATTAAATATACGTCTATACATATATACATATGCATATATAATTATAATTATTACCTAATTACTTACAAGAATAGCATGCATCTATAACCAATAATCTTAATCTAGACAGCCAAACATATGTAAAATGTCTAATTTTCTTGAAACTTTATCTACTTTTTATAATCTTTTCTTAGCCATGGAGTTGATGTTTTGTGGCGACCCTGTTAAAGATGTGGTTGAAATATGGATTAATAGATAGGTTGGTGGATTCTAATGCTATTTTACAACTTATTGTTTGCATGTAATCATTTAGATGGCAGCAAGCTCAAATTATCCCTAACTTGTACATATATGCCAAGGAAGTAGTATCTAGTAAGCTCTTTTAAATTGATTTTATATTATTGTTCCTCCTCTGTTTTATGTTTCTTTTGAATGTTGTAGTAACTAATAGTTTCAAGGAGATGAATATGTATAAAAGAAGAAGGTGAAGAGGAATCCAGATGTTCACATACTTTTATACTTGTATATTATGTTATTTTAATTGAGGAAAACTTCAATTTGTTTCCCCACTCATTTCTTGAATGAGAATAAATTATATAATATAAGGACTGTCTGCAATATTATTTTACATTATTCATAGCAACATGCCGCGTAGGTAATTTAGGAGAAAATCAAGAATTTGAATTGTATCAACAGATTGTGTAATTATCATTTGCCATGGTAAAACTTTTTAATTAATAATAGTTTTACAGATAATCCTTATATAATTTATTTTCTTCCTGAATATGTTGCATTCTAGTTTCTTCTTCCTACCCACCCACATCAACACTTATTATTCACACGCACTAATTTTGTGATTCAGCAAGTCGATAAAAATACTAGTGGAAGTAAATAAACCTTTAAGTTAACACGTGAAAGCAATTTTATACAAATTAGCGATGGTCTATCGCTACAAGTGAGTTTTCTTGTGCTCCAGCAAGCTATACTGCCAAACATAAAGCTAAACACCCCTTTCTCTCCTTTTCAGTTCTTTTAGGATGTAAAACAATTAAAAGAAAATTATATCTAGTTTACGCATCTTTCAGTCAGGATACGGATACAATGGCTTTGACATAAAGATAGAAATCAGCATATGACACCTGAAGAGCATCATATAACACTGATGACACATTATTTATAAGTATTTGCATTAACTAAGGCACAAATTGAGGAGCGTTACAGACACAATATGTTGTCATAAGCAGAAAGCTTTAAAAAATGAAAAAGTTACTGACCTTGTCGATTAGAAATTTTAAGGCCCAAAGACCAACAATATCAGCTTTAGCTTCTTCGAGAGCTGAGTGGAGTTCTTGCAGCTCCTGTGTCAAATAGAAGAAAAAATGGCAATGAAATCACTGTAAGTGACTCGTGTGGCCCTTTATAAAGGCATAAAATTTGCACTGCACAATATTGAAAATTGGTTTTCCTCTTCCAAGAAGATAATTGAAAAAAAAAATTATAAAAATAAAATTAGCACTTTGTGAAGGTGGCCAAAATAAATAGTAAATTTAAAATTAAAAAAAAATCAGAGATATTGTGAAATGACCGAGATTTAGATCAGACCAAATTGGTTTCATAGATTTCCATTTACCTAGCAAAAATTCACCAAGAAATTATATTCTTACATTTAATCTCAACATTGAAAACCATGCTTAGACCATCTAAAAAACCATGCCTAATTGATAGAAATATCGTCATGGTTATGTTTTTGTAATGGAAGTAAAACTTTGTTGCAGCCGGATTAGACAGAACTTCAGAAGATAAACATAAGTAGAACTGCCTAAATAAAAGTTCCTAGCTGTTTGACACAGCGGAAGACAGACAGAATAGAAACAATCAAAAATTGAATCTATGTAACTTTGCAATCACAGTAATTTACAAAGTTGGATAAGTTGACTATAAGCAGCCACAATGTTTATAAATCTAACTAATAAAATTTCTTCCATAATAATAACCGAGATTATTTATACTACCTAAACTCTAAAAATAAATAAAATCCAATAAACTTAAAAAGTAAGCTCAAAACATAAACGGGTCGATAATAATTAAACCTACCTGACTACTAATTCATAAATAAAAGTATATCAAATATTTAAATTGTTCATAAATACCAAAACATAAATTATATCGAATCTTGAAAGATAACACTTCCCGTGTCATTCGCTTTTTCTTGGAAAAATTCAACCTCGAATTTTAAAATGAAGTAGTATCAAACACCAGCAGTTAGACATTCGCCATCTTTGTACCATGTATTCACGATGTTGTTTCTTAAAGAAAATTTTTGTACATAAATCTGAAATAATCAAAACCTTCATATTAACTTGCACTTTCAACAAATAATTAGGCATGACGAAATCAAAATTTTCTAAGTTGGCAAACACAGGATTATGAACAATCTCATGATTAATCTCAATTTCTATGATATTTGTATTCTTACGTCGCTTTGACTCCAAATCATGATTCTCGTCAACCACTAAGCTTGGTTTGTCTTTAATTATAACTTCTTCTTCAACTACCTTCTTTTGTGTCTTCCGCTCTTTCTACTAAAAGGGACAAATCACATGTCTGAGAAATAGGATTGATGACACTACAACTTTTTTGAAGATTTTCCGTGCAGGCTATCAAATTCTTACAACACCTCCTAACTTCATTAATCAAAAAAGAAATCTCCCTTTGACACTCGTCTCTAGCTCTTATTTTTTCAACTTGATACCGATATTTCAACTTGTCAAATCTATATTGTGCTTCCTCTAATTCCTCTAAAATATCATTATATTGGGGCAACAAGTTTTTACGATGACAAACATAAATCTTATAATTTAACAAATCACATTCACTCATAAGAAATTCAATATAATCCCATACTTGTTCAATTCTTGTCTTTGTAGCTGTAGATATTTTCGATACCAAAATCTGGATTGATTCTTTTGTCCACCTGTTTCGTCTACGAAAGAGAAGAATCTGTGCGCTCCATAATGGAGATAATGATTTGTGACCGAACGTATTGATTGATAATCAGTGCGGAAGCATGTGATGGACAACAACTATTGTTATGTAATTCAGCAGCATTTTTTTTAATAAAAAATTAAAGATAAAATTTGACTAATTTTACCTACTTCGATCGACATCATTCTCCTTCTCACTGACATCGGAGTGGGTTCTCTCTTGCTTAATAAGTAGAATCGTCCTTGTCATGGACAAACTCACAGGCTTTGATACCAACTGAAGCAGCGGAAGACGGATAGAATAGAAACAATCACAGAAATTGAATCTATGTAACTTTACAATCACAAGAATTCACAAAGTTGGATAAATTGACTATAAGCAGCCACAATATTTATAAATCTGAATAATAAAATTTCCTCCATAATAATAACCCTAAGAGACTATTTATATTACCTAAACCCTAAAAATAAATAAAATCCTATCAATTTAAAAAGTAAGCCCAAAACATAAACGACCCCATAATAATTAAACATACCTGACTAATAATTAATAAATAAAAATACATCAAATATTGTAATTGTCCATAAATACCAAAACATAAATTATATCGAATCTTGGCAGATAACTCTTTCCGTGTCACTGTTGACACCGAGGGTGGTGGAAAATTAGCATCTTAAAGACTTTAAAGGCCATGGAGAGCAAAAGGTTTTTTTTTCAAATTAATAGGCAAGTTTTGGTCCCAAGTATGGGAATTGGACATGAAATAGAAAAAGTTTGATATGAACTAGATTGATTCAATCCACCAAGATATGATTATGTAGAAATGAATACTCAGAGTTTAGGTTTATAATTCCTTCTTAATTTCATCTCAATTACATTGGTTTATATACACAAGTATATTTATGGTAATCTTTAATTACAACTATGTATACACAATAATAATGGGATATGACTAACTATAATTATGGAAACCATATCATATCTTCTAATACTCACCCTCAAGTTGGTGTATAGATGTCTCGCATACCCAACTTGAAAAACAATGGATGAAACATCTTACTACTAAGACCCTTAGTCAAAATATCAGCAAGTTGGTGCTCTGTTTTGACAAAAGGTAAGCAAATAAGACCACTAGTTAACTTTTCTTTAATGAGGTGTCTGTCAATCTCAATGTGCTTCGTTCTATCGTGTTGTACTGGGTCGTTTGCAATACTAATGACTGCCTTATTATCACAAAATAACTGCATAGGCATTTTAGTTGTAATACCCAAATCTTCTAACAGGGTTCATACATACCCAAGGCTATAGCTTGATATTCGTCTTCAGCACTGGATCTTGTCATGGATTGTTTCTTACTACGCCAAGTAACGAGATTGCCTTCAACAAATGAACAATAACCCGAAGTAGAACGACGATCATCTATAGAACCTGCCCAATCTGAGTCGAAAAATGCTTCAACTCTCACATGACCATGTGGTACGAACAATAAGCCTTTCCCGGGAGCAGTCTTGAGATACCTCAGAATTCTGTAGACGGTTTCCATTTGACAATGTCAAGGATCATGCATATACCGACTCACTATTCCCATAGCATAAGATATATCAGGTCAAGTATGAGAAAGGTATATCAATCGTCCCACCAAATGTTGATATATTTCTTTATCAACCGTAGGTCCTGTGTCACCTACTATATGATGATTAACTTCAATAGGAGAATCAGCAGGCTTACATCCCAACATGTCAGCTTCTGTTAAAAGATCAAGTACATATTTCATTTGAGATAGAAAAATTCTACTGGAAGATCTTGCAACTTCAATACCAAGAAAATATTTTAAAGGACCAAGATCTTTGATCTCAAACTCTTTGGTCAGACTTGCTTTGAGATTAACTATCTCTTCTCTATCATCCCCTGTCACCACAATGTCATCAACATAAATAATAAGAATAGTAATCTTACCTTTTATATGTTTGACAAATAAAGTATGATATGCTAACTCTGCTTGTACCCAAATCTTATCATTGCTTTGTGGAATCTACCAAACCAGGCTCTGGGAGATTGCTTCAAACCATATAAAGTCTTTCGCAGCTTACAAACCTTACCCTTAGTGGCAGATGAAGCAAAACCAAAGGGTATTTCCATGTATACTTCCTCCTCTAAGTCACAATGAAGAAACGCATTTTTCACATCCAATTGTTGAAGATCCCTGCCGAAGTTTGTTGCACATGAGATTATGGTACGAACAGAGTTCATCTTCGCCACAGAAGCAAATGTCTCCTGGTAATCAATCTCATGGGTTTGAGTATACCTTTTTGCAACTAGTCTGGCTTTGAGTCTCTCAACTATCCCATCTGGCTTCTGTTTGACTGTATATACACATTTGCAACCAACTGATTTTTTCCATAGTAACTAGTTCTCATGTATCATTCTTTTCCAGGGCATTCATCTCTTCTATCATAGCCTGTTTCCAAGTCTCATCACTAATTGCTTCTCTTCACCCCTGAGGAATAGATATTGAGGATAAAGAAGAAACAAAGAAATGGTAGGATGCAGATTATTTATCGTAGGCTAAGAAATTAGAGATAGGATGTTGAGTATAAGATCTAACCCCTTTTCTAAGAGCAATAGGAAGGTCAGTATCATCAGAAGAACAAGTAGAATTAGAATTCTCACCATTAGCATTATCAAGACTAAGTTCTGAGCAAGGTTGGTGTAGTGGTGCAGAAACGGTGACCTTATTCTTCCCTCTTCGGATATAGGTTCTCAACTTAGGCTCATTTTGTCTATTATATGACTCCTGTAACTGTGACTCCCCCTGTGTAGATGTATCAGAAACAACAACAGGAGGAGAGTAATTTATAGGATAAGATAGTTTAGTAGAACTTGTATTACCAGCCTCGAGTAAACTTCTCCTCATCAATAACATCCCCTAAGGAGAAGGGAAGAAGAATAAAAAGGTTCCTATTCCCAAAAAATTATATCTCAAGTGACATATTTTGTTTGAAGAAGGATGATAACATTTATAACCCTTTTGGATTGGAGAATAACCAATGAAAACACACCTTAGAGTCTTGAGATCCAATTCTCCCTGAGTGGAAGATTTATCATGAATATAGCACACACAGCCAAAAACTCGAGGCAAATGAGAGGGACTTGTCATGTGTTGGAGAGAAGAGATGGGACTTTTGTTCCCAGGAATTCTAGAAGAAAGGCGGTTTATAAGAAATGTAGCAGTCAGAACAGCATCTCCCATAGAAATTTAGGTGTGTTCATAGTGCACATAAGAATGCGGGCTACCTCTAGTAAGTGTCAATTTTTTCTTTTCGTCACTCCATTTTGTTCTGAAATTTTGACACATGGAAGTTTGAAGAATGATGTCATACTAAGAGACAAGATGCAAAAACATTATTATTACTATATTCACGACCATTATCACAAAGAGAATTTTGACTTTATCGTCAAATTGGGTTTGAATCATTTTATGAAATTCCTGAAAACAATCAAACACCTCATTTTTGGAACGCAAAAGATAAATCCAAGTGACGAGAATGACAATCAATAAAGCTAACAAGCCATCAAAAACCAGAACGGGATACAACCCGAGAGGGTCCCCACACATCAGTATGTATAATAGCAAAAGACTCAAAATGTCGACTGTTAATAGCAAAATAAGTAGAATGTTTGTGTTTACCCAATTCACATGATTCACACAAAAATTGAGTTTTATTACATTGTTTAACTGAAGATGGAATAAATACTCTAATACTGAAAAAGAAGGATGTCCCAAACGTCTATGCCATTGATGAAGAGAGGTCAGGTTGGAGTCGGAAGTAGAGTGAAGAGCTGAGTAGAGAACATGTTAGACGAGGAAGCATCTAAATAATAGAGACCACCAACTGCACTACCACTGTCAATCTTCTGCCCTGTCACTAATTCCTAAAAAACACAATGAGTTAGGAAAAAAGTTACTGAACAGTGTAGAGATTCAAAAAGACGTTGGACAGATAATAAATTTGCAGTAAATGAAGGAATATAAAGAACAGATGATAATGTTAATGAAGGAGTACAAACTACAGAACCACTCCCCGAGATAGAAGAAATGAAACCATTAGCTACTCGAACTTTGTCTTTTCAAGAGTAAGGCGTGTATGAAGTAAAGAGGTTGGAGGACCGGGTCATATGCTCGAAAGCACTTGTGTCTATGATCCAACTAGGGCAAATTGATGAAACGTGAAAAGCACAATAATGTATATCTGACTGGGCATAATGAGAAGAAATAAATTTGGAACAAAATTTTCGAAAAGCTGAGATTTCCTCAAGAGTGAGTGCAGTAGTAGTTTCTGAAGTACTGGATGCATCAACAAGAAGTGTAGTAGACATATAGGCTTGGGATCCATGACCAGACCGACCCCCACGCCCTTTAGGAGACCCATGAAGCTTAAAGCAGTGATCCCTGGTATGATTCTTTCCCTCACAGTAGTCACATTCGCGAGACTCCTCAACAGGAGACTGAATGAAGAAGTCAGACTTAGGAAACGAAGCAATCATGGTTGATCGGTCAACAGGATTTAAATATAAAACCATCACCTGATGTCTACTTTCCTCTTACTGGACTCTGGCATGAGCCTCTCGCAGTGATGGATAAGGTGTCTGACCAATCAACTGTGCTCGAACTTGATCATACTCTATGTTCAAACTAGCCAAGAAATCAACAACTCGATCTTCACTAACAAACTTTTGATAAGCTGCTCCATCTTCCGTACATTTGGCTGAAAAAAACCCAGTAATAATCAAGCTCCTGCCAAAGAGCTTGTTTAAAAACATGAACTACTCCGCATACTCGGTTCCCTTGAATTAAAAATCCATGTTTTCACCATGAAGTTATCAAATTTCCATTCTTCTTGGGTCATACCTGGTTTTCAGGCATAGTAGTTGTTCCATTGATGAAGTGTTGCATACGATTACCTCAATTGACATACAGCACACTTGAGACCATGTCAAATAGTTGGTTTCATCCAATTTGAAGGGGCTGAGAACCAATGCTGAATTAAGGGTATGGCTTCTAACGGCTTGTTGTCCCATACTACTGTTATGAACCCCACTACTAGCACTACTTTGTTCTGCCATTTAATAGGTAGATACAATATATACCAAGGAATAAACTTTTCAAAGGATATCAACTAATTATACTACACTTTAGAACAAGAATTTATACCAAAGAAGCGGTGGGAATCTCAGTACTAATAACAGAGCTAATGAACAGTGCCGATGAACAGTGTTTTTCTGAAAAATAAGGACCAATCTCTGATACCATGTAGAAAGGAATACTCAGAGTTTAGGTTTATAATTCTTTAATTTCATCTCAATTACATTGGTTTATATACACAAATATATTTATGGTAATCTCTAATTACAGCTATGTATACACAATAATTATGGGAAATGACTAACTATAATTATGAAAACCATATCATATCTTCTAAGATTATTAAGAGACCTTTCTTTCACTTGCATTTTATTTTTATTTTAGTGATACAGGCCAATTAAGAATAGGACCCGATGACACATTAATATCACTAGGCCACTTTCTTCTTAACACTTTATCAAAGCCAAATATTGGGAAAAGAGAGAAATGAGACTTTCAATCAGCCAATTTCCCGTTAAACATGAGAACCCAATCTTTGACCAAGTTCACAGCTTTCAATTTGAAGTGGACTATTACCCGGCCAGCTCACATTATCTAATATGATGTATGGATTACAATTAAAAGAGAGAGGGGTCTTTGACAAGCTGATATGAATTCCTTTGCCTCTTATATGCCATGGGTAAGCTACAACAATATGCCAATAGATGTTTCTATACATAAACGTACAGAAACAGAACATTGTACTGCCTTATAAAATTAGAAACTGGACATTTTTTAACATCATGAAGACTTACTGATCACACTCTATAACAGTTGATGAAAGTGTTGAACACGTGTCTGAAATGAAAATTTTAATATTTAAAAAAAGAACATCAAAAACAAGTTTGAATCTTGTCTAAATTCTTGACTCTGAAATTGATAGTGAAGTTTTTGATACTCATAGGCATAACGTGAAAGCATATTTCAATGATAAAGATTTTTTCCCAGAGGAAGAAAAACAAGTTCAAATTTTATATAACTAAATAAAAAGTTAAAAAAAAAGAGCAAGTAAATAGTAACAGAGAAAGAGCATCAAATTTAACATCTAATTCAACTAACCAATCTCACTGTAGATTTCTGACCACTCGGAAGGGTTATGCTATGTGGTCCAATACCATGGCAACATTCATGGCAAATTGTGTGAGTGAAGAAAGAATCGAAGTCCACATAATCCTGTTGCTCCTTTGTAATACATACAACAGCTATAGGCCAAAGAATTAGCTTGAACCTGCTTATATAAAGTAGGTTTGACATATCAAAACATATCCAAACTCGGTATTAAAATTTTCATAGCCAACAAGAGAAATACTTTCATCATGACAGAATCTTCACAGGAAAGTACTATTACTTTGCTTCCGAAACATTCTTAAGCATGACCATTGATGTTCCCCGATCTTTTACTATCCGTTCATCATTTGGAAGATTAAATGCCACTGTTTGAGGGCCCTTCACATCCTGCCAGAAATTTTTACTTCACATCTCATTTTGAATTCACATATGTCCAGTAACATTTAGTTACGGAATCGGAAGACAGAAATTTCTCACAAGAAAGTGTACCATACACAGGAAAATTTATTTAACTTAAGTTGTCATGTAACTAAGTAAAATGAATTGCCATAACAAGTATTTAGTGGAGTACCCTTGGATTCATTTGCAAAGCATTGCCGGGCTGAACCACATGAGTTATATTAAATAGTGTTCAACATATTCTTCTCCAATTTTCCATTTATAATTGGTGTTTATTTTCCGTTATTATTCTACCTTGGTTGTTTTTGGACCACTTTCCAATCGTTATAGACTCTAACTGGGTGAAGTAGGGTTCAACAACTTCTAAATTTGAGAATATGTGCTTTCTTAGCCTTTTTTGAAGGAACAGTTTTCCGGTGGACAGAGGAATGTCAGTGGAGGTTGGGGGGTTTAGTGTTAGTGAAGAAATTAAAAGGAGCTTCAACTTTAGGACACAAATATGAAAGTATTCAGATGTTAGGTTGTAAAAGGAGGCAATTGTGAAGAACAAGGTTTCTGTTCTTGTTGCTATACCTTTTGATGGGATTTTCATTCTTTTTGTCATTTGAAAAATAGAGATGTGTAGGATTTAGCTTCACTTCTTACCATGGTCCCTTCTTGTTCCTTTTCCTTCCATGACAGTCTTGTTTAGCCGCTTGATCCTTTTGGAATTCTGTTTTTAGTCCTATTTTTCTGCCCGCAATGGTTCTTGGCCACATGTCTTTATGTTGGCATCTTTTCTTTGGAAGGCAAAGGTTCCACTAAAATAAAAGCTTTTGTGTGCCTTCGTGGAAGCTCAAGATGAGTGATATGCTTTACTGGCATAGGTTGCAAAATATTTGTTTCTTGATGGTGTTGACCCACTCACAGATTATTCTTCATTGCTCACAACCTTTATCAGATTCGCGGTTTTGGAGGGTCTAATGAGGTCATAATATTGTGGCGCCATGGCTGCTTTAAAATTATATTAGACTTACAGTTTGAACACTACGCTAGGAGTTTTTAGGGAAATAGTTGCAGTTTGAACTTCTGTGGGAGAGGGCATGCCATAAGTATAACTAGCTTCTTCTTGGACACACTGGCTGCCCTTCTTTGGGGGCTTGTCGTTCTCTCCTTTTTTTCTTCATCGAGGATGCCTTGTATTCTGCTGTAAATACTACTTTCTAATAAAAGTAAAAATAAAAATTTCACTCAAAAGATGTAATAACATAGTAATATGACTCAAGATATGCAACAATAATAGCAATTTCTATAAAAAGATATTTAAATTGTCCAAGGAGAAACTTTTCTTGTTCTTTATTTTTTCTATTTCTTTGTTATTTTATTTATTTATTTATTTTTTATTTGTGACAAGTTTGGTCAACGGGTGTCTTCTTAATTTCTTTATACTCTTTCTTTTGTGACCCTTCATGAAAGAAAAAGAAACAGAATTCTGTTGTGTTTATAAACACAAAAGCTTCTTCAAAGCTGCCTCTAAAGAACAGAAACCAAATTGTCAATCTTGATTGTTGGTGAAATATTGTATGTCAGAACAAGAATATAAAATAAACTAGAGTTTTCATACACTTCTCAAGGACTCACCCCAGCATTATATAGAAGCTGAACGACACGAATAGGAGCAGCAATCACATCTTCTGATTTGTACATATTGTCCAGTGGAAGATTTTTCTCCAAAACCTATGCCAAAAAAATATTTATTAGAACGAAAAAGTATTTAAAAAATGAAAAGGAATAGAAAGGGGGGAATTTAATTATTCAAATGGGGTGATTTTACAAAAAGCACCTGCAAATGGTCACCAAACAGCTTAACTTGAGCAGTTGCTTTGTCATCGCGAACTCCAATGAATGCCTCGAATGTCGCCTAAGGACCAAAATTGCATGATAAGCTCCATATACCACCAAAGAACAAGATTAATCGGCAACAAGAATTCAATAGTTTAAATGCTGTTTCAAAAGATTACCATATATAGTTTACCTTTCTTTAAGTAATAAAAGAACACTATTTTCTTATTTTGTAGTCCGAGTATAATCAACTTCTAAAGTAAAAGTTCAGAATCCGAGTTTACAGTTATTAAGTCTTCGCATTCGTATGTGCAAAATCTTCTATGTTTAAAAGTTGTTTTTGGAAAAAGTTTGCAATTTACAAGAACAGTAAAGAAAAAGAAAGACCTCCCACTTCATCCCAGTGCGTGCAACAGAATTACCATAATGTTCACGATGACATGCAAAGGCATTTTAATATAATATAAATATGGCCTGATTGAGAATTTGCACCTGACTCGAGACATACTTTATCTAAATTTGTGTATTACTGTTGTTTGGCTAGAATAAAATGGAAGCATCATTCTAATACTTTCAATGTTAGGTTAGGGAACATAAAGATTTATTCGGATATTCCTAGCTGCTAATCTCATCTCTGAATATTCTCGTCTGTATAATGGTTTAAAGAAGTAGCTCTGGATTTTAGATACTGATGTAGCCTTTTATTTCATTTTCCAACTTCTTTTTTCATTAGTAGGTTAAAAAAATGCATTCTTTTCTTTTCTTTTTTATATATAAAAGATATATTATTTTGCCTCAATTTCATTGTTGATAAAAGTCACTATACTCTAGTACATGTTAGAATAAACTATGGCAAAGAAAGAAATCAACGAAGAATACTAAATCACAAGAATACAAGATTTACGTGAAAACCTAAATCGGGGAAAACCATGGGCAAGAGGCAGAAGAGGATAATAATCAGAATCCAATACAAACTGTGAAGAGATCTCTCACAACCTAAAACCCCAAACTGCCTAATCCATTTACCTTTCACACTATCTTGTATCAAGTACTCATAATTTCTCATTCAAAACTTACTCAGCTTGTTTGGAAGGCAACATGTAAGAACCATTTCAGTGTTAACATCGAAACTCCGCACGAATAATATAAACACAAAGCAAGTCGACTCAAAATTATCATGCAAACAGAAAGCTAAACCTAGATTTATCAGCAACTCTTGTTCAACAATGAAATTCTAGGAGCAACTCAATTTGTTATGGATAAGAACTAAAGAAGGGTGCATAGGAATGAAGTTGATCATTTACCTTGTATCCAAAAACTGCATCTTCATAAGTCTCGTATGGACCTATAGTAATGTCCAGCTTAGAGTCCTTGAGAGAATAAAACAAACGTTAAAATTTGATTGCTGCTAGAAACTAACAAAAATAAGCACATAAGTAATAACTAACAATTTTTTACAAGAAACTCCAAAGCTGAACAAGACACCAGAGCATTTGAATGTAACTATTTCGCAACAAAATTTCTTATGACACTAATATGACCTTTAAATATGGTGGCGAAAGCTAGAATTCTAGCGGTGTTGTTGCAGGAAGGTTACAATGATTTCAACAATGGAAAACAACTTTTAACAGATATTATTGCTTTTAGTAGGTCCTTAACCACACTTTTCTAACCTCAAGGATAAATAGTGAAGCAAAATATTAGAGATTTCATTACGCCTATTCAGTAAACAGAGTAGTATTTGTTTTAGGCTTGTGCATTAATTAGGCAGTTTCAATTCACTAGTTCTCCAAAATGATTCTGCTGAGAGAATATTGTCTAGGTGGGGTTGCCTATAAACTAAAGGTATTAAAAGCTAAATTCAGATTTCAGGACAATTTCCAACGTAATAAATGCTAAATTGATATGGGCAAGACTGATGAGCATATTTTGTCGGTACATGACCATTAGCAAATTATCATTATCTTCCTACTCTACCACTGGGGTGGCATGTCATCCAAGAAAAGTCCCATATCTAGTACTTTGAAAGGAAAAGGCTTGGCATAAAGAGGATAGGTGCTTATATTGGAAGCAGCTTGGCTAATCCTTGACCTTCATCTTTTATTGGTGTATAACTTTGTTCAAGCGAATCAGCAATTCCATACAAGTTTTCCCGCATTATTTGCTACAGCAAGCCTTATTAGCTGTTAACTCTTTCTCAAAATCTTATTTTCAGTGATCCAATGAATGTACCATTTATCATTTGATTTAATATTATAAATGTCTTTCCAAATAAAGTTACTCAAGTATCTTGACAGCTCATGCTTTCTAGAATAATTCAAAGCTCCAAGATTTTCTTCAGCCAGATGAGTGGGGAATGGCTTGAGAAACACCTATCTGAAGATTCCCATAAACTAATTGTATGTCATTCCACCTTCTGAAAAACTCTCATTGTAGAAACAAAAAATACCATAAACTCAAATAACTACATAACATAAAGTCGAAATAGAAAAGCTTCACTGAAACAGATAATTTGTTACAACTAAACTCAATGCCTTTTATTGACAGTGTAATAGTAGAAAGAATATGGAAAAATAAATAAAATAATTATTATTATAATAATAAACAAAAAAGATAAAACAAAAGAAATAAAAACGAATATAATAAATAAAACAAATTAAAATGATAGAAAGCAAGAAAATACATAAATTACAAACTCATTACATATATAAACATACATACACATACATATAAATAAGACGGATAAGTTCTACTTCATGAATAAACATAACTTTGTAAAAACAGAATCAGATCCACTAGGTAACACTATAATAGTGCACAGATTGATTGTGAATACTATGCTTACCAATTCCATCCATGCTATATCTGAGTCATAATAGTCATTTGTAAGAAAAGCATCAGCCTTGCTATGCAGCAGCCTCTTCAAACTACACAAGGACTATGTTAGAAGAACACAAATTGGCAAAAATTTAATAACCTGCAAGAAAGAGGAAATTAATAATGACTATACCTAGGTGAACTGGTCATGTCCCCTGCTTTGTGGAGTAATTCAGCAGCTTTTTCAAGGAAAGGCTTGTATTCTTGAGAGTAAGGGACAATATAAAGATCATGAGCAAGAGTAGAGTTAACTGGTGTATCGCTGAATTGGGATGTGTCCAAAATCAATTCACTGTGCCTTTTAATAACGTTGAAAAATCCTGTTGCATCTTGTTTTTGGTCCGCCGTAAGGCTGGCATTCCATAATTCAAATTCCTATTACAAGAAAGAGACTCTTTACACCTTCATGCTTGAATGTAAACAAAATATGATCATTGATGCCTTATTTCACAGTCATACAAGTAGATGGAATGATATGTAAGACATGATGTTTCTGAAGCATGTAACATAAACTTCCCATCGTATACCATTTTATCCATATCTGGTGGGTAGAAATTTGCACCAGGTGGTTTGAGTATAGGAAAGGCAGATCTATATTCAAGACCCTTCCATCCAGTAACTGGTTTTGTAGCCTCAGGAAGAAACTTAACAGCTGAGTCTGCAGTTGTCAAAAATGCCTCATTTTCATCAAGGCAGGACCTGCCAAAGAGAAATACCACACATGCTTCACAAATAATGCATAGTATAAAAAGAACAATGACTTTTCTCTGGAGATCAATTTAGAGACCTTGCAACAGAAAAGAGTATAAACTTAAACGTTAAGTCACCGGAAAGGATATATATCCCCATGACATGCACATTTGATTGAATAATCACTAGCGCCATTGGTGATGGACATAATTGTCACAGAACACTTCAATTTATAAGTTCGTTTTTATAGGAAAAGAAATTTCATTAGAAGAATAGAGAGATTACAAGCAGAGGGGGAGCAATGACTACTTTAAAACCAAAGAATGGATACTTGAAAGAGCATGAGATAAGTTAGTAATTAGAAAGAGAGAAAAAGAAGAGGAAGAAGAAGCGTGGCAGAATGTGTTATGTAAATCCCTTAAACATCAATACCATCTCTTATATATGAGAAAAGGTATTACGAGGGAAAGGCTAAAAAGGACATAGACTAGTAAGTAAATTAATATAACTTAACACAAAGACAGTCTTAAATGAAAACTTGAACGCTCGTCACTCTTAAGGCCAAAGGCCAACAATATAAATAAACATAATGACATAGGAAATACTAAAGATTTTAGAATTAGCTAGCAAATGGTTAATAGTTACAACATGGTGCAAGATAGCAAAGCATCTTAGGATAAGAAGTCAAAATAGAAAGGCGTGTATCAGAAGAATGATCATAACTTGTATATGAATAAATGAAGGTAATTGTTAAATCCACAACACTTTTTGTAATTTCCACAACAAAAGTATCGTTGTAGATGTATAGCGACGGTGAAAACCGTCGCTATAGGATCTATAGCGACACTTTTGTTGTGAAAATAACAAAAAGTGTTGAGGATTTAACAATTTGGACATTCTCTTATATATATATATATATATATATGTAGACACACACACTAAGGCTGCACAAAAAAGCCAACTGAACCAAAAATACCAGTAAGACCAAGCCGACCAGCCAGATCACTGTTAAACCGTCTAACCATTGCTTCAAAGAATTGAAAAAATGAACATACTCGGTTGGTCCCGATTTAGCACAAAAAAACTTCAGGACTGAAATCCACCATATGTTTATAGAATTATCTATATTATCTATATATATATATATATATATATATATATATATATATATATATATATATATATATATATATATATATATATATGTATGTGTATATAATTACTTAAGTTCTATTCAGATTATTTTGACTTCAAATGAGTGAGAGACAGACTCATAAAAATGCTCTAGACCTAGGGATTTCTTTCTCTCCCCGTCACCTACTATGGCTCTTTCCCTTACTGTGTAGGCCATCTCCTATCAAGATTTACTCATCCTAGCTCAAATCTACTAGCTTTATCTCAGATCTAAACACCCAATGTATGTATTGAATCAATATCTAAATCTATATTGGGGATTTGGAATTTTATTTGGGTCACTAACTTCAGCAAGAGTTGTTCCAATTACATTTAAAAGTTGTTTTAAGAAAAAAAGAAATTCTTTTTTAGGATGATTTAATTTATTTTGTGTATATATTTGATAATTTTGTCCATTGTTGAGCTTCTGTTTGAAGGTGTACTGGACAATTAGTTTAAAAAGGTTTAATCAGGAAAGGAGAAATATAGTTGCTTCTCTTGAAAACTTGTTCTAGTAGTTTCAGTAAGTTTAAATTTCATCATATTTTGTGGATTTTGGATTCTTTAGATTTAATACTCACATGTATCCATTTTTTGTTAGGAAGGTCTTACAAAAAGTAAAAGGCCCTCCAAACCAAAAAACCGGCCAAACCAACTAATGCAAACGAATGGCCTGAAATTGACCAGAACCAAGTCTTGCGGTCGACTTTGGTTTTGCATAGTTAAAACTGGGGAAGGGTTCAAAATCTATTTACTAAAGAAAACCTGTCAAAACCGCTCTAGTTTTGAAGAATGGTTTGTATGCATGTTCAAGGCTTCAAGCTTGGTCATAGGGTGAGGCTTTTGAAATAAATTGAGAGTGGGATGAGTTTCTAAGAACATAATCCCTCTGTTCCCAAATTAGAGACATATTTTGACTTTTAAGTCAACTTGCAAAATCTTAAAATTCAAAATTGAGATAAAAGTCAATTACTAGCACCGTTTAGTTTGTTTACAATGGTTATAGTTGTTTATATTATAATCAAATAAATTCCTAACAATTTTGAATGTTAAGATTTCACAAATTGACTTAATGTATCTAATTTTGGAACTAAGGTAATACTTTCATTATTTGTGAGGGCTAAAGGATCCAGGTCCATAAAGATGTTCGGTGTGGAGAGGTGTGCCTGGGGAGAGTTCCGGATGTTTTTGTTATTGAAATGCAGATTTAGGCTTTGGCGGTGGATTATGTGCTAGAGGTGAGTGGTAAAGGCTCATAACATCCCATATTCAGGAATCATAGTCAGCCTTGGGAGTTGGGGACTGATTCATTGTTCTTAGTGTTGATGGCGATGGAAGAAGGTTGTACATGATGCTATCTTGGTGAAGTCGAATCACATCATCATCCAGAGGTGTGAGGATGAGACTTTCCGTGGGGATGAATCTGAAGATGTTGGATCCTAAGAAAATTGTTGTTTTCTCCTAGAAAGCAGCAGTCCCCATTTTAACGAGGTTAGGGAGGACTGTAGTAATTGCTATTGTATGTCTAGTAAGGCAGAGGAAATTGCAAATCATTTGTTGTTTCGTTGAGAGGTGGCCCTTAACCTCGGTCTACTATTTTTGCACCCTTTGGAGTTGCTTTGGTGATGCTGAGGTTGGTTATAGCTTTTCAAGGCTGGAAAGGGGTTAGGCTATAAAACATGCAGTAAGAGGTGTGATATGGTTCCTCATTGCTTATGGTAAATAATTTGGAAGAGACAGATAGAAGTTTTAAAATATCTATGAGGTCTACTGTGTTGATTCCCAATATTTCTTTAAGACTCCTACTTATTTGGCAGGAGTTTTTTCCAATGTATATAGTTTCTTTCATAGTTGTCACGGCGCCACGACGAGTCATGGTGGTAGTCGACTGCCTGGACGCCTAGGCGATAAGGCGACTGCTATGTCGTCCGTATGGCGACAAGTTGTTTACAATGTTCTATTTATATATTATTTATTTTACTTAACAAGTATATTGACAATAAAACTTTATATACATTAAAACTCAAAACATAACACTATGGAATAACATTAAATGTATAATTATGTAAATACTTAGCAATAACAATCCAAAAACAAAACACTTGATATTAAAGTAAAAGAAATGGTGCTTGAGCTGCGATGGGGCTCGGAAATGGAGTCGCCGAAGCTCGAAGAAGTCGCGATCCACTCTAAAGAAGTCGCGATTGAGTCTCCAATACAAAGATGTGTCGAATCCGATTACTGATAAGTTTTTTAGGGTTTTTTTTTTTTCCCTGGTTTTTAATCGATCGGTCATGGGTTAATGGGTCATGTTGGAACTTGTTGGAACTCATGGCTCATAACTGAGAAGTCCTCGAAAAAGGCCAAGTGCGGAGCGGAGTGAGCGAAGCGGAGCGACTAAACGGAACGAAACTTCGCAACGCACTGGCCCATCTGGTCTTGAACCGAAGGTTTGGGGGGGGTGTGGGGGGTGTGGTAGTGTTACAAGGGCATTATGGATATTCAGGCTATAATGTGAATTAGAGTTGTAATAGAAGTAGCAGTTATATATACTTTTTATTGAAAAAACTATGTACTCAGACAATTAATAAAACATCTCGTCGCTCCCGTGGACGTATCTAAATTGGGGAACCACGTAAATTCCTGTGTTGATTCTTTACTGTCGTGGATCTAATCCTAACAGGTCAAAACTATAAAATACTTTGGTTGGGCCAAAGCTGCTAAGGCGTGCGCCATGGTAGCTCGGCGTGCGTCTCAAGGCGTCGCCTAGCGACGCCTTGAGACGCCATAACAACTATGGTTTCTTTTGTTTATTCTTGTAAAGAGTTTGCGCTAGGAGTGTAGTTGTACTGAATTTTATTGATTCCTTCTAGTATAGAAGAAGGGTTTGTACGTTGGAGAGGGATGGAGTGCAGAGCATAATAACCTTTTGTTCTACGTCTATTTTTGTATGCATAGTATACAAGACCCGTTTGGCATTTTTAGGGGGGAGAAAATGATATGTGGACTCGCATCATTTGCCTACCGTATGTTCTGTTTGTCAGTTGTCAGAAGTTATAGTCAGTTCCAATCTCTTAAGAAACCATAGAAGTGTGATACAACAATAACGTATTCCGACTCAGATCTTCATATTTTAATGGTAGCAATTACCTCTACACAAAGATTAAGCACCTAAAGAGGTAAAATTCAATTAAAATCTCTCTAAACATATAAAACCTTTTCCTCAACATAATCTTCACAATATGATGAAGCTTTTCAATCGCTAATATTATGACAAATTGAGATGTCACATTAAGATATTGGTCTACCATTTGATAAACACCATTCTCAACTACCTAAGCTATCATATCAATAGCTTATTGAAAAATAAGAAACCAAATTTTCAACAAGCTGTAACACACCGTTAGCGCGTGTCATCCAGAAGTGTAACCTTATCTTTCACCCTAACTTTATCCTAAGAAGACATGCATATGTGTGTATGTGTTTGTGTGCGTGTGTGTATATATATATATATATATACATATGTTGATTTGATTGCCAAGATCAACCAAGCTTTCATACCATGTGGAGAAATAAAGAAGGAAAGATGTTTTCTATTATATATCTCACGATGTACAATAGAGAACCTTTATATAGGTTTAATCATGCAATCCCCAAAATTATGCTATTAGAATAATATCCTAGAAGTCTTACTGCTCGTTACAAAACATAATCTCAAAATAAAAAGATTCAAACCAAACTTAAAAAGAAAATATTTTATCTCCAATACTCCCCCTCAAATTGAGGGCCTCTTCAATTTGCACGAATAAAATAAAAAGAAAGAAAAAGAAAAAATGATGTATATATATATATATATGCAAAGGCGTACACGTGTAAATTTGACAGTATCTGCTCAAAGCCTCCAACAAAATAAATTTTATGTTCAAAAAACAAGCTTATCCAACAAACTATTTTTTTATGTTCTCAAAAAAACCAGCAGGAAATCATTAGACCTGACCACTAGATACAATTTATTCAATCATCACATAGAGCATGCTCAAGGAGATGAATGTTTTATTCATAAATCAGGGAGAAATAAATCTTAAATGGCACTACTTAAAGGAAGACTTACCATGGACTTTTGTTTATCAAATAATATTTCCATTTTAACTTGTCCAAATGAGAAATTTCAGCACGCTTATTCAACCAATCCCTTAAAGAAGGATTGCTGTACCAAGCCTGATTGCAAAACAAAAAAAAATTAAACTAATAAAGTAAATAAACAGAAAATCAAAGACCTTCAGTATCAAACAAATGAAATAGAGCAATTGTTTTTTCTTCAGAATTTCTTGCTATAGATATAAATGTGAAACCAAACTTGACATAGCTACCCCCACCCACCCGGCATGGCCTTAACAAGAATTAAGTGAAGGCAATGCAGAGCTGCAAGAACCCGATGTGCTCTTCTATAATTGGAAGCCACCTTCTGCAGTGGGACCATAACTTGTATGTGAAAATCTGATATTACACTTTCAGAACAAGCAGCCAAGGACTATAAACCCAAAAAAAATTAAAAAAAAAATGAAATGAAAAAAAAAATAGTGACTAGAAATATGTTCATTAGAACCTAAGAGATTCATCTCAAATATCTTTCCAAGATTTCAATGTGGCATCAGAAATGATGTAAGGACACCATTAAACAAGATTTATAGAAAGACATATCAATATGAGACCAGTGAGAGACATTACGCATTCCACATTAATCTACAATATATCACGAATACATTCAGGTCTATCTGTTTACAGTCTATCCACGGTCAACTTAACACTATATAGTTCAGTTCACATATGAATATAAGTTATTCTGTAATATTCTGAAGCTATTTTCGTTTTTCATTTCCAGGGTTGTTTCCAAACAATTCTCCTCTCATCATGTCTGATTTGTTCTTCATTGTATAATTGAGTTTGAAATGGAAGACATGAAACTTGAGATATTCCTTTATAAAGTAAAAAATGTGATAAAAACAACTGTACACATGTGATAATGTCCAAACTAGCTTATAAGGTCTTATGGTTCTGACTTTGGGGTTTTGTGACTTTTGTCTTATAGGTTTTGATTACTTGATCCAGCTAAAACCAAGTTAAATAATTTTGGGTCTTTCAGGTTTTTCTATTAAAAAGGCTACTCTTTGAGATTGACTAGGTATAATCTAGTCCCTTAAATAGGGATATTGCTTTCCGATTACGTTAAAGGAGCTAGCATGTCTTCTACAACAAATTTGATGGATATATTCAAATTTAGCTAGAATTTGGATTTGGAATAGTGGAAGCTTTGAGGTTTGAAGAGTAACCCCGCACAATCTTCCAACTACTTCACTCTTGCAAGATGACATAGACACTGCTATTTAATGTCAATATATTGGAATCACCAAATGCCAGGTCCTTGATTAGATATAATGAAGATACAAGATTTGTTCTCAAATTTGGATAATTGGCAGATTTTCAATTTATAATGATAGGAGTATGAATCAAGAAACTCAGGAATCTGAGCTAGTGTGCTGACTAATACAACCTGAAGGTGAAAAATGTCATCCATTACAGTGGCAGCTTCAATAATTAACTCCAGAGCCCCTTTGTCGGCATCAGTGAGGCCCATTATCTGTATGAAGAACCCCAAAATAATAATAATAATAATAATAATAATAAATATAGAGGTCACAAATCTATTGCATGTACAAGTTTTAGAGATAGGGAGATGACAAAATTTGAAATAAAAGAAAATTACAATCACCATCAATTAACAACATAAATGTTTCTTCTGCAAAAAACATCAACTCACATTTTTAAGCATGTAGAGAATCAATAAGCAAGTAACAAATACATATATTGACCACTTTTATGGTGGATCCTTTAAAACGTGGCATGCGCGGTTGTTCAGATGAAAGGTAAAAACAAGCATTTCTTTGTTCCTTTATGTGCTTACTAGGAGAATCTAATATAGATAAGTAGGCATTCTAGAGGATAATTAATAATACATAACTGATTAAGACAACCGTAAAATGAATGAAGGGCCTTCATAAGGAAACCAAAAAAAAAACCTGACCACCTGCCTTATCACTAAAGCTAGAAGTAAACATAAATCAATTTTAACAAAATGGTGGGTTGTGGTTATAGTTAATAATTCCTATTTTAAATTCTGCATCCTCCACAAAATTACTCTGATTATATGCATTCATTCAGAAGGACAAGGACAGATAAGATAAGAATAGAAGTCAAGAGAAAGATGATTAATATGATACAAGGAAATAAAATTTTCATTGTTGCAACTATCAAAGTAACCGAGCATAATAGCAACAATAAAATCAATAGTATAGAAAAAATAAAGCACAACAAGAAGTTAAAACCTCCGCGTTGAGAGAGATAGGAGCATAGCGACTGAGCTTCTTTTGTAGATTCAAACTTTGTGCTTCCATATTTCCTTTGTACCTGTTGGAATTACATTTTAACCAGCTCAGTAGCCACTTTATGTGGACAGATACGGAAACGATACAAAACGTCATACGTGATACAGAATTTTCAAAGGAAAAAGAAAAAAAAACTATACAATGTATTGGGGATACATTGAAATTTTATATATTTTTATAGAAATACATATAATTACTAAATTATACTCCCTCCGTCATTGTTGACTTTTTGAATGTCAATTTGAGACATTTTCAAGCACAAAATTGATATAGATTCACTAATTTTAATCAATACTATGATGAATATTGTAAACTATCTAAAAGTAATATGAATTATAAGATTTATTGTTTTATAATTCTAAGTGCATTGTATCAATTTTGAAATAAAAAATGTTTCAAAGTGAGGTTTATAAAGTCAATAATGATCTTATATTTTGGAACGGAGAGAGTATTAAATAATCATAAGCAAGTAGTTAACTACAAAGCTTTAGTTCATTTAAAAAACTAGGACATATTATAACAAAACCAAAAAGTAGGAACTTAACATTTGCGTCAGATATCAGCATTTTCTAGTCCTAACACTTACGACTAGCACTGAATTTTTCATTACACTGTCAAAGATAGGAGGCAAATATTATATCAAAAAGACCATAATAATCTCGAAGTCCTAAGGTATAAAGCAGCCGGCAAAATAAAAACAAGATAAAGCAAGCTAATTCTATCGCTAAACAAGTCATAACATAGCATCCAAATCTCCTTGCATATCAGTAAGGATCCCTAGAGTATCCGGAAGAGTCCAAAATAAAAAGATTAAAATTAATAAAATTGAAGTATTCAATAGTATCGGATACGTATCCGGATTCCGGAAGTATCCATAGAGTATCAGTGTTCGATTCGTGTTTGACACGGATACGTCGACCTTCTAGAAGTGTCCGAGCTTCATAGCGTGAGACAATTCAGAGATCCATCCATGTAAAGATTCCAAAAAAAGAATAAGTGGTTCAATTTTTTAGTTCAAAAAGATTCCATATCTAACCATGTTTGGTTGTCATTTCTCTTAGGCTATGTTTGTTTGCAAGGATTACACTTGGGATACGACTATTAATCCCAAGTGTCTTGTTTGTTTTTAAATTTGGATTTGGGACTATTAGTTTATAAAATGACTTAATATGGGGGATTATTTAATACCATGTCTAGCTAGGTCCCATCATGTGGGATTAAAAATTTATGGACAAAATTAACCTTAAAACTTTTTAAATTTATTGTCTCAAAATTGATTAGTGATTTTGAGGTTGAATTTGACTGAGATGGCATTAAGGGGGTACTGATTATGCTGACGGTTAGGTGACTCTGGGCTAGTACTTTAGCAAAGTCCATGAGTGGGATTTATTTTAGTGCAAGTTTTTAAATTTATGTATGTAATTTTTAAAATGTATAAATTAGTATCGTAATTTATTTGCTACGCATGAGAGTTGTAAGTACAATAATTTATATAGTACAGTAATTTAGAAAATAGTGGAAGTTTTAAAATTTATATAAGCATAATTTTTAAAATGTGTGATTTTATATAGTACAGTAATTTATTTGCTAGCTTTTAGTTAAAAATAAAAAGTTTATTTCTCACTTTTTGTTTGGCATATTAGTTTTGATCCTGATATATTATACATTGTCATAGTCGTTTTTTGGTTGTCTAATAAATACATTTTGATTGTTTGCCTAATTTTATTTTTTCAGTCCAAGCCAATTTTAATTATAATTTAAAATATTATTAGTAAGAGAAGCATGGTGAACTCACTAACTTATTTTAACAGTATTTAAAAATTTATAATTAATTGTTCATCATTTTTGATATATAAACAAGTTTAAATTATAATTTAAAATATGTTACTGTTGGTAAGGGTATGGTAGTCCAAACAATATTTTTTTATCCAATCCTTTAATTAATACCGGAAAAAACAAACATAACATGTGATTATTTTAAGTTATTCCATGAATAATCCTATAAAAAACAAACATGTGACTAGGACTACTTAATCATAGGATTAATAGTCTTGGAGATTATAATCTTGCAAAAAAACATGGCCTTAAGGTGTCCGGTGCATTAAAAATTCGATATTTGCTTCTTTGTAAGAAAAAGAGAAGAAGAAAATAAATAGTTTTTGTTCAATAACACCCTGCCAAAAAAGAAGTGTTTATAACTTGTCCAAATGAAACCATTTGTTATCAAAGAAAAACTCTTGTTCCAAAAGAAGATTTACAATCCAGACTCAGTTTTTTTATTTTTTCAGTAATTTGGCCCAAAGTATGGGATCTAGAAACAAATTTTGCAGATGAAGAAAATGCAAGATGAATGTATATAGCAATAATTCCTGTCAATGAACAATAAATTCTCAAAACAATTATATATAAAAAATTAAAAATAAAAAAGGAAATGAAGTCTCAAACTCAGCATCCAAGCAATGGGCATTATTCTGACTTTTTACAACCATTTTAAGCACCTTTGTGAGCAAAAATGATTTAACAATTGGAAATTATGACACAATGTTTCCATAACATACCTTTTCGCTATTATATCAAAGAGTTGACCATATTGACCATCTACATCATAAGGGACGTATTGAGGATCTTCCATAGCAAGTAAGCTTCTATACTCCTCAATGGAGATATATTTAACAGCTGAGACTTCTGATTCCTAACAGAGAATAAAATTTTCAACAAACTTTCAGATTCCTGTGGAAATAAGCTTACATTGAAATGTTGAAAAAAGTCTCAAAGAATTAGTTGCAAGGATCAAATTGTTCGCAACAGTTTAATTTCTCAGATACGTCTTAGCCAAAACGAAATTTAGACACCAAAAACAAGTCGATGCAATTGCAGGCCAAATTTGGAATAATAGAATTATATTTAAGGTTTTACAAGAGAAATAGAACGAATAGTAGAGAAAACAAATAAAAGTGAAGATACTGAGAGAGAACACTGAATAAGGGTTTTGTAGTACTAACATATTACTACACCACATTTTCATATTAACCACATAAAGTTACAATACAAACCTTGCTCACTAACATACCGTCGACCAGTAATTGTCTTGAGTCAATGGAAACGAGCTTTATTACCAACCCAACCAGACACAAACAATATAAGTTAATAATTTACAGAGAAGAGAAAAGAAGACAACATGGCTAGAACCCCCGAAGTAGTTCACACCCACAAAAGGGAACACTACTGAGGCACTCAAAGCTTTGGTAGAAACTATACAATATTCTACTTGTGGAACCATAAATATTGCCAAGAGACCAAGAATTATAAAGATTCATGAAATATGGAAGTAAATGACTAGATAACTGATAATCAGTCAGCTATATACATTTTACAAGTACAAGATAAGTTAGAGCATAGTGTAATGATAAAGTTTACCCCCCTCACCTGAAGAGTAAATGCCTCCAAAGGAATTGGCTCTATAGTTGTGACCAAATATACATCATTGTATTCATTATTGATGAATTTGCCATCATTTATAACACTGCAACCAAATGGAAGCCAATGATAGTTCATTCACCAAAAATATAATTTATTCTGGATATCCTAAAGCTTAAAGTGACAGGTAAACTGACTTCAAAAAGAAACATTTGCACAAGGCACAAGCACTAAAATAGGAACTAACACAATTTCATTAGTGGTTAGACACAGAATTCCAAGGATACGAAAAAACATGCATTAGACAGTACATGAAGAGACTTGTGGGAAAGAAGGCACAGACTAGGCAATGACTACAAACAATTTGTATATATGACATATTTAAGTATAATTTTTTTAAGGAAAAAGTTTATGGTAGAAAGAAGTGAGTATGAAGACAAGGGAAAGATAAACAAATTGTGGAAAACATATACAAAGTCTTTAATAAAGGAAAGCCCTCCAATCTTATATTTTTGTATATGCGATTTATAAATTAATAGAGTACTTACACTTCATTTGGATACATTTGCCATTTATATACTCGAGTTAGTTTATATTCAACTTTTCCTTTAATAAAGTTTAAATATCTAAATATGACTACACTTAACAAATACTAGCTCCATCCCAAATTAAGAGTCCTATTTCCTTTTATAGGATGTCCCAAAATGAAGAGTTTTTTTTTAAATGTCAACAATAAGAGAATTGTTACTTTCCTATACACTCGCTTTGCTAGGTCCAGGAAATTCTTCTCCAAGTAGATCCCATTCTATATACTTTTGAACTAAGTTAAGTTTTTGGGAACATTATCATTAGATTTTTGTTTCAAAAGTTGGAAGTTGTCAATGAAAGAAGGACTATTAATCTTTCTCTTCTCTTCAACGAAGTAGAAATCAACATATCAACTCATAAAACAAGCAGCTGTTTCACATATTCCATAACTGAAAATACAGCTTGCAATTTCCAAACTCAGATACTCCCGTCTGAAAAGAGAGTCCTAAATGTTTTTACAAATATTACAGTTTATATGATACACTTGGAATGATATTTTTCAATAATGTTTTCAGGTTACGGTCTACAATCCAACTAAACTCTTTCTTCAGCTAAGAACACTATTTCCTTTAAGTTTATGAATCATTCGAATCCAATGAACCTCTAACAAAGAAGTATGTACCCACTACCCATTAAAGAAGAATAAAGAAGGGGAGAAAGAGGAAAAAGCATTAGTCATGGGCCAAACTACGGTATCAGTCTTCAGTGGAAAGAGATTTAGTTGTTCAAAGTTAATAGGAAAGATCCCTTTGTCCTACCTTGGGGAACTTATTCAATTGCTAAAATCTATATGGATGGTTAAAACTATTATAACTTCATAACGTCACAAAGAAAATGCTTAGGCAGATAAAAAGTGCCAAAGGGATCTTTCGATTACTTTTCTTCATAAACGTATCTAAAATTTCTTTGCTTCATAAACCTTTAGTGCCTATATAGGCAAGCATAGGTACAACCATGGTGCTCACAATCCTAGGAGTAACTAAAGAAGGATTTTCCATGCCATATAAAATTATGTACAGTGCAGTTTATTTAGATGATGCAACACATTCTCTTTTTGTTTGCTTCCGGATTCTATAAAGAATTCTTTCTATCATCACTCAACTCACCAAAAAGCCGTGTCAATTATGTGAGGCAAAAAGAAGAAACGACAGTACCTTAAGCTTGTAAGCTATCAAGTATCAACAGTAAGTATAAATAGGAAAAAGACTAAACAATTTGAAATACTGAGGCAAAACGTTTGCACAATAGTATTAATGCATCTGATAATGTCTTCACGGAGAAAAAGTTATACACATCAGTAATAAATCTAAAAGCCAACATAGAAACAAGGGGTTTGATCTACCAACCATTCTTGAAGATAAATGAATATTAGTTCAAATGCATCCTTTGGAAGGACTACACCAAGCTCTTCATGAAGCTCCCTCCTGCAAGAATACAAAGACATTATTCCTATAAAGATGAACAATTTTCAACAAGTACTATAATTGAAAATTAAGCCACCAGAAACATTTTTGTTTTCCAAAAAAGTACCATGAAAGCAAGTTACTTTGTGACGCAGAACACAAGTGTCAAGTGAAAATTATTGAAAACTATTCAGGTCCTGTTTGTCACAGTTTTTTTTTCTTTTTTTTGCAGCTTCTAGCTTTTATCTTCTCATAAGTTGCTGGTGTAGAGTTTGTTATAGCTATTAGGCTCGAAAAATAAAAGCTGGGAAAGAGGCCCTTTAATGCACAAAAAAACTAGAAACCTGGAAGGTAGTTCTTCTGCAAATATTTAATGAAATTTTCATTTCTAAAAATACCCTCTATTTCATTCACCCATGTCTAATCACCATGTTAATTAAATATTTCAGTAATAGTATTATTCAAATATTTTAATTACATAATCACATCATTAATAAAATATTTGTTTATGGTATTAATTGATTTGATAATGATAATAATTAAGTATTTTGATTATGGCATTAACACATATTTTAATTATTGATAGTAATTATTATGATATTAATTAAATGATTTTACTATGATATTAATTACATATTTTTATTATTTTCATGATGATATAATTAAATATAAGTTCAATACTTTAATTATGATGCTAATTAAATACTTCATTATGGTGGATATTAAATATTACAATTGTGATTATTATATTTTAATTATTGTATTAGCTACAGTTTTTTATATAATTTCATTATTATATTAGATAAATATTATAACTAAATAATAATTGAATGTTTTATTATGAGATTAATTAACTATTTGATTATGAAATTAATTAAATATCATTTGTTAAAATAGTCACTACAACACCCTCCATTTTTATTATGTTAATGTATAATTAGAATTTATTTATTTTTTCAACTTAACTAATAGAAAGTAAAAGTTGCTTATGAAAAGTTTCTATTAGCGTATTAATGATCATTTGAATCACTTAAGCTAGCTTCTTAGCTTATTTGCCAAACAAGTCTTTACAATCTTTTAAGAAGCAAATGCAACCATGACAGAACACTATACAACTTTTGCAGAAGCAGAAGTTATCGGACCCATAATATATCAAATCGAAATCGAACCTTGCGACGAACTCTACAAGAATCATTGCATTTGACCATTATAAATGACTTTTTAAGTCCGAAAACTTGTTTTAAACTGTCTAGTCGCATGTCAAAGTTTGGTCAAACTTGGATTGTTTTTTTAAATTTTTGTTATTTTAATTTTCCTATTCCTAATTGATGTTGGGAAGTTGTTTAGGACTATAAATATGCTTATTAGGGCTTGTGAACAATTACGTTTTATCAATCAATATTATTATCTTTGTTCAATTTGTGAGTTCATTATCTTCCTTATGGTTATAAGAGTTTATCTTACATTCTTGTTGGTATGTCTAAACCTTCAAATCACGTTTGTGTTAGAGCGTTACAATCTAAATATATTCCCCTGCGTCATAAGCCAAAAAAAAATTGATTTGAGAAACGCTTTGGTGCAAGTAGTGATGCACAACAGGCAAGCCTGGTCCTGCTAGGCCTTGGTCGTTGACCATATCAAGCCTTTACTTTCGAACTGCAGGCCAAACCAGGCTTGGCTTGGCGCAATAATAGGTGACCTGTTGAGCCTGCAGACCAGGCCAGCCCCAGGCTGGTCTGGTCAGACCTACATCCGGCTCATCTAACGCCGCTGCCTCCGGCCCTCCGCCACCTTCGCCTCCACCATTCAAGGCGGTGCGTGTGTTGAAATCAAGAACCCAAACTCAACCAGCTACCACCTATCAACCCCCATTACCGTAAATATCAGCAATTTCAAAAGCGTGGATGAAAATTCAAGCAGCGGCGGATCCTCAAAACTTGATCAAAAGCGTGGATGAAGAAACAACACCACTAAAGACGACCCACTTCCTATTTCAGCTATGTGAAGCTTCAGCCCGTCCACTTCTATGTACTTGTGCTCTATTTCATTCATTTCTATCATATATATGTTTATTGAGAAAAAGGAAGTGGTTTGTTTGAGTTTAAATCAAATGTATGAGAGACATAAAGAATCTTTAGTTGTTTGGTGGTCAACATTATTAAAATATACATAGACAAAGTGCTAAATGTATATTTTAAAATATACATAAAGAATCTTTAGTTTTTTGGTGGTCAAGCCCAAACAGCCTTTAAATTTTTTTTCACATTTGTCAGCAGGTGGCAGGTGACAGGTGGGCAGCTTGACAGCAGGAGCAGGTGATCAACTCAGGTGGCAGGTGGGCAGCTTTGTCAGCAGCGCTGTAGCAGGCCAGCAGGTTCAGCTTTTTTCTTTTTCAATTTTTGACTGTTGCATCATGGCTCATGCATGCATGTCCTGTTGAGTGTTAGACCGGTCCAACAGTCCAACTGGACTAGCTGCTAGGCGCTAGGCTAGCCTGCTACTGCTTCCTTCCTCTTGGTCTTAGACCTTGGCGCTAGCCTGCTGGGAAACGGACCATAGCAGCAGCCTGCTGAGAAGAGAGTGGACTGGGCTGAGCCGCCTGGGCCTGGGACTAGGATTAGCAATTAGGTAAGGGAGTGGACCGGGCCTTAGGCCTCAGACCTCAGGCCGGTCCAGGCTTCAAGCCGGACCAGGCCAAAGGCCAGGCCAGTCCAGGCTTTTTGAAAGGCCAAGCCAGATATGATGAAAAAAACATGGTCTGTTCTCAGCCTTGCAGGTCGGGCCTGACCGGACCAGGCCGGACCAAGTTCAAGCCGCAGACCATTTGTGCACCACTAGGTGCAAGTCTGCAATCACTGACTTTTCACCTTTTCTAAAAAAGGGTGATAAGCAGTACTAAGTGATGAAAGTGTCTAAAATAGTACTGTTCACGTGGTCATATGTTCATGATGAACAACTTTTTTCCCAAAACAAGCACAGGATTCAAAACTAAAGAAACAATCATTAACACAAACACATAACCCTGAAGCTCGAATACCAACTAGGTTTCAACGTATAAACACAAGCAGAACATGTATAATTAAGAGAATAAAAAGAAAATTTAAGAAGAATGAATATACCACATAAGTAATACAAAAAACTACATCTTATTTTATTAAACTAAATTAAGATACCTATAACTAGGCTCACAATGAGTGCTCTCTAAGAAATTAGAACCACCGTATTCTACTAAGAGGTATTTAATGGATCATTTAGAGAAGAAAACATGGCTAGCAGTTTGAGGAATATCCATCCATAACAAAACAAGAACAGTTTCTTAAGCATTGTTTGGCTACTGCAACCAGTCCTCAAATAGCCAAATGCAAAGGTAGGAGCCAGTAATCAAATGGATGACATTTTAATAATTGTATGGTAAATATTTGCATGTAAAAAGTCAAAAACTAATAATACAAAAGAACACTAATTTTATCCTCCATAATACCCTTGCAGAATAGATATTTCAAAACTAAAGGAACTTTTTCATAAGGCATATTAGCCTTTGCAAAACTAGTTTCTTCGATAACTGCATCCATAGGGTTTGGTAGTTAAAGGTACCTGGCAGTGATTAGGGATGAGTCTCCTGCAGATATATGACCCGCACTTGAAATATCCCACAACCTAGGCCATGAATCCTTACAGTCAGCACGGCATTGCAGAAGTAGTTCTTGTGTGCTTTCAGCAAAAATCCAAACATGAACAGCTCGATGGTAATCCCCATCTCGATGAACAGCTCCCCTATAACAGGTAGCAAAGAATTTAATGCAAAGAAAGTTAATAGAAATTATTTCCCAACTACTCTGACATCTTAAGTTTGAGGTTCAATACTTACTGGCAAGTAAAATGGTATAAGAATATGCAAGTCCTAACATTCAGATATTAGCAATTCTGTAGTTCTACATGCAATAACTCGGACAGCAAATGAGAGTTTGTGGCTAAAAATAAAAAATAAAAAGTATTAGAAAAGGTTCAATGTATAGTCAACCTAAATAAATGAAAAACTTAATGGTCATTGATTCACAGAACAATCAATCCATACAGATATCATAATGTAACTAATAGATGAAAAACTTTCTTTTAAACATGGACACCCCAGTACAACCCATTTTTTCACATGTCCCCATAAAATGGCAACATTGATCTCCATCACTAACTTAACTTTTAGCATCAGGAACTTTCCTCGGTAAGATGACATAGAAATGTCAGCCCAACCCCATCTTAATGAGCTTAACAAAAAGAAAAATACTTTAAACTTTTCAGGGTAAATAAAAGAATCAGATGGACACTTGTCTACCTCACATTGATGGGAATGGTCATTGAGGTATTTGTTGTGCTTTTACGTTTTACCCAATTCATAAATCAGCGATTCATTGGTACAAGAAATATCCTTCTTTTTATATCGAGAGTAAATCATGTATTTTAAGTTGCCAAGCACAATTTATAATGGAAGATGGGCATAAGCTCTTATATTTTCATCCCAAAAAAAACCACCTTGACATTTTAAACATGTCACAACTTTGACAATAAATATTTCACCAAACGTTTTTCCGTATGGCATTATATGTGAAACCGTAATTGGTAGAAGAAAATACTTCAATGAACAGGATTGAGCATCGTGTATGTGAAACATCGAGTTTGTTTATGCTCCTTCTACAATCAAGTCCAATTATTCTGCTGCACCTTACTGTGTCAGAAATAGTAGGGAGAAATTCTATTTAATTCATATTGATTCACCGTAATTTTATTTAATTGCTAAATAAATTGTCTAACAAGCAGTGTTCTAAAAATCCCCGCTTAGGCCCGCCTGAGCGTTAGGCCCCCCTTTGCGCCCCGCCTAGGCGCTAGGCCCCACATTGACGCCCCACCTAGGCGCTAGGCCCCCTGACACCTGGCCTAGGCGCTAGGCCCTCTGGCGTCTCAACTAGGCCCAAGGCGGCAAAAAAATCTCTCTATGAAATTAGGCGGAGAGGTTTTTTTATTTTAATAACTACCCAAACCAAACCAGATCTTGATACATTTTTTTTTTAATGATTTACCATATTCATAATACAGATTGTAGCATATCAAATCACAACAAGAAGTGAACAATATCAAGTCAAAATGGATAATTTTATTATATTTGTAATTTTTTGAACTTATACCAACTTCAAATTATATAAATGATGATACATTTGTAATATTTAGTTTAATTCAATATAATTCTTAAATTTATGTTTAGTTTCTTATGTTTTAATATTGAATTAAATTCTTGAAATTTTAAATTTTATTATTTAATATCAATCTTGTTTATGAATAAAACTAATACGTCAAAAATATGTTTGAACTTTGAACAATTGCATACGTTTGAACTTTGACATTAGCAATATGGATATGTGTTTGAATTTTAAGCAAAGACCTTTATTGTCTTTATTATAGATTGTATCTTTATATTATTGTTTTGTTTGAATAAATGTAAGATAAAATATTAAAATTGTCTTAAAATAAAAAATCCTGCCCAGGCACCCTAGGCGCTAGGCCCCCGGCCGCCTGCCTACCGCCTCCCACCTAGCGCCTTTTAGAACATTGCTACTAGCCCCAGTGCACTAATGCACTTCCTGGCCAAATTGCCTAACAAACTTGATGTCCTAAAAAAGATTGATACGAACCCGTAACTTTGGTGGGTTCATATGGACATGAACACGTCTTTTGGTGGTTTAATTCGAGGAAAACCGAGACCTCCATTGAAAAAGCTTAAAGCTTCTTTAATAATAATTCTCATCTATTCCATTTCACATAGTCAAGTACATATTTATAACTGAATTTACTAGTGACCCACTACACTGATCTTCCTATAATTTAGTAAATCACTAAACCAACTATTCTAACCACTACCCTTATAAAATCTAAGACTATTTCAAATACTTCCACAACTGCAATTCCATACAAGTATTAAATACTTCCTTTTTTCAAAATTATAAGATCATTATTGAATTTTGAAAATCAGTTTGAATTTCAAACTCAAAATTAATTAGATTTATTAAACAGCACAAAACAATAAATATTATATTTAGTAGTACTTTTTAGATGGTTTACGATATTTATTTTTGAAAAGGAAGGAGTAGAAAAAATGAAAAGCCTGGAAAATGAAAATAGGCTCTCTTCTTTTACAGGCTTATCTAAACAGTTCTATACATTTTTCTTTCCTGCCATGTCCTCTTTCAAACCTCATTTGCATCTAAGTTCAAACATTTTTCGTGATTACCACTAAACTAGTTATTCTCGTTCTGTAATGCAACAGTCAACAAAGAACTATCGGAAAACTCAGGATCAAAAACTATTCATATTTTACAATGTAAAAATCAAATTATTCTTAATTATGCATCAGTTTTTCAATCAAAGAGTAAAATACAAATACTGAAGTAATAGTCTCATTTGTTTGCAGAAATGATGGGTGAGAGGGCTATTTGTACCGAGTTATCAACACTTCGGGCTATTTAATCATTAGTCTGTTATTTAATTCCTGGACTATTTCTGAACATTTTGAAGGCCATTTAATATCTCAAAATGGAAGTATATAATTATATAATACCATCTTTCCGGTTGAGATTATAATCCCTCATCGAATGGTATTCAAAATGATAAAATATGGTCCATGAAAATAAACTACTACAAATAGTACTATCCCAAACATTATTTTGCCAAACCAACAGAAAAAAACATGGGAATTATAAATATTCCGGCTTTTTACTCAGTAATTACACGAAGAAAAAGAATTAGTCACCTGGGTTTGGTGAATCCAGTTTTCTGACCCGATTTAGTAAGAACATCAAAGTGTTCTTCTTCTTTCACCTGCTGCTCATGTTCGCCCATTTCAGTATTTAGCTATACACTACTTCTCAACAATAAAATCGGTAAATGTATGTACGTACGAGGAATATGAACTTGAAGTAACGATAGTTGTATACAATCAATACAAATTTATTAGATTTTTCTTCCAACCAAAATAACAATTCAACCTAATCCAGTCGTCAAGAACAACTAATACATGCTGATTACCGAATATAAATACATAAATAAAGAATGACTATAGGGGCGCGTTTGGTTGAGGTCTTGTAAATGTGCATAACGAAGTACCCGAGTTATGTGTAAGCTACACTGCCTTTTTTAGGCTGTCCACTAGAATCAACGTACCATTGTGTTCCCTAAAAAAATTTAAAAATTAAATAAAATATTAAAATTTGTACAGGACATTTTGACATGTTTTTTTTACTAATTTTAAATATTAAAAATAAAAAATTATTACAAAAAAACTGAAATACATATTACACACTGATGCTGAAGTTATAATCTTCAGCTGGACTATAGAGTTTAGCAGAGAGAAAGAAGGGAAAAAATTTAGAGTACAAAAGATATATTTTCATTCATACTTTCTTCATCCCAAGATGAGATGTTTTATAGTAATATTAGTACAAAATTTTAGATGATTCATCATCACTATACATCTTGCATTATTAATTAGCTAAATATTATCAACCCTTAGATGGAAAACTGTTGACATACTACTAATATTACTGTTAACGTCAAGATCCGTCCACGCGCTCCAATTACCAAAGCACGTTCAATCCTGCACAAAAACGGGTAATCCCCGAAAGCTTGACGGCTTGTGCCGTGTGAGAATAAGTACAAGTTGAATAAGGTTAACAATGGAGGCTTACTGTTCTAGTGCTGAAAAATAATAATAAGTTGTGTGTACCTTAAAATAAGTATAAAGCTTTGTATTTATAATGATCTCATCACCTTCTCTGAATCCTTCCCCGTATTAGATTAGGGTTCCTCATTAGATATAAATCCTTAATAATGGGATTGTATAAGATCTCCTAAAAATAAGGAAGTTGGTTCTAATCCCAACACCTCCTCCTACATTTAGAAACCGAATATAATTAGGAATATTTGATTTCTTAAATTACTCCAACTACCAAATCAAATCCCACATGGATTCAAATTGCATATGGATGGTAGCCCATCTTACAAACCAGACCCAATATATCATGGCCCAACATTGCCCCTAGTCTTTCATTCAAATAAAATATTTAATAGAAGAGTAATCCAACCATGACCCAACAACTAAAAAATAAACTGAATCAAGCCCAACAACAACTGAAGACCACATGACTTGCAACAAACCAACTCTTCAATTCTACCCACATCCTTCATCATTTCCTCGGTATTCGAGCACAACTGAAAAGACACGCTTCTTCGAATTCTAATCCCCAAACAAAACACTCCCCATTTCCAAAACAAACAAATCTCCACCTCTCAGAACTATCTTGCTCCCTTTAGCAATACTCTCTCCACTGCAGACATCACCTCAAGCTTCATCAATGGCTTCTTCTCAAACTCCAACTAACACCATCTCCAGCAACGAAACCCCCATCATGGCTACTCCTCAAACTCCAACTAACACCATCTCCAGCAACGAGACCCCCATCATGGCTACTCCTCTTTCGACCATCCCTGCTCCACCAACCTCCATCGCACCCCAACCCCTACAGTCAACGTCATAGCCACCGATTCCACAATTACAACCACAAAAACTCCTTCACAAAACCCTAACCCCACTAAAACCGATTTCCAGAAAATAATGTGTGAATACTCAAATAAATAGCAATTCCCCCATGCCAACACCCCTTTTGACATCACCGACGCAGACCTCATTATGATTCAAAAGCACTATCAAATCCCTGAAATCCACTAACTCAAAGCCCCCTCAGCTATTGACCGAATGTACTGTCAACCGAACGGGTGGACATCCATGCCCTTCACTTTGCTAGAGAAAGGTGTCCGCCTCCCACTACACCCATTCATTCTCACCCTCTTAGGGTTCATCAGCACCGGCTTCGCTCAATTAGTGTCGAACTCCTACATCAACATTATAGCCTTCATCAACTTCTGCCACGAGGCAGGCGTTCCTCCTTCCATAGACTTCTTCTTCTCCTGGTATCGACTGGGCAATTCCTGCGAATGTGGGTTCAAAGCCCTAAGCAAATAGCCCCCCAAGCCGAACTCCAAGACTGAGAAACGCCCACTAATGGACGCACCTTCAAGCAACAAAGGATGACACAAAGACTGGTTCTATGTTAAAGGACCAGAAAATCATAAATTACCCGAATGGGCCTCCTATAAGCGATCGAACGTCTCCTTCGGTGATACGCCTGTCGAACGCGTACGAGAACTGACCAAACTGATCGAGATGCTACCTCCGAAAGATTGGAGCTTCAACCTCATAACTAGACAAGCCTGACTCTACGACCACAAATGTAAGTTGCTGACCTTCCTCTTCAGTTGCTTTTTTCTTTTCAACTTACTAACTGACCCGTTTTGTAATTTCAGTATCTCTCATCGAACCAATAACCGTCGAAAGGGAAGACCTCAAAATTCTCTCCAGCAAATCCTCCAAAGAATCTGCTGAACTAGCCGAAAACATCCCCACCGAAGCCCTTCCTTCAGAGACTACAACCGCTGAACCTCCCACTACCCAAATCAAAAAGAGGGTTGTCAAAAAAGTCTCAAAACTAAAAACAACCCAAACCCCACTTTTCACCGAAAGCCTCATGGACCTGCCAACATCTGAAAGAAGGAAAATCCTTCAGATCAAGAAAAAGAGGGATAAAGTCACCCCCGAAGAATTAAGAGTCCCTTCATCCACAACCACCCCTACCACTGAAGCTGCCCAAACCTCAACACCCGAGCCGAACCTAAGTTAGAACCAAAAAAGAAAAGAAACTGAAAGCTCTGTATCTGAACCACCCCAAAAGAAAGCCCACATAGAGAAGCCTCCCCACCAAACTCCCCCACGAGCTTCATCCCCAACAAAACAACCTTTACCTGAATGAAATGATGAACCCTCATCATCATCATCAACCCTCTGGGCCGAAAACCCTAACGACTACCCCCTCGAGCTGCACGATCACTTCGTCCTCCCTGCCGACGAGGAAAGATTCAAAGACATATCCACCACCGACCTCGTCATCGCCAGAATCATGCACCAAGGCAGAGTAAGCTTATCTTACCCATTCTTTTACCTGCATTTCGCCCTTATTCATCAATATTCTTACACAATCCCATATAGGGCGAAGCTGTTTGGGGTCTTGTCCTTCGGCGATGGAAAGAACTTGAAGCTGAAGAGGACCAGCTGAAAAGGGATAATGTTCTGCTATCGCCTGCCCTGGAAAAAGTGAGGAACGAGCACCAAAACACAATTTTCGCTTACTACAACCTCCACTCCACCCACGATAAACTGAAAGAAAAAGGCGCTGAAGCTATAACTCGCCAAAAGACCGCCTTCGAAAAAAGCAAAGCGGTAATACTGAAAAATGAGAAGTTGAAGCAAAACAACCTGATACTTCTTCGCCAAAACGCCGACTTGAAAAATAAGAAGAAAAAACCCACCAGATGTGCATCATTCTAGAGAAGTAATTCTCAGAGTATAAGGCATCGGGACCCATTTTGAACAACGATCTAAAACTTCGGATAGTCCATGAATATCGAAAGTCTCCCGAGCTGGCCGAGGAAATTACACAGATTTTCAACGAAAGGTGCGAAGCTTGCCGAGACAAAGGAAAAGCCAAGCTCTCTACCGTCATACTGAACCCTTCTCTCCTCGAATCCTCCGAATATGAAGACGATTCAGACGACGATCCCGAAGACAATCCTCCTCCAGCATAACTATCTTTTTTAAATTCTCTATATAAATTCCCTATGGGATTATCACTATGTAACTTATCTCTATGAATGAACACACTGATCTTTTTCGAAAGGATTTACACAGATTTTCATAAACGATAATGAATCCATTCAATAAGAACAAATATGCAAAATAACCAAGAAACTCATCCAAAGGTCCATACACCTGTATAAAGTGAACCAACAGAACTAAATACTTAAAAAATATATTGATAAGCATTAAACTATTCAAAACACCAATAAATGTTCGTCCAAAGGCTGAACAAACGTTCGGAAAAAGGCTGAACGCATCACCGAACTCCATTAAATAAATGTTCGCCCATAGGCTGAACAAACGTTCACACAAAGGCTGAATGTATCACCGAGCTCCATTAAATAAATGTTCACCCATAGGCTGAACAAACGTTCGCAAGAAGGCTGAACGCATCACCGAACTCCATTAAATAAATGTTCGCCCATACGCTAAACAAACCTTCACATGAAGGCTGGACACTGATATCACCGAACTCCATTAAATAAATGCTTTGCAATAGGCTAAACACACTCCACCGAACCTCCGATAACACCAAAGTTCGCACAAAGGCTAAACACATAATCACAAGCCAAGAACGCAATAGTTTTGCAAAACACAACAACCATTTTATTGATAAATTTTGAGAAGGAATTACAAAGTCTACTCGTCTAATTTGCCCTACTGATAATACTTGTGAATCCTCCCAGCATGCCAGGTATTTCTGATCTTTGTACCATCCATCACTCGAAGCCGATAAGTACCTGGCTTTGGTACCTCAACTACTTCATAAGGGCCTTCCCAATTCGGCATCAACTTCCCTTGGTCTTGTGGCATAGAAACTTCAACCTCCCGAAGAACAAGATCACCAACCTAAAATCTCATAGGCCTAACTCCTTTATTATAATACCTAGCAACTCTCTTCTGATAAGCTGCTAACTTTACCAAGGTCATTTCCTTGACTTCATCCAATAAGTCCAAATTAGCCCAAAGACCCTTATCATTATATAACTCCTCAAATCGACTGACCAGAAGAGAAGCAGAACCAATTTCAATCAGGACGAGTGCATCAGTACCGTAGTCTAACCTGAATGGTGAGTCTCATGTCGTAGACCTTGGAGTGGTCCGATAAGCACATAACACGCCAAGTATCTCATCTGGCCACCTACCCTTCACCTCATCAAGCCTTCTTTTAATTCCATTTAATAGTGTCTTATTAGTAACCTCTAACTGGCCATTCGACTGAGGGTGAGCCACAAACATCTTCCGATGCTGAATATTTAACTCCCCCAAGAACCCCTCAAACTTCGAACCTACAAAATGACGTCCGTTATCAGAAACCACCAGCATCGGTATTTTTAACCGAACACCACAAATTCCTTTAAAAACTTAATACACTCCTTTTTCATGATCTGTCGAAGGGGTTTTGCCTCAACCCACTTAGTCATATAGTCAATTACAACGATCATAAAGTTGACCTGCCTTTTCGCCTTCTAATGGACCCAATATATCAATCCCCACACAGAAAAAGGAATTGGAGACAGGACTGAACACAACTCTTCTGGAGGTTGATGAAAAATAGGACTATTCATCTAGCACTTGGGACATTTTTTCACATACTCCGTAGCCTCCTTAAAGATAGTAGGCCAGTAATAGCCTTGCCAAAGTACCTTGTAGGCCAATGCCTTAGCTGCCATGTGATCGCCATAAATCCCCTCATGAACCTCTCGAAGAACATACTCGGCTTCAGATGACACTAAATATTTGAGCAAAGGAGAATAGTAGGCCGTTCGATACAAGTCTCCATCTATCAACACGAAGTTTGAACTCCTAAGCTTAACTTTATTTTCCAACAACCGATCCGAAGGCAAGAAACCATCAACCAGATAATCCAAGTAAGGAGCCATCCAACAGTTTGACCGTTCCACGAACATTACTTCAATATGCTGAACACTCGGTTGATTCAGGACTTCCAAATAAACTGAGCCACTAAACGTGTTTTCATCCGTCGTTGCTAATCATAGGCCAAAGCATCAGTAATAGTATTATCATATCTGTCTACTCCTCGAAACATAAACAAATCAAAGTAGTGAAGCCGGTCTTTCACTTCTGCCAGATACTTTATCATCCTTGCCCCCTGGGCCTCATATTCCCCAAAAACCTGCTTAACTACCAGCTAGGAATCACTGAAAATCACTATCTTCTGAACCTCCAAGCTCTTTGCCAACTAAAGACCCTCTAAGATCGCTTCATACTCAGCCTCATTATTGGTCGCTTTAAATTCAAAACGGATCTCCTGTTGCACTCTGAACCCCTCTGGACTTGTCAAAATAATACCAGCTCTACTAACGTCAGAAGTAGAAGACCCATCTACATACAGCGTCCATGAATTTTGCACTTGCCGAACATCCGCTATTATATGAACCGCAACTTCTAACTGTACCAAGTTATCATCGGTCTCAGAAAATGAACACTCCACCATAAAGTCAGCCAAAGCCTGGTTTTTTATTGTCGTCCGAGGATGATACTCTATTATAAATTATGACAATTCCATAGCCCATGCTGCAAGCTAACCCAAAACCTCTGGTTTTTTCAATGGCTGATAGGGCTGAGCAAGGAACCAAATTAGAATCGAAATCGCACCAAAAACCGCACAAACTGCACCAACGGTTTCGGCGTATGTGACGATTTTAGGTGGGTTGAAAAACTAAATTTATGGTTCCAGTTTGGTTACTAGCCAAAATCGCACGCATAAAACCGAAATCGTACCATGTTGATAGAGTAACCTATAATGTTTCTAACTCTTTGTATTATGATTGTAATATTACTGTAATATGATCCTTATTACCAATATGTTGTAATATAATTGAGCTACTCTAAGTAATAATATGTTGTAATATGGTAGAGTAGCCTGTAAATTATTACATCATATTGTTATTAAGAATATTACATCATATTGTTACTAAGAGTCGAGTAGCAAAGATTGTATTGAGCTTTTGTTTACTCTACTATATTCTACTATAATAATTTACATCATATTACTCTATTATATTTAGCTTTTTTTTAGACAAAATATTATAAGTAAGATTGTGTGTATTATTAAAGTAATATTTAATATTGTGTGATGCTAAATTGTTAATTTAAATTGAATAAAATTTTGTTGTTTCAATTAGTTTTGGAACCGAAATCGCACCAAATGAAATGGCACCGCACGGTTCAAAACTGCACCGCACTAATCACAAGCGATTTCATGTACGGTTTTGGATTTGTCAAACCGCACTTAAGCGGTTTCGTGTGCGGTTTGGACTTCAAACCGCACTATGCTCACCCTTAATGGTTGATCCGTGTATACTACTATTAACTGACCCTGGAAGTACTGTCGAAGCTTCTTACTCGCTATCACCAGTGCATAAGCAAATTTCTCAAGGTTCGGATACCTTGTCTCTGCATCCCTAAGGGCATAGTTTACATAGTAAATCAAGTCTGCTTACCCCCGATCTCCCGCACTAAAACTGCTTCTACGGCCAAAGAAATCGCAGCTAAATACATATACAAAGGCTCAGTAGGAACTGATTTCACCAACAAAGGCGCCGAAGATAAATACCTTTTAATTCCTTGAAAAGCATCATCACACTCTGAAGTACACTGGAAAGTCTTCTCATTCTTCGGCCCTTTCAGCATATCAAAAAACGGCAAGCACCTTTCTGCTGACTTACATGAATCTCCTCAAAGCTGTTATTCGACTTGTCAGACGTTGAACATCCTTATATGATTGAGGAGACTTCATATCTAAAATTGCCTTGATCTTCTCTGGGTTTGCCTCAATTCCTCGTTGGCTGATCAGATAACCCAAAAATTTCCCTGCTCCTAGTCCGAAGGTACACTTTTTTGGGTTTTATCTGAGCTTATGGTGCCGAATTGTCTGAAAGTATTCCTCTAAATCATCCAAGTGTCCTTGTACCGGCATGCTCTTGACAATAATATCATCTACGTAGACCTCCATACTCCAACCCAACTGCTTTGAGAACACATAGTTCATCATACTCTAATAAGTAGCCCCCGCATTTAATAATCCAAAAGTCATTTTCTTATAAGCGTAGACCGACCGATATGTGATAAAGGCAGTCTTTGGGATATCTTCCTCATGCATCGAAATATCATGGTAACCCGAGAACGCGTCTATAAAAATGAGCAAAGCATACCCCGAAGTAGCATAAATCAACTGGTCAATATGGGGAAGTGGGTAGAAATCTTTCGAACATACCTTATTCAAATCTGTGTAATCGATGCAGACTCGCTACTTCCCGTTCTGCTTCTGGACCAATACCATGTTCACCATCCACTCCAGATTGTCAATCTCGAAAATAAAATCTGCTTCTAGAAGCTTAGCTATCTCCTCATCAATTATCTTATATCTTTCCAGGGCAAAAATTCTCCTCTTCTGTCGAACTGGTCCCGCATTCGACTGTGACTAGAGTCACTGCCCTCATTTTTAACGATCAAAAAATCCATCTTGTTATTAATCTCCTTCCATTACGTGAGCAGAGCCCTTAAAGCATCATCAGTTTCTTGGGCTTTTTTGGACATGATCCGCCTCTTTTCATCATGACCATCATCATAGGGTCGTGTTCGAAACGCCGCATCCTCAACACGAGCCCTATGGCCAGCTTTTCTGCTGGCAGTTAAGAACAATTATCACCGAGGACCCTCTGCCCTGTCATTACCGCCTTGTCCCATCGAGTGACTGTGGGGCCCAAGCCTGTCCTGGACGCTTCTGGATGGCCCCAACCTGTCTTTAACAGAACCTTTAGGCTGGGCAAACCCATCCGCCGTTGACTTCTTAATGGCAGAAACCGTTCTGCTGTTCACTATCTTTCCCACCAGATAATTCCTTGTTGTGATTGAAAATCCAACAACACCAGAAAAGCCCTTCTTCTAGCGCCAATGTTAACGTCAATATCCGTCCACACGCTCCAATCACCAAAGCACGTCCAATCCTGTACAGAAACGGATAAACACCGAAAACTTGACGGCTTGTGCCACCGGGGGATAGCTCCGATGTGAGAATAAGTACAGGCTGAATAAAGTTAACAATGGATGCTTAATGCTCTAGTGCTGGAAATTAATAATAAGTTGTGTGTGTACCTTAGAATCAGTGTAAACCCTTGTATTTATAATGATCTCACCACCTTCTCTGAATCCTTCCCCGTATTAGATTAGGGTTCCTCATTAGGTATAAATCCTTAATGGGATTGTATAAGATCTCCTAAAAATAAGGAAGTTGGTTCTAATCCCAACACCTCCTCCTACATTTAGAAACCGAATATAATTAGGAATATTTGATTTCTTAAATTACTCTAACTACAAAAATTGAATCCCACATGGATTCAAACTGCATATAGATGGCAGCTCATCATACAAACCAGACCCAATATATCATGGCCCAACAATTACTAATAATACCAATATTATCCTTTGAACTTGTTGCTTCCTTTCTTGTCCCTGATGTAACATTGCAGCTACATGGGTTCCTTCGCTTGTCTTCTTGACCTCCACATCCTTTTAAGTGTGCATAAGTCATCTAGCTTGGCTTCTTCTTGATCCACCTGCTCAGCTATCTCATTTTCCTTTAGTTCTTCTTGGTCAGCCTTGTTGTTTACTTCATTTCCTATTTTTGTTGCTTCCATATCAGCTAGTTTCGTATGTTCTAACTCATTGTTAGTTTCTATGATTTCTTCTTCATTTGTTTTGGCAGGAAGAATGGTCTTGGTGTTTGTATCAATACTCACCCCTTCACGAAACACATTTTCTTCAAGGTGAAAAGTAGGATAGGTATTCTTAAATTATGAAGCAAATGTCCATGTAGCTTCTTCCAATGGTAACTCATCCCTATGAATGAGATATTGAGTTTCCCAGTGTTGGTTTAATAGTTGCTGCTGTGTAGCAATAATGGCAAGTGGCTGGAGCAGGGGTTGGTTGTTATAACTCTATGTTGGCAAGGGGGCAGGTGATGGTGTATTGGTCCCATGAAATTTCTTAAGGAGGGATATATGAAATACATGATGAATCTTAGAGTGGTCTGGCAATTAAAGTTTGTAGGCTACCTGTCCTATTCTTTCAATGACTGGGTAAGGACCATAGTATCTTTTGTTGAGCTTATAGGAAGACCTGTAATTCACACTATGTTGTCTAGCTATAGGGTTATAGCTTGACTAGCATCATATCCCCTATGTTGAAACAAAATTTTGTTCTGTATTTGTCTGCTTGATTTTTTATTTTCAATTGGGCTGATTTCAAGGTGTTTTGCAAAATCTTCAATTTATCATCTTTGGCTTGTAGAATGATGTCAACTGCTTTGAATTGACCTGTGCCTGGTATATAGTGAGCAAGAGTCAGTGGTTTTTTTCCAAAGACTACCTTAAAAAGAGTTTACTGAATGGATTAGTGGTAGGAAGTGTTGTAGAACTATTCAGCTAAACCTAAGAACTTATGCCATTGGTGTGGTTCCTCAGAGATAAAACACCTTAAGTATTGTTCCAAACATCTGTTTACCACCTCAGATTAGCCATCAATTTGAGGGTGGTAGGCTGAGGACATTTTCAATGTGGTTCCCTGCAGTTTAAATAACTCCTTCCAGAATTTTGAGAGAAAGATCACATCTTTTTCACTTACAATAGATTTTAGAATACCATGATATTTTGTGACTATGTCCCAGAAAAGAGAAGCTACCTTTGAAGTTGTATAGCTAGTAGGTAGGGGACCAAAATGAGCTGCCTTTGAAAATCTGTTTACTACCACTAGGATACAAGTATACCCTTGAGATGTAGGGATGTGAGTAATGAAATCCATGCTTATATCGTCCCAAATGTGCTTGGGAATTTCCAAAGGCTGTAACAGGCCATAAGGATTGACATTTATGGATTTAGCTTGTTGACAAATAGTGCATTGTTGAATGTATTTCTTGACAACACTTTTCATGTTATGCCAATAGAAGTTGGCATTGAGCCTCAGGAAGGTCTTTTGTGTTCCCCCCATGTCCTCCTTCAGCAGAGTTATAAGAGATTCCTTCAATATGGACAGATTAAAAATGTAAATTTTATCCTAATAAAGAAAGAGACCTTCTTTGACAGACCAAGGGTGTTGAATGTTGATTGATTGGAGCTCAAGAGCTGAGAGTTGTGCGATTGTGATGTCTTCAAGTATAAGAAAAATGGGCACAGTGAGTGCCAATAATGTATCTGGGTGAGAATTTGAAGGTAGATGGTTAGGATTTCTTGATAATGCATCAACTGTTTCATTGTTTTTGTCAGGTTTATAGATTATCTCATAATTGTAACCCAACAATTTAGTGAGGTAGTATTGTTGTTCTGGGGTTTGAATGGTCTGCTTTATGAGATTCCTTAAACTTTGTTGGTATGTGTAAATGTAGAAATGAGCACTTAACAAATAATGTCTCAATTTTGCTATAGCAGAAGTGATAGCAAATAATTTTGTGAGGTAGGTGGAAGCTCTTTGCATTCTTGAGCATAACTTCTTACTAAAATAAGCAATGGGATGAGTCTCTTGTGTGAGGACAAACCCAATAGCATATGTTGAAGCATCAGTCTCTAAAGAAAAATGTTTAGTGAAGTCTGGGAAAGAAAGTACTGGTGCATGTGTTAGTGTGGTTTTGTGTTGCAGAAATGTCATGTCAGCTTTTTCATTCCATACAAAAGAATCATGCTTGAGTAAGTTAGTCAAAGGAGCTGCAATGGAAGCATACCCTTTAACAAACTTACTATAATACCCAGTTAGGCCCAAAAAACCTTAGTTGTTTCATATTTCCAAGTCTGGACCAAGATAACATAACCTCTATTTTATGTTGATCAGGTTGTACACCTTGAATAGAAATGATATGACTTAGATACTTAATTGTAGTAGCAGCAAATTGACATTTTGATAGTTTTGCATAAAGTGAGTTTTCCCTTAAACAATTAAGCACTATTGATAAATGTTGTATATGAGAATCCAAATCATAACTATAAACAAGAATGTCATCAAAGAATATAATAACAAACTGTCTTAAGTATTTTTGTAGTATGGCATTCATAGTTGTTTGGAAAGTAGAAGGGGCATTAGAGAGGCCAAAAGGCATTACCAAAAACTCAAAGTACCCACTGTGAGTTTTGAATGTAGTCTTGTGAACATCTTCTGCAGCCATCCAGATTTGATGATAACCATATTTCAAGTCAATCTTGGAGTAATATTTGGTACCTTGTAGCTCTTTAAATAGCTCATCCACTGTAGGTATTGGAAATCTATCTTTCAAGGTAATAGTATTTAGGGCTCCATAATCCACATAGAGTCTCCATGTTCCATCTTTCTTTTTAACCACGAGAACTGGGAAGTTATAAGGGCTGGTACTGGGCTTAATAATCCCAGTTTGAAGCATGCCCTGTACCTGCTGTTCAATTTCATTTTTTTGGAAGTGTGGGAATCTATAGGTTCTGACATTTATGGGTTTTGAATTTGGTTCCAAGGATATGTGGTGATCAATATCTCTGGGTGGGGGCACTTGAGTTGGGTCTTGGAATACTTCCTTTTATTGAGTAAGGAATTGTGCAATAGAGAGCATGGAATGATCTGTAGTAGCTTGTAAGGAATATAGGTGTGAGGTGGTGGAAGAATCTCGTGTAGGATGTGTAAGACCCCGAATTATATGAAATGAAAGTATCCAATTTTCTTATAATTATTATTCTATTTAATAAATGGTTAAATTGATAAAAGGTTAAAGTTAAGGGTGATATTTGAAAATTTTGCAAAGTAAGCAAGTTGATATAAAATATTCGTTTTGTCAGGGAATATTCGTATGGTCGGGAAATATTCTTTTTGTCAAGGAATATCCGTATGACGACACCATCATTAGTGGACCCCACAATGGAATACCTATTGGAGTTAGAAAACGACAGAAATATCTTTTATAAAAATAACGGCGAAAGTTTTACCATTAACTGTTGAAATAGCCAAATGGTAAAAATAATGATGTCTGGCGTGGTTGCAGTAGTACACCAGATTGATGCTTACGTAAAAAGCCACTCAGTTTACTAAATTATTGCTACAAAATTGCAGCATAGTATCTCACGTTATTTAATTCAATTATTGTCACAGTAACATCTGTATAATATTTTTTATTATTAAATTAATAATTGAGATGACAAAGTTATTCATATTATTATTTGCAATATTGATTTATATCTAGAAAGTTACATCGAGGAAAGGGGTTTGGTCACCTAATTGCGGCGCCAATAGGAGAAATCCTTATCGGAAAGCCCCTATTTCACGAGAATGATCTCGTTTTTTAAATATTGTGAGTTATAATATTAATGATGAATAATTGTTAATAGATTAAAAATGTGTTTATTAAAGATAAATGATTTGTGATAAATATTTATTCAATTTTTTATATAAATATAGGGATTTGTTATGAGGTGTTTGTTGTAAGTTTGACTTAGTATTCCATGGGAAGATTTACTAATTTTATGGACCGTCGATGGTGGTTTTAATAGTTAACCAATCTGGACCATTGATGGTGGTTTTAATAGTTAATCAATCTGGACCATTGATTGTGGTTTTAATAGTAAATCAATCTGGACCATTAATGGTGGTTTTAATAGTAAATCAATTTGGACCGTCGGTGGTGGTTTTAAAAGTAAATTGATCTGGACTGTCGGTGGTGGTTTTAAAAGTAAATCAATCTGGACCGTCGGTGGTGTTTTTAAAAGTAAATCAATATGGACCGTCGGTTGTGGTTTTAATAGTAATCAATATGGACCGTCCGTTCTAATAGTAAATTAATCTGGACCGTTCATGAATCAGTTACTATTTAGTCCATTCTCCTATAAATAGAAGCTTAATTCTTCTTTCATTTTGACCAATTCACTGAGATTCACAAGAGACACTATAGAGAGAGAAACTATAAACAACAAGAAGAAGAGTATTCTGCTACTTCACTATTGCAGTATCCAGTCTTCTACTAAGGTAAGGGGTATTATTTCTTTCATATTCATAAGGAATACTATTTTTCGTATTCATCCTTTAATATGTTGGAATAACCTGTCTACGCGAATTACATAACGCATGACAGGTGAAAATCCATTTGCAGTTTCGTATATTATTTCGTTTCATATTCTTAAATCTAAACTTACTATGATAAGTATTGCTTCTATAATCCCTGAAATTAGTGGAATATCCTTGAGTTTTGCACTTCATCTAGGATCGTTTCATTGGAATATTGATCTGAACTTTCTTATTAAATATCAATATTTTTCTCGGGATACTATTCATGAGTTACTATTCACCTGGATACTATTCACTCTAGTATTATTCACTCGGGAATTCGGGGTACTTTTTATGCCGGGGTACTATTCATAGGTTACTATTCACCTGGTTACTATTCACTCTAGTATTATTCACTCGGGGATTCGAGGTACTTTTCATGTCGGGATACTATTCACGGGTTACTATTCACCCCGGGTACTATTCACTCTAGTATTATTCACTCAGGGATTCCGTTACTTTTCGTATTTTAAACTCTTATTCACTAGAAAATTTATTTCTTTTCTGTCCAAATTATTTTTGATACATGAATATTATTCTTGAATTTTACTCCATAAAGCAGTATCATGTTGACAATTTGGATATTATTGAATTTTGGATAAATTAAATTATAAATCTTTAAAATTTATCATTTACTTTCATTTAATTGAATTCTTATATCATTGTCATCATCCTTATGCTTATATTGTGATAAAAGTCATCTTTGGCCCGTAGTGCATAGATGTACTATTAATTGGTATGATTATGACCAGGGATAATTCGGTATGATCATGACCATTGATCATAATTTGTGGACGTGATACTAATGAATATCCTTGGCCCATAGTGCTGGGATGATTCGATGATGTGATTTATTTATTAAGCTGAGTCCCAGCGGTAAAATTGATGATAAACTTATTAAATCATAGAAGATAGTAGATATCATGCTCTACTTGACTTTTCTAATGGATTGCTTGTTCCGCTGTAGTTAAACTTGATGTCTATTGTATTTTATCAGTTTAACAATGTTGAAGGCTAACAATAATTTATTCTACATTATCTTAGTCATAATATTTCTTATTGGGCTAGTCGAGCTCACCCTTTTGCTTTCATTGTTCTCTTCAGGAAATGAGAACGTAGCCGGGACTAGTCGGGAAACGGAGTGATAGTTCGAGATGGTTGTTTTAGTAGTCCTCATTATTTAGTGTGATAATAAATGTAATGAGGATTGAATTTGAGTTTGGATATTGTCTATGAGACAATATTCGTGTAAAAACTCTCAGCTCATGTTGTGTAAATAAGTTTGTATTTGTATTTAGTATCATGTATTTGGTGACCCAAGATGGGTGATGTATACCTATTTTAAGGGCGTCACAGTTGGTATCAAAGCTTAGGGATATGATCCCTGGCTGAGATGTGAAACTAGAACTAGGAGGGAAGAGACGGGTAATTCATTCGCTAGTATAACCTACCTAAGTTTATTTGGTATTTAATTGGTTGGTCAGAGTATAGAGATATTATGTGATATGTCAATTAACCCTTGTTTTATGGCAGTATTTGAAAATGGCATCAGAAAATGTTGAGATCAGCGATGAAGCACATGAGACCGTGGAGTCACCAACGATCAATACCTAGGATAACGTGCATCAGGAAGTCAATAATCCTCAGGTAAATAACAACACCGACCAAATAATGAACGATGGGATGTTCAGAGGCTTTATGCAATTCGTGCAACATCAGGCGAGAGCGGCTCCTATTCAGAATGCAGGTGGAAACACTGACAACTCACGGATGGTCACCGCTAAGCAGTTCAAGGAGCTGGGACCACCGAAGTTTTGGGAAAGCCATAACCACTTAAGGTGGAAACGTGGATAAAACAGGTCACCAAGATATTTGATGTCTTGGGATGCTCCAAGGAGCAAAAGGTTCCCTTTGCTACTTTCATGTTTAAAGGAGAGGCAGATTACTGGTGGGAATCAGTAAAACGTACTCAGCCTACCGCACTCAAAATGTCTTGGGAGAACTTCCGAGAACTGTTCAATGACATGTACTTTCCTGAAAGTATTCGTCACCTGAAAGAGGTGGAGTTCATCAAGCTAGAACAAAATAATATGACCGTGTCACAGTACGAGGCTAAGTTTGCGGAGTTGTCCCGATTTGCATCCCATTTGGTTGATAATGAGGAGAGAATGACACGAATGTTTCTCCGAGGTTTGAAACCCGAAATACGTCAATACCTAATTTCTCACAAAATGTGTTTGTATTCAGATGTTGTAAATAGGGCTTAGTTATTGGAGCGCGATAATGAGTCAACCCAACCAAGAGAGAGCAGCCGACAAAGTGATAATACCAGTGGTAGCAGTCATCGAAGCGGTGACAACAAACGTGGAGGAAATCAACAAGCCAGAAATGGTAACCACTTCGGTGGTAATCATGGCCAAGACAATAGGAGTGGAAATTTCAAGAAGAGGAGGTTCAATAATGATGGAAAGACGTCAGCACCAACAACTGTTGTTAAGAAAGGAGATCGACCACCGATCGTATGTTAAAAATGCGGAGGGGAGGGACACATCAGTCCAAACTGTACGCATCAGTCTAAAGCATTTTACAATTGTGGAAGATAAGGTCACCTAGCCTAATTTTGTCGTGCAGCGAAGTCAAGTCCAGCTGGGATGGAGGCACCAAAGGCCGTCCCAGATAAGACAAAACCGATAGTTCAAGGGAAAATAACTACAACTTTATTACAACAATTGTCGTGCAAAATCTGACAACTTCACGTATCTTTGTGAGTTTGGATACCAATATACCAAATGTAACTACGGGACACCAACTTGGATAACACGTCATGATGACACCTTACATAAAATAACACGTATGATCAAAGATGCCGACTGTTTTAGAAATTAGAATCTTTGGGAAGTGCTCGAGAAACCCGTCGTACATGGGAGGCCATGCTTTTAGGTTATGGTAGATATCGTATGGCCACAAATTATCCTTGGTTGACCCGATAAACCCCAAAAAAAAAGCGAGAAGATTACTATCGTATTCTTCCCGATGGTGAGTCTTCTCTTGACATATCATTATCTCCATTTGTCTCTAATTGGGTATTATACTCCAAACAAACACCAAGATTATATAGGTAGTGCTTGTAAATATACTCGACAAGTGGATGAAACACAACCGTGTCTTATGATAACACGAGGTTGTATGTCATTAGACATCTTGTATGATAGTGACAAAACACCCTTCCAAGTTAAATTCACCTCACCCTCGACATCTATAGACCACCACTCTATTCCACCTTGCTTATCCCCAGCTCGACCCGACTACACTTTTATTACACGAAAGGAATTGTGAAACAAAGGGTGAGCCTGACTAGCTCGATAAAGAATATTATGACTAAAGATAAATAAATTATCAATAGTCTTCATCGATGTAAATCGAGAGATTTAGAACATATGGTAGATGATAAAACTTTTCAACCATAGTTGCGGTGAAATGAAGCGATCCATTAGAAGAGTCGAATAGTATAAAATCTATTGTCTTCTCCGCGTTAAAAGTCCACGACAATATTTTATCCACCTAACATCAATCAGCGGTTCCTTTCCACAATCATATGAATAACTTCATAATCATAATTGTGATTCTAAATTCCTCTTCTCATCCGGGCGAAGATAATTTTCATCACTGTCTTTACGAAACATCAAATATCATGGTTATACCAAATCACGGTTCTGTTCATAATCATATACTAATAAATTCATCTTTTGCACCAGAATTGAAGATATTCATCAACAGTTCATCTTTACTACTGAATAAAGATATTCAACAACGAGTCATCTTTGCATTCTGAGCGAAGATATTCATCAATAATTCATCTTTTGCCTACTGGTAAAGATATTCATCAACAAATCGTCTTTGCATTCTGAGCGAAGATATTCATCAATAATTCATCTTTTTTGCACTACTGGGCTAAAGATATTCATCAACAAGTCGTCTTTGCATTCTGAGCGAAGATATTCATCGATAATTCATCTTTGCTACTGGTAAAGATATTCATCAACAAATCGTCTTTGCATTCTGAGCGAAGATATTCATCGATAATTCATCTTTGCCTTCTGGTAAAGATATTCATCAACAAGTCGTCTTTGCATTCTGAGCGAAGATATTCATCTTTTACTCTGATAATTCATCTTTGCATTCTGGTAAAGATATTCATCAACAAATCGTCTTTTGCATTCTGAGCGAAGATATTCATCAATAATTCATCTTTAAATTAATATTCATCAACAAGTCATTGCATTAAAGATATTCATCAATAATTCATCTTTGCATTCTGAAATATTCATCAATAATTCATCTTTGCATTCTGAGCGAAAGATATTCATCAATAATTCATATCCATATTTATAACACCTTAATCCAAATGTTATAAATCACTTAGAAATCTCATAATCTAATATTATTAATATTATAATAATATTTTAATCATTTCTTAAACTTATAAACAATTTAATTAAATTGTTTACACTTTAAATTAATGCATTTAATCATCATAAAATGCCAAACTCATAAAATTTCATCACCAATAACCAAAACCCTCATCAAAATCTGCATATACCTCATATATGATTCTCGAACCATAAAATCATATTTTCTAATTTTCTTACTTCACATAACATATTTAATTCATTTACTCATAACTAGAACATTTTCATGAAAAATACCAAATCGGTTCAAAAATATTTCTTTTACGGGATTTAGCATAAAATAGTCCCATATTGAACATATATTTTTTTCTCGAAATTTTAAAAATTCATTTACTATTTTTCATATAGCCAAAACCATAGAATATTTAAACATTTATCATAAATTGTACTTTTATCCAAAATTTCGAAAAATTCACAGTACTTTGATATTATATAGATGTACTCTCGATAAAAATTTCATCAATTTTGGAGTTAACATGAGGAGTTATAAATAGTTACTTTTAAAATAGTCTTTTCTCATAAAATCCATAACTCTCAATCTATACATCCAAAAATACCTCAAAATAATCATAGTGGTGTAAAATTCGAGAATGATCAAAACATGGATCTGATCAAAGCTAGTATCCGAATAGATATTTTAGGCGAAAAGAAAAATTTTCATTTTTTAATTGAATAGTCTTAAATGATAAGTGAATAGTCTTGGTATCGTGAATAGTCTTGAATATATCGTGAATAGTAACTCAAACACGAAAAGATAGAAATTCCACAAAAAAACATCTTCACGCTTAGTACTAATGAATAGTACTTCGTGAATAGTAACTTTCGTGAATAGTAACTTCATGAATAGTAACTTAGTAACGTGAATAGTAACTCATGAATAGTAACCAGAGCATGAAAAAGTTCCAAATTTGATAAAAAGTTTGACGATTTTGACGTAATGATATTGAAGAAATAATATCATTCTGAAAAAAAATAATATCCTTACTATCCTTACCTCGAAAAAAGCGGCACTTACGACGGGATATCGGATATATGATTTGAAGGAAACTTGCAGCGATGAATATCAACTCACCAAGTATCTAAATACTCACAAAATACACTCGATAATCTAGAGAGAAAAGAGAAAACTTTGTTTACGGTGTGATTTTCAATTCTAACTTAGCCCTCTATTTATAGGAAAATGTTAGCCGTAGAAAGCGGACTTGACACTTCTTTGATGGCTTTACACTACTATTCCACCCACCAAAAATCAGCCATCTTCCCCAACAACCAAGAGTGGGGCCCACTCAATTCTAAATTTTCCACCAAAACCTAATTTTCGAATCGATTACCTCTTAAAATTCATAACAAATCATCGTTCATTTTAACGGTTCAAAATTTGTGGACATATACTCAACTTATATATGTATAACATATCCAAAAATTACAACGATCAGCGGTCGGATCAAAATTTATAACTCACATAATATAGTTTGAAGAACAACGATTTTTTTGGGACTATTAGTCCTTGGACCGATTTCATTCAAAATTTCACCACGAAATATCTACAAAATTTTTGGGTGATTCAAATTTCTCTGATTAGCTTACTTCTAGGGCTTTCTTTTGATATATGGCTCATCTCTTAACTCATTATACACAAAGAGAGTTATGGATTTTACAAAATCAAGTAATAAACTAATTTTTACGAAAATCCCATATTTTGTTCTCCATTTAAACAAATCTTGATAAAACACCTCATCATTAATTCCTTCACTTATAACCACATAAATAAATCCATCATTTATATCCACATCAAATAAATATTTTCTTATCATATGAATCGATAATTAATTATTCACAAATAATATTACGAGAATCACATTTATAATGACGGTAGTTCCGGAAAGAGGGCTTTCGATAAAATTTCTCCTTCTTGGCGGCGCAATTAGGTGACCAAACCTCTCCTTGTGAAACTTTCTAGACATTGCCAATAATGCTTTATCTAATAATATTATTCAAATAATATGAATTATTGATCGATAATGGAAAATCTTGTGTGCGGTGATAATTATTGAACAACAATAATAAAATATCAACCTGACAATTATTATTGATCAATAAAATAAAATATTGAGCGATAATTCTTAACAATTATTGAGTAGTGCCTTCTCACGTAAGAATCAATAATTGAAAAAAAAATCTTTATCTTGAATCTGGTAATCTTCTTGTCTGCACAACGCGTATTACTTTACTTTACCAATAGGGTATTCAGCGATGTTAGCAGATAGCGATTACGTAGTTATTTATAAAAACTCAAATTTGTCGTTTTCTCCATCAAATGATTTATTACATTATGGGGCCCACAAAATGGCTATTGCTGTCGTCAATGCGAATATTCCCAAAGCGGAAAGAATATTCCACGACCAAACGAATATTCTCAAACAATGATGAATATTTTATAACCACTTGTGTATTTTGAAAAAATTTCATATATCACCCTTAACTTTAACTTTTATCAATTTAACCATTTCTTGAATAGTAAATAAGAAAAATTGAATACTTTTATTTCATAAAATTAGAGGTCTTCTGATCTCCCTCCTTATGAAATTTAAGTCCCAGAAAATTCACGTTACGTGCACATTTTCAAAGAGTTGAGAATACCTTGTTTTCATTTCAGATTTCATCTTTCTGTCATCATGATTTCTCCATTGCTCATCTCACTGTATTTGGATATCATTCTAGAATACTGACTTCAAAACAAGGGTTAATTGAATAAATTAACATATCACGTAATATCCGATATTATGGTGACCCAACAAATAAGCTTAGGTAGGACACCTTTAGCGAAGGATTTACTCATCTCTCCCTCTCTAGTTACATTCCCAGATCTCATGGGAGATCATATCCTAAGCTACGATACCAAATGTAACAACCCCAAAATAGGTCCATTCCATCCACCCATTACGAGTGCGTTAAATATATGAGTGCGAAAAATAACTACAACTTTATTACAACAATTGTAAATGCAAAATCTGACAACCACGTATCTTTGTGAGTTTGGATACCAATATATACCAAATGTAACTACGGACACCAACTTGGATAACACGTCACCATGACACCTTACATAAAGGTATAGTCAAAAGCTGTTTTAGAAATTAGAATCTTTGGGAAGTGCTCGAGAAACCTTAAATACGTGGGAGGCCATGCTTTTAGGTTATGGTAGATATCGTATGGCCCGCAAATTATCCTTGGTTGACCCGATAAACCCCAAAAGAAAAAGCGAGAAGATTACTATCATATTCTTCCCGATGGTGAGTCTTCTCTTGACATATCATTATCTCCACTTGTCTCTAATTGGGTATTATACTCCAAACAAACACCAAGATTATATAGGTAGTGCTTGTAAATATACTCGTGAAGTGGATGAAACCTGACCGTGTCTTATGATAACACGAGGTTGTATGTCATTAGACATCTTGTATGATAGTGACAAAACACCCTTCAAGTTAAATTCACCTCACCCTCGACATCTATAGACCACCACTCTGTTCCTCTTTATCCCCCAGCTCGACCCGGCTACACTTTTATTACACGAAAGGAATTGTGAAACAAAAGGGTGAAACCTGACTAGCTTCGATAAAGAATATTATGACTAAAGATAAATAAATTATCAATAGTCTTCATCGATAATAAATCGAGAGATTTAGAACATATGGTAGATGATAAAACTTTTCAACCATAGTTGCGGTGAATGAAGCGATCCATTAGAAGAGTCGAATAGTATAAAGTCTATTGTCTTCTCCAGCGTTAAAGAAGTCCACCACAATATTTTATCCACAACAACATCAATCAGCGGTTCCTTTCCACAATCATATGAATAACTTCATAATCATAATTGTGATTCTAAATTCCTCTTCTCATCCGGAATGAAGATAATTTTCATCACTGTCTTTACACGAAACATCAAATATCATGGTTATACCAAATCCACGAGTTCACATTTCATAATCATACTAATAAATTCATCTTTGCTTGCACGAATTGAAGATATTCATCAACAGATTCATCTTTACCTACTGATTAAAAGATATTCAACAACGGTCATCTTTGCATTCTGAGCGAAGATATTCATCATAATTCATCTTTTGCTTCTGGTTTAAAGATATTCAACAACAATTCGTCTTTGCATTCTGAGCGAAGATATTCATCGATAATTCATCTTTTTTACTTCTGAATAAAGATATTTCATCAACAAATGGTCGTCTTTGCATTCTGAGCGAAATATTCATCAATAATTCATCTTTGCCTTCTGAAAAGATATTCATCAACAAGTCATATTCAAAAGATATTCATCGATAATTCATCTTTGCATCGAAGCAAAGATATCATCTTTGCATTCTGAGCGAAGATATTCATCAATAATTCATCTTTGCTTCGAAATGTTCATCATAATCATCTTTGCATTCTGAAAGATATTCATCGATAATTCATCTTTTATGCTTTCTGAAATAAAAGATATTCATCAACAAATCGTCTTTGCATTCTGAAGCGAAGATATTCATCGATAATTCATCTTTTTACTTCTGGTAAAGATATTCATCAACAAATCGTCTTTGCATTCTGAGCGAAAGATATTCATCGATAATTCATCTTTGCCTTTCTGAAATAAAAGATATTCATCAACAATCGTCTTTGCATTCTGAGCGAAGATATTCATCGATAATTCATTTCCGTATTTATAACACCTTAATCAATTATTAACACCTTAATAAATCACTAAATCAGAAATCTCATAATCTAATATTATTAATATTATAATAATATTTTAATCATTTCTTAAACTTATAAACAATTTAATTAAATTGTTTACACTTTACTAATTAATGCATTTAATCATCATAAAATGCGAACTCATAAAATTTCATCACCAATAACAAAACCCTCATCAAAATCTGCATATACCTCATATATGATTCTCGAACCATAAAATCATATTTTCTAATTTTCTTACTTCACATAACATATTTAATTCATTTACTCAATAACTAGAACATTTTCATGAAAATACCAAATCGGTTCAAAATATTTTCTTTTACGGGATTTAGCATAAAATAGTCCCATATTGAACATATATTTTTCTCGAAATTTTAAAAATTCATTTACTATTTTTCATATGGCCAAAACCACGAATATTTAAACATTTATCATAAATTGTACTTTTATCCAAAAATTCCGAAATTCACAGTACTTTGATATTATATAGATGTACTCTCAATAAAAATTTCATCAATTTTGGAGTTAACATGAGAGAGTTATAAATAGTTACTTTTAAAATAGTCTTTTCTCATAAAATCCATAACTCTAATCTATACATCCAAAAATACCTCAAAATAATCATAGTGGTGTAAAATTCGAGAATGATCAAAACATGGATCTGATCAAAGCTAGTATCCGAATATAGATATTTTAGGCGAAAAGAAAAATTTTCATTTTTAATTGAATAGTCTTAAATGATAAAATAGTCTTGGTATCGTGAATAGTCTTGAGTATCGTGAATAGTAACTCAAACACCAAAGATAGAAATTCCACAAAAAAAACATCTTCACGCTTCATGAATAGTGAATAGTAACTAAGTGAATAGTAACTAACGTGAATAGTAACTTCGTGAATAGTAACTTCGTGAATAGTAACTCATGAATAACCCCAGAGCATGAAAAAGTTCAAATTTGATAAAAAGTTGGATCGATATTTGACGTAATGATATTGAAGAAATAATATCATTCTGAAAAAAATAATATCCTTACTATCCACTTACCTCAAAAAGCGACACTTTTGACGGGATATCGGATATAATGACTGAAGGAAACTTGCAGCGATGAATATCAACTCACCAAGTATCTAAATACTCACAAATTACACTCGATAATCTAGAGAGAAGAGAAAACTTTGTTTACGGTGTGATTTTCAATTCTAACTTAGCCCTCTATTTATAGGAAAATGTTAGCCGTAAAGCGAGACTTGACACCTTTACACGATGGCTTTACACTGCTACTATTCCACCACCAAAAATCAGCCATCTTCCCCAACAACCAAGAGTGGGGCCCTCAATTCTAAATTTTCCACCAAAACCTAATTTAGAATCGATTACCTCTTAAAATTCATAACAAATCATCGTTCATTTTAACGGTTCAAAATTTGTGGACATATACTCAACTTATATATATATAACATATCCAAAAATTACAACGATCCAGCGGTCGGATCAAAATTTATAACTCACATGATATAAATGAAGAACAACGATTTTTTTTGGACTATTAGTCCTTGGGACGATTTCATTCAAAATTTCACCACGAAATATCTCTGAAAATTTTTTTGGGTGATTCAAATTTCTCTGATTAGCTTACTTCTAGGGCTTTCTTTTGATATATGGCTCATCTCTTAACTCATTATACACAAAGAGTTATGGATTTTACAAAATCAAGTAATAAACTAATTTTTACGAAAATCCCATATTTTGTTCTCCATTTAAATAAATCTTGATAAAACACCTCATCATTAATTCCTTCACTTATAACCACATAAATAAATCCATCATTTATATCCACATCAAATAAATATTTTCTTATCATATGAATCGATAATTAATTATTCACAAATAATATTACGAGAATCACGTTTATAATGACGGTAGTTCCGGGAAGAGGGGGCTTTCGATAAAATTTCTCCTTCTTGGCGCGATTTAGGTGACCAAACCTCTCCTTGTGAACTTTCTAGACATTGCCAATAATGCTTATCTAATAATATTATTCAAATAATATGAATTATTGATCGATAATGGAAAATCTTGTGCGGTGATAATTATTGAACAACAATAATAAAATATCAACCACAATTTATTGAATCGATAAAATAAAATATTGAGCGATAATTCTTTGTAACAATTATTGAGTAGTGCCTTCTCACGTAAGAATCGATAATTGAAAAAATCTTTATCTTGAATCTGGTAATCTTCTTTTGTCTGCAATAGCGTATTACTTTACTTTACCAATAGGGTATTCAGCGATGTTACTTGATAGTACTTGATTCTGCCGTTATTTATAAAACTTAAATTTGTCGTTTTCTCCATCAAAGCGGTTATTACATTATGGGGCCCCCAAAAAAATGGTGCTGCTTGCTGGTAAATCGTCGAATATTCCCCGCGAAAAGAATATTCCCGACCAAAGCGAATATTCTCAACAACAATGAATATTTTATAACCAACTTGTATTTTGAAAAAAATTCATATATCACCCTTAACTTTAACTTTTATCAATTTAACCATTTGACTTCTTGAATAGAAATATAAAAATTGAATACTTTTATTTCATAAAATAAGTGGAGATCTATACGGATCATAAAAGTCTCAAATATTTCTTCACCAAAAGGAACTCAACATGCGACAACAACGTTGGCTCAAGCTGTTGAAAGATTACGATCATACCATTCAATACCATCATGGAAAAGCGAACATGGTACTTGACGCGTTGAGTAGAAGATCATATACGGGTACGAGTGCGATATTGTTAACGCAAAGGCCCATTTTTTTTGACTTAAAAAGGATGGAGATAGAGTTAAAGACTCTAGGGACCCACGTGATGATGTTAAATATACGAGTAGAACCAACTTTAATTGATAAAGTTAAAGCTGCTCAACTTACGGACCTGGAGCTAATGCGTATGAAGAAGAAAGTACAAGAAGGTGTTGTTTCGGAAGAAAGAATCGGTGAAGAAGGAATACTTCGAGTCAACTCTAGGCTTTGTGTTACAAACGATCCTGATTTAAAGTATAAGATCATGATGGAGGCGCATAACACACCGTTTGTAATCCATCCCGGGAGTACCAAAATGTATCGTGATCTTCGACATACATTTTTGGTGGAGCAATATGAAGAGAGAGGTAGCGAAGTTTATCTCAAGGTGTCTAACTTGTCAACGAGTCAAGACGGAGCATCAAGTGCCAAAAGTTCTATTGTAACCACTTGAAATTCTAGAATGGAAGTGGGTGCACATTACCATGGATTTCGTTATTGGTCTTCCCAAGGTTTCTCAAGGCATAGATGCGATTTGGGTCATTGTTGATAGATTGACCAAGTCTGCTCATTTATTACCTATACGAGAAACTTATTCACTTGAACTTCTTGCTCGTTTGTACATAAATGAGATTGTAAGACTGCATAGCATGCTAGTATCCATAGTTTCTGATCGAGACCCAAGATTCACTTCACGATTTTGGGTTAGTTTCCAAAAAGCTATGGGCACAGATTTACGATTTAGTTCGGCATATCATCCTTAAACGGACGAGCAGTCGGAGAGGACTATTCTAACTCTTGAAGATCTATTAAGACTCTATGTCCTTGACTTCAAGGGAAGTTGGGACAAGTTCTTGCCATTATTGGAATTCTCCTACAACTACAATTATCAAGCAAGTATTGACATGGCTCCATTTGAGGCGTTGTATGGTCGCAAGTGTCGTTCTCCAGTATGCTGGGATGAGATGGGTGAAGCAACGTTATTGGGACCGGAGTTGGTACGTATAACTACAGAAATGATTCAAATGATCCGACAACGTATAAAAACTCACAAGATCGACAAAAGAGTTATGTTGATCTTCATCGAAAGGACGTGGAGTTTAATGTTGGAGATCATGTGTTGTTACGTGTTGCTCCATGGAAAGGAGTTACAAGATTTAGAAAGAGAGGACCGCTCAATCCTCGATTCATTGGGCCATTCAAAATCCTCGAACGAGTAGGAACTGTGGCCTATAGACTTGCCTTACCGCCAAGTATGTCTCTTGTTCATAACATTTTTCACATATCTATGTTACGTAAGTATGTAGAAGACCTGAACCACATTATTGAATTAGAACCAGACGAGATAGCAGAAGCTTTAACATATGAAGAGGTACCTGTTAAAATCTTGGATAAAAAGGAACATATTCTACGCTCCAAGATTATACCTCAAGTTAAGGTTTTGTGGAGAAACCACGAAGTTGAGGAAATGACCTAGGAGTTAGAATCCGAAATGAAATCAAGATATCATCACCTCTTTGTCATACCAGGTATGTACACCAATTTCGAGGACGATATTTCATAAGGAGGGGAGGTTATAAGACCCCGAATTATATGAAATAAAAGTATCCAATTTTCTTATAATTATTATTCTATTTAATAAATGGTTAAATTGATAAAAGGTTAAAGTTAAGGGTGATATTTGAAAATTTTTTAAAGTAAGCAAGTTGATATAAAATATTCGTTGTGTCGGAAAATATTCGTTTGGTCGGGGAATATTCTTTTTGTCAAGGAATATTCGTACGACGACACCATCATTGGTGGACCCCATAACGGAATAACTGTCGGAGTTAGAAAACGACAGAAATATCTTTTAGAAAAATAACAGCGAAAGTTTTACTGTTAACTGTTGAAATAACCGGTGGAAAAAATACAGTAATATGAGTGGTTACATAATAGCACACGGTATTGATGATTACGTAAGAAGCCACTCAGTTTACTCAATTATTGCTATCACGATAATTCTTTGCGTATATCTCGCGTTATTTGATTCAATTATTATTACGATAATATCTCGCATAATATTTTATATTATTAAATTAATAATTGAGATGACAAAGTAATTCATATTATTATTTGCAATATTGACGATGTCTAAAAAGTTCTGTCGAGGAAAGGGGTTTGGTCACCTAATTGCGCGCCAATAGAGAGAAATCTTTATCGAAAAGCCCCCTCTTTCCTGAGAATGATCTAGTTATTAAATATTGTGAGTTATAATATTAATGATGAATAATTTTTAATAGATTAAAAATGTGTTTATTAAAGATAGATAATTTGTGGTAAATATTTATTCAATTTTTGATATAAATATAGGAATTTATTATGAGGCGTTTGTTGTAAGTTTGACTTAATATTCCATGGGAAGATTTACTAATTTTATGGACCGTCGATAGTGGTTTTAATAGTTAACCAATCAAAACCATTGATGGTGGTTTTAATAGTTAATCAATCTGGACTATTGATGGTGGTTGTAATAGTAAATCAATCTGGACCATTAATGGTGGTTTTAATAGTAAATCAATCTGGACCGTCGGTGGTGGTTTTAAAAGTAAATCAATCTGGACCGTCGGTGGTATTTTTAAAACTAAATCAATCTGGATCGTCGGTTGTAGTTTTAATAGTAATCAATATGGACCGTCTGTTCTAATAGTAAATTAATCTGGACCGTTCGTGAATCAGTTACTATTTAGTCCATTCTCCTATAAATAGAAGCTTAATTCTTCTTTCATTCTGACCAATTCACTGAGATTCACAAGAGACACTATAGAGAGAGAAACTATAGAGAGCAAGAAGAAGAGTATTTTGCTACTTCACTATTGCAGTATCCAGTCTTCTACTAAGGTAAGGTGTAAGACCCCAAATTATTAATAAATGAAATTTATTTTCCTCTATTTATTATTTTGAAATAGTAAGGGTTGATTTGATTAATGTGGATAGTTATGGGTAAAATACGCAAATATTTCGAATAAGCAAGTGGTTATAAAATATTCATTATTGTTTGGAATATTCGTTTGGTCGTGGAATATTAAATCTTTGTCGGGAATATTAAATGCGATGGCGCGATCTTTTGTGGGCCCCATAACGGAAAAGCGATTGGATGAAGAAAACGACAAATATAAGTTGTTTATAAATAACGTCAGTAGTTATTCTGCTATTATCTTTTTGTTGGAATACCCGTGGGTTAAAACACACTAATCGCGTTATTGAGCGAGAGCACAGTATTGCACCAATTATTGATTCTTACGTGAAGGCACTACTCAATAAAAGTTAAAGTAATTCTTGTTCGAAGATTTTATTTTATTGATTCAATAATTCTTTGCATTGATATTTTATATTCTTGTTGTTTCAATAAATTGTCATTACACAAGATTTTCCATTATCGAGCAATAATTCATATTATCCTAAATAATATTATTGGATAACATTATTGGCAATGTCTAGAAAATTACATCTAAGGAGAGGTTTGGTCACCTAATTGCGCGCTTGAAGGAGAGATCCTTATTGAAAGCCCTCTTTCTGAGGAGCAGCATGGTTGCGATCTTGTGATTCTGTAATATTATTTGTGAATAATTAATTATTGATTTATATGATGAGGAAAATATTGATTTTATGTGGATATAGATGGAGAAAATTTTTAATGTGACAATTGTTAAAAATTAATATTTTATCTTTTTCTGATAAAATAATTCATTTAAATATATTATTTTAATAATATATTAACGGTGATATTTTTATAATGAATGTGGGATATATGAGTATATGAGGAGGAAGAGTATTTTTGTGGCATTAAATGTTTAACACATATTTTGTGTGTTGGTGGACACAATTATTGATAGAAATTTGATTATAAATTTGTAAAATCGCTTGGCTTATGGATTTCGGTCAATTTCTGTTTGGAATTTGGAAACAATTTCTTCTACAAAGTTGTAGAGAATTGAATTTCCTATAAAAATTAGCGAGATTTGAATTTTCGGATAAAAGGGCTATTTATTATGAATTATTGAAGTTCCGAAGCTCTAAAATAATTGATTTTTGGAAGTTTAAAATAATTTAAATAAGAAAAATGTTTTTTGTGTTTGGTGGGCATCTTTAACACATGCTAAGTTGCTGAATTCAGATGATTCTAAGTGGGGGTAGAAAAATTAATATATATATTATATTATATTAAATTTTCCACTTTGGTGTTCTAAGCATTTTTCTATAAATAGGGTGTTTAGGTTAGAATTGAAAATCACACCAGAAGCTGAAGTTTTCTCTCTATATATATCGAGCATATTCTTGTGAGTATTTTGAGTATACTTTGAGTATTGCTATACGGTGCAAGTTCAAGTCATAGCTTTATATCCTGTTTTGAACTGAAAATCTTGTCTTTCGAGGTAAGGGATGTTATTTTATTTGAAAATAATATTATTTCTTCAATATCATTATCTTAAAATATTGGTTGGAAATTTTATCAAATTTGAAACTTTTTCATGTCGGAGTTACTATTCATAAGTCACTATTCACGAGTTACTATTCACGAGTTACTATTCACGAGTTACTATTCACGAGTACTATTCACGAAAGCGTGAAGATATTTTTTTGTGAAATTTCTATCTTTTGGTGTCTGATTCTTATTCACGTGATACTGGCATTATTCACGATACTAAGACTATTCACCGAAAAATGAAATTTCTTCTTTTCATCCAAAATATCTACTATGGATACTAGCTTTGATTGTATCCATGTTTTGATCATTCTTGAATTTTACTCCACTCTGATTACTTATGAAGTATTTTTGAACTTGGTTTGTTTAAAATACGAATCCTTAATATTTGTTCTTTTGTTTCACTAGATTCGCTTTCCTTTAAAATATTTTTCATCATCCTCGGTCTAAATGATGATATTCTTGAATATCTTTGGCACATAGTGCAAAGATGAATGATTTTTTGTTGAATATCTTTGGCCGTAGTGCAAAGATGAGCAGTGTTGAGATGAACATGACCGACTGATTAATATCTTTGGCCCGTAGGGCAAAGATGAAACAGTGTTTAGATGAACATGACTAATCGATGAATATCTTTGGCACAGAGTGCAAAGATGAATATTTGATTCTAGATATATATTGATTGATGTTACGGGGGATAAAATATCGATGATGAACTTTTAAATTCATATATAGAAGATAGTAGTTTGCATTCTCTACTTAACTCTTCTAATGAATTGTTGTTTCCGCTGCAGAAGATTGATTTAAAACTAGTTGTCTATTGTATTCTATTAGATTTTTCCCTGTTGGAGACTAACGATAATTTGTTGTATATTATCTTAGTCATAATATTCTTTACTGGGCTAGTTGAGCTCACCCTTTTCTTTTTTGTTCTATTTTTCTTCTCAGGAGGCGAGAATGTAGCGAGTACTAGTTGGGGTATGGAATGAAGGTTCTAGAGAGAGTTGTTTAGTAGTCCTCACCATTTTTGTAAAATAATGTATTAATAATTATGATGGGGATTTATTTGCGTGTGGATATTGTCTAGATAGCAATATCTGTATTTAAACTCACAGTTTATATGTTGTAATAATAAAGTTTTAGTTATTTTTGTACCATGTATTTGACGACTCAGAATGTTTTGGATGGAATGGACCTATTTTGGGGGAGTCACAGTTGGTATCAGAGCTTAGGGATATGATCTCTGGCGGAGATCAGGGAATAGAACTAGGAGGGGAGAGACGAGTAAATCCTTCAGCTAGTGTGTCCTACCTAAGCTTATTTGTTAGTTGGTCGATATATAGGGATATTATGTGATATATTGATTTCCTTAATTAACCCTTGTTTTATGACAAGATTTGAGAATGTCGATCGAGAATATTAACAATGGAGTAAATGAGACCGTGGAGATGTCTCAGTCTTTACCAACGAGGAGAACGTCAACAGTGGCAATGTACCTCCTGTGAACAACACCACCGAGCGAGATGATGAACGAGGGATGTTTAGAAGCTTTTTGTAGTTCATGCAAAAAAATCGCATTTAGGGAGACTCGTGTTGAAAATCTGAGAGGAAATGATAGCAATTCACGGGTTATCACATGCCAAGCAGCCTCAAAGAGTTAGGACCACGAAATTTAAGGGAAGGCGGATCCGATCGTCATGCGAAAACATAGGTCAAGCAAATTACCAAGATATTCGATGTCTTGGGATGCACGGAGAAACGAAGGTTCCATTCGCCACCTTTATGTTCCGTGGGCGAGCGATTCTTCGGTGGGAATCGTGAAGCGTACCCATCCAAATTTGCACTCGGCGATGTCATGGGAGACGTTTGAAAGCAGCTTCAATGACAAGTACTTCCACAAAGTATTAAATCGTATGAAGGAAGTGGAGTTTATTAGGCCGGAGCAGAATAATAACATGTCGGTGTCCCGATCGAGGCAAAGTTCGCGAGTTATCTTGGTTTTGCACCTCATTTGGTGGAGAATGAGGAACGTTATGGCGGGATGTTTACGAGAGGTTTGAAACACGGCATAAGTTAGTATCTCATTTCTCATAAATTTTCTCTCTATTCGGATATTGTCAACAGGGGCTCGGTTGTTAGAAGCGAGATAATGCGAAACGTTCAACCGAGGGACCATAACCAAGATCATCTAGAAGATAGCGATCATCGAATAACGATAACCAAATGGAGAGAAGAATAATACGGACAAAGGCGGTAACCACTCGGTGGTAATCGTGGCCATGAAAATAGAAGAACCGAGTCGGGAAGAGATTTTAAAAGAGGAGATTCAACAACGACCATGTGAAGACGTCGACACCAAAGACAACTTGTTCGAGGGAGGAGAAAGACCACCGGTCAGTATGTTACAAATGCGAAAAGAGGGACATATCATTGAAACGCCTACAACAGTTTAAGGTATGCTATAATTGTGGAAAAGAAGGACATATCGCTCGAGATTATGCGGTGTCGAAACCAGTCAGCGGGAATGGTGACTCGAATGGATGTCCTAGAAAGGTCAAAGTTAATGGTTTCAAGAAGCGTTTGTCATGGCCCAGGTCAAAATCGAGGAACCCGAACGAAGTTAGCACGGGTTAGTTAATTATAAATTCTTGCGAAGTTTATACCTTATTAGATCTGGGTTTCTACCCATTCTTTTATCTCTCTTGCTTGTGTTCAACGTTTGAACTTGACTACGGAGAAATTAGAATTTGACCTATTTATGGAGACTCAGATTAGAGAAACTTTCATTACATCCGTTGTTTAGAAATCTTGCTTGATTCAGGTTAGCACTATCACATTACCTGTTAACCTTATTTCTATAGAGATATTTGCTTTTGATGTGATTTTAAGGTTAACTACTCATCATGCCGAAATTGATTACTTTCGTAAGGTTGTTAGTTTTCATATTCTTAAGCAACCTGGTTATTCAATTCAAGCAATCAAACCATTGTAGTCAAACATTTTCATATCAAGCCATGAAGTCATTCGTTTATTACGGATGTCAAGTTTTCTTAGTCCATGTTATGGATTTGAATAAAGACACGTCAGATTTGAATAATATTCCTGTTGTTATTGATTTTTCCTGACGTATTTCCTGAAGAATTTCTTGGCTTACTCCCAAAGCCTGATATTAAATTTTGTATCGACTTTGAACCCGGTACAAAACTCATTTCTAAAATCTTATATCGAATGGCTCCTATTGAACTTCAGGAGTTAAAAATTCAACTATAGAATTTGGTACCTGAGCCTTTATCTGGTGACTTCCTTTGTGGAATACACCGAAGCCAGACTCTCCGTAGGGGACACCATATTCGTGCGATAGTAAACTGATAGGTGTCATTGTAACGCGTCTTATCCAAGGTTGGGATATGAGTCACGATTGAGAACAACCTAAGTCGGTAATCAAAATACGTAGCTTTCAGGCTTAGTTGATTATTATCGAGATTCGTTGAAGGATATTCTCGAATCGCTATTCCATTAACGCAAATTGACTTCGTAGAGATACAAAATTCGAATGGAGCAACGAATGTGGGAAGAGCTTGAAGAACTCAAGAGGAGACTCATTTCAAAGACATGTTACGACCACCCATCCTCGAAAAGCGAACGTGGTAGGCGGCGTGTTGAGTAGAAGATCGTGATATCAAATACTGAGTACGATATATTGTCAAAGACTCATTTCAGATAATTTACAAATAATAGAGATGGAGATGAAAACTCTAGGTACCCACGTGATGATATACGAGTATAATCGACTTTAATCAATAAATTTAAAGCTTATCAAGCTACAGACCTGGAGTTGATGAATATGAAGAAGAAGATGCAAGAAGTTGTTATTTCAAAAGCGAGAATCGGTGAGGTGAGGAAAGCTCAAACCTTCGATTTATTAATCCATTTGAAATTCTCGATCGAATAGGAACTGTGGCCTATAGACTCTTTTTACCGCCAAGTATGATGCGTGTTCATAACGTTTTTCACGTATTGATGTTACGTAAATATGTGGACGACCCGAACCATGTCATTGAGTTAGAACCGGACGAGATAGTCGAAGACTTAACGTACGAGGAGGTACCTGTCAAGATCTTGGATAGGAAAGAACATGTCCATGTCACCGGAGGTTATACCACAAGTTAAAGTTTTGTGGAGAAACCATGCTATTGAGGAAATGACACAGGAGTTGGAAACGGAATGAAAGCGAGTATTCTCATCTTTTCGAAACACACAGTATCGTCGTCAATTTCGAGGACGAAATTTCATAAGGAGGGAGGTTGTAAGACCCCAAATTATTAATAAATGAAATTTATTTTCCTCTATTTATTATTTTGAAATAGTAAGGGTTGATTTGATTAATGTGGATAGTTATGGGTAAAATACATAAATATTTGAATAAGCAAGTGGTTATAAAATATTCATTATTATTTGGGAATATTCGTTTGGTCGTGGAATATTAAATCTTATCGGGGAATATTAAATGCACTGCCATAGCGATCTTTTGTGGGTCCCATAACTAAAAGCGATTGGATGAAGAAAACGACAAATATAAGTTGTTTATAAATAGCAGGCGTGGTTATTCATTATCTTGTTGGAATATTAAAACACACTAGTTGTTGAGCATATTATTGATTCTTACGTTGGCACTTTACTCGATAATTGTTACAGTTGTAACAACCCAAAATACAACAACCCATTCCGAAGTCACATATATGTGTGAGTTTGATACAAATATATACCAAAATCAGTAGTACGTCATACAAATATATACCAAGCATGTGTACACCTTGACATAAAAAGGTATAGTCAAAAACCTGTTTTAGAAATTAGAATCTTTGGGAAGTGCTCAAGGAAACCTTCGTGCATGGGAGGCCATGCTTTTAGGTTATGGTAGATATCATATGACACGAAATTATCCTTGGTTGACCCAATAGACCCTTAAAGAAAAAAGAAGAAGATTACTATCGTATTCTTCCCAATGGTGAGTCTTCTCTTGACATATCATTATCTCCACTGTCTCTAATTGGGTATTATACTCCAAACAAACACCAAGATTATATAAGTAGTGCTTGTAAATATACTCAAAGAAGTGGATGAAACACAACCATGTCTTATGATAACACGAGGTTGTATGTCATTTAGACATCTTGTATGATAGTGAAAAAACACCTTCCAAGTTAAATTCACCTCACCCTCAACATCTATAGACCACCACTCTATTCCTCGCTATCCCAGCTCGACCCAAATACACTTTTATTACGAAAGGAATTGTGAAACAAAAGGGTGAGCACAACTAGCTCGATAAAGAATATTGTGACTAAAGATAAATAAATTATCAATAGTCTTCATCGATAATAAATCGAGATTTAGAACATATGGTAGATGATAAAACTTTTCAACCATAGTTGCGGTGAATGAGCAATCCATTAGAAGAGTCAAATAGACTATAAAGTCTATTGTCTTCTCCGTGTTAAAAATCCACCAACAATGTTTTATCCTCGTAACATCAATCAACAATTCACGCCCACAATCACGTATAAACTCATAATCGTAATTGTAGTTCTAAATTCCTTTTCTCATCCAAGACAAAGATAATTTTCATCACTTGTCTTTACCTCAAACATCAAAGATCATGGTTATACCAAATCACAGTTCTCATTCATAATCATACTAATAAATTCATCTTTGCACCACGGCCAAAGATATTCATCAACAGCTCATCTTTACACTACAAAGCAAAGATATTCAACAACGGGTCATCTTTGCATTACAAGCCAAAGATATTCATCAATAATTCATCTTTGCACTACAAAGCAAAGATATTCAACAACGGTCATCTTTGCATTCTGAAGCCAAAGATATTCATCAATAATTCATCTTTTTGCCTCTAAAGCAAAAGATATTCGACAATTAAATCTTTGCATTCTGAGCAAAAGATATTCATCAATAATTCATCTTTGCCATCTTGGCTAAAGATATTCATCAGATTAGTCATGTTCATTTAAACACTGCTCATCTTTGCATTGGTTTTATCCACGTCCAAAATACCTCAAAAATAATCATAGTGGTGTAAAATTCAAGAATGATCAAAACATGGATACAATCAAAGCTAGTATCCGAATAGACATTTTAGACGAAAAGAAAATTTTTCATTTTTCTATTGAATAGTCTTAGATGATAAATGAATAGTCTTGAGTATCGTGAATAGTCTTAGTATCGTGAATAGTAACTCAAACACCAAAAGATAGAAATTCCACAAAAAAATCTTCTTAACTTAATGAATAATAGTACTGCGTGAATAGTAACTCATGAATAGTAACTCATGAATAATAACTCGTGAATAGTAACTCATGAATAGTAACCCCAACATGAAAAAGTTCCAAATTTGATAAAAATTCCAACCAATATTTCAGCATAATGATATTGAAGAAATAATATCATTTGAGAAGAAAATAACATCCCTTACTATCCCTTACAATCCCTTACTTCAAAAGAAAGCGGACTTACATTTGGATATCTGGATATACATTTGAAGGAAACTTGCACCGATGAATATCAACTCACCAAGTATCTAAATACTCCCAAAATACACTCGATAATCTAGAGAGAAAAGAGAAAACTTATGTTTCGGTGTGATTTTCAATTCTAACTTAGCCTCTATTTATAGGAAAATGTTAGACGCTCAAGGCGAGACTTGACACAGAACTCGATGGCTTTACACTACTATTCCACCCACCAAAATCAGCCATCTTCCCCAACAACCAAGAGTGGGGCCCACTCAATTCTAGAATTTTCCACCAAAACCTAATTTCCGTGATCGATTACCTCTTAAAATTCATAACAAATCATACGTTCATTTTTAACGGTTCAAAATTTGTGGACATATACTCAACTTATATATGTATAACATATCCAAAAATTACAACGATCCAACGGCCGGATCAAAATTTATAACTCACGCAATATAGGTGAAGAACAACGATTTTTCGGACTATTAGTCCTTCTGACCGATTTCATTCAAAATTTCACCACGAAATATCTACAAAAAATTTTGGGTGATTCAAATTTCCACAGATTAGCTTACTTCTAGGGCTTTCTTTTGATATATGGCTCATCTCTTAACTCATTATACACAAAGAGTTATGGATTTTACAAAATCAAGTAATAAACTAATTTTTACGAAAATCCCATATTTTGTTCTCCATTTAAACAAATCTTGATAAAACACCTCATCTTTAATTCCTTCACTTATAAATACATAAATAAATCCATCATTTATATCCACATCAAATAAATATTTTCTTATCATATGAATCAATAATTAATTATTCACAAATAATATTACGAATCACATTTATGATAACTGAGCCGCTCCTGGGAAAGAGGGGCTTTCGAATAAGAATTTCTCCTTCTTGGCCTTGATTAGGTGACCAAACCTCTCCTTGATGTAACTTTCTAGACATTGCCAATAATGCTATCTAATAATATTATTTAAATAATATGAATTATTGATCGATAATGGAGATCTCAGTGCGTTGATAATTATTGAACAACAATAATATAAAATATCAACACAATGAATTATTGAATCAATAAAATAAAATATTGAGCAATAATTACATAACAATTATTGAGTAGTGCCTTCTCACGTAAGAATCAATAATTGAAAAAATCTTGTCTTAATACCGCTGGTATTCTTGCAACAACGCCAGCGTATTACTTTACTTTACCAACCGGGTATTCCAACAATGTTAATTCTTGTAACGATTACGCCTGTTATTTATAAAAACTTAATTTTGTCGTTTTCCTCATCCGAAGCGCTTATTACATTATGGGGCCCAAAATAGCTACGCCATCGTATTTAATATTCCCACGATAGAAAGAATATTCCACGACTAAACGAATATTCCCAATGATAATGAATACTTTATACCCCTGCGTATTTTGAAAAAAAATTCATATATCACCCTTAACTTTAACTTTTATCAATTTAACCATTTCTTGAAAAATTGAATACTTTTATTTCATAAAATTGGGTCTTACAACAGTAATTACTATTCAGTATTTTATTTTATTGATTCAATAATTGCTGCATTGATATTTTATATTACTGTTGTTTCAATAAATTGTCATTACATAGTATTTTCCATTATCGAAGCAATAATTCATATTATCTGAATAATATTATTAGAAAACATTATTGGCAATGTCTAGAAAGTTACATTTAAGGAGAGGTTTGGTCACCTAATTGCGGCGCCAGAAAGAAAGATCCTTATTGGAAAGCCCCTCTTTCCTTGAACTACCGGTTGCGATCTTGTGATTCTGTAATATTATTTGTGAATAATTAATTATTGATTTATATGATGAGGAAAATATTGATTTTATGTGGATATAGATGGAGAAAATTTTTAATGTGACAATTGTTAAAAATTAATATTTTATCTTTTTCTGATAAAATAATTCATTTAAATATATAATTTTAATAATATATTCACGGTGATATTTTTATAATGAATGTGGGATATATGAGTATATGAGGAGGAATAGTATTTTGTGGCATTAAATGTTTAACACATATTTTGTGTGTTGGTGGACACAATTATTGGCCAGAAATTTGATTATAACTTTATAAAATCGTCTGCTTATGGATTTCTTGGTCAATTTCATTTGGAATTTGGAAAAACTTTCTTACGCAAAGTTATAGATAATTGAATTTCCTATAAAAATCGCGTGATTCAATTTTTTTTGATAAAAGGGCTATTTATTATGAATTATTGAAGTTCCGAAGCTCCGAAATAATTGATTTTTGGAAGTTTAAAATAATTTAAATAAGAAAAACGTTTTTTGTGTTTGGTGGGCATCTTTAACACATGCTAAGTTTCTGAATTCAGATGATTCTAAGCGGGCGTAGACAAATTAATATATATATTATATTATATTAAATTTTCTACTTTGGTGTTCTAAGCATTTTCCTATAAATAGGGTGCTTAGGTTTGAATTGAAAATCACATCAGAAACTGAAGTTTTCTCTCTCAATATTATCGAGCGTATTCTTGTGAGTATTTTTGTATACTTTGAGTATTGCTATACTGATTGCAAGTTCAAGTCATAGCTTTATATCCTTGTTTCAACTAAAGTCTTGTCTTTCGAGGTAAGGGATGTTATTTTATTCGAAAATGATATTATTTCTTCAATATCATTATCTTAGAAATATTGGTTGAAATTTTTATCAAATTTGAAACTTTTTCATGTATGGAGTTACTATTCATGAGTCACTATTCACGAAGTTACTATTCACGAGTTACTATTCACTTAAGCGTGAAGATTTTTTTGTGAAATTTCTATCTTTTGGTGTCTGAGTTACTTATTTCACGTATACTGGACTATTCACGTATACGATACTTATTCACGAATACGGCTATTCAATAGAAAAATGAAATTTCTTCTTTTTGTCCAAAATATCTACTATGGATACTAGCATTGATTGTATCCATATTTTGATCATTCTTGAATTTTACTCCACTCGATTACTTATGAAGTATTTTTGAACTTGGATTGTTTAAAATACTGAATCCTTAATATTTGTTCTTTTGTTTCAATTGGATTCGCTTCCTTTAAAATATTTTTCATCATCCTCGGTCTTAAATGATGATATTCTTGAATATCTTTGGCACAGTAGTGCAAAGATGAATGATTTTTAATGAATATCTTTGGCCCGTAGTGAAAAGATGAGCAGTGTTGAGATGAACATGATTGATCTGATTATTAATATCTTTGGCACATAGTGCAAAGATGAATGGTGTTTAGATGAACAGTGTTTAGATGAACACGACTGACCAATGATGAATATCTTTGGCACAGTAGTGCGAAAGATGAATATTTGATTCTAGATATATATTGATTGATGTTACATGGATAAAATATCGACGATGAACTTTTAAATTCATATATAGAAGATAGTAGTTTACATTCTCTACTTAACTCTTCTAATGAATTGTTGTTTCATTGCGAGAAGATTGATTTAAAACTGGTTGTCTATTGTATTCTATTAGATTTTTCCCTGTTGGAGACTAACGATAATTTGTTGTATATTATCTTAGTCATAATATTCTTTACTGGGCTAGTTGAGCTCACCCTTTTCTTTTTTGTTCCATTTTTCTTCTCAGGAGGCGAGAATGTAGCGAGTACTAGTCGAGGTATGGAATGAAGGTTCTAGAGAGAGTTGTTTAGTAGTCCTCACCATTTTTGTAAAATAATGTATCAATAATTATGATGGGAATTTATTTGCGTGTGGATATTATCTAGATAGCAATATCTGTATTTAAACTCACAGTTTATATGTTGTAATAATAAAGTTGTATTTATTTCTGTACCATGTATTTGACGACTCAGAATGGGTTGGATGGAATGGACCTATTTTGGGGGCGTCACATAAGGGATATTTTTTCTTTCGTATTCATAAGGAATACTATTTTTCGTATTCATCCTTTAATATGTTGGAATAACCTGTCTGCGCGGATTACGTACCACATGACAGGTGAAAATCCATTTGCAGTTTCGTATATTATTTCATTTTATGTTCTTAAATCTAAACTTACTATGGTAAGTGTTGCTTCTATAATCCCTGAAATTAGTGGAATATCCTTGTTTTTTTGCGCTTCATCCAGTATCGTTTCATTAGAATATTGATTTTAACTTTCTTATTAAATATCAATATTTTTCCTGGGATACTATTCACGGGTTACTATTCACCTGGATACTATTCACTCTAGTATTATTCACTCGGGGATTCGGGGTACTTTTCATGTCGGGGTACTATTCATGGGTTACTATTCACCCAGGTACTATTCACTCTAGTATTATTCACTCGAGGATTCGGGGTACTTTTTATGCTGAGGTACTATTCACGAGTTACTATTCACCTGGGTACTATTCACTCTAGTATTATTCAATCGGGGATTCGGGGTACTTTTCATGTCGGGGTACTATTCACGAAGTACTATTCACAGGGTACTATTCACCCAAAAAACTTATTTCTTTTTTGTCCAAATTATTTTTGATACATGAATATTATTCTTGAATTTTACTCCACAAAGCAGTATCATGTTGACAATTTGGACATTATTGAATTCTGGATAAATTAAATTATAAATCTTTAAAATTTATCATTTGCTTTCATTTAATTGAATTCTTATATCATTGTCATCATCCTTATGCTTATATTGTGATGAAAGTCATCTTTGGCCCGTAGTGCATAGATGGACTATTAATTGGTATGATTATGACCAGGGATAGTTCAGTATGATCATGACCATTGATGATTACACGAATATTCTTGGCCCATAGTGCAGGAATAATTTGTGGACGTGATACTAATGAATATCCTTGGCCAGTAGTGCAGGGATGATTCGATGATGTAATTTATTTATTAAGCTGAGTCGCAACAGTAAAATTGATGATAAACTTTTTAAATCATAGAAGATAGTAGATATCATGCTCTACTTTACTCTTCTAATGGATTGCTTGTTCCACTGCAGTTAAACTTGATGTCTATTGTATTTTATCAGTTTAACAATGTTAAAGGCTAACAATAATTTATTCTGCATTATCTTAGTCATAATATTTCTTACTGGGCTAGTCGAGCTCACCCTTTTGCTTTTATTGTTCTCTTCAGAAAATGAGAACGTAGCCGGGACTAGTCGGAGAACGGAGTGATGATCCGAGATGGTTGTTTTAGTAGTCCTCATTATTTAGTGTGTTAATAAATGTAATGAGGATTGAATTTGAGTTTGGATATTGTCTATGAGACAATATTCGTGTAAAAACACTCAGCTCATGTTGTATAATTAAGTTTGTATTTGTATTTAGTACCATGTATTTGGCGACCCAAGATGGGTGATGTATACCTATTTTGGGGGCGTCACAGGATGGGTATGCCTTTGTGAATGGAGGAGTTGTAGTAGATAACATTGAGTTATTTCCTTTCATTTGTGCATCTAGTGAAAATGAGTTGCTGAAATGGTGTGTGGGTCAGGTTGGTTACCCTGTAAACAAATTTCCTTGCCTTCATGTTTAAATTTGATGTATGATTGTTGAAATTTTAATTTTAATTCTCCAAAGCTTTCTTTCCATGATACCCCAAGGACAACATCTGCTCCATGTAGATCAATCACAAAGAAATCTGAAATAAACTTATTTCCTTGAATATCAAAAGCTACCCCAGTGCATTGGCAGACACACTTTAAATTGTCACCATTGCCCACAATTACTGAGAAGTGTGATGAAGGGCTGATAATCAACCCTAGGTATTTAGCTACTCATGTTTGGATAAAGTTATGCCTAATTCCCTCATCTATTAATATTTGTAGGGTTTGCCTTAGGTATAGATTTGACAGGTTTGTAGATTTTGAAGAGCCCGCTAATATGAAACTGCCAATTATTTGAATTTCCCTCTTGTAACTGTTCCTTCCATGTTTCTTAGTGGGACAGTTGTAAGTCGCTAATAAGTTATCATCTATAAGTCCTCCATCGTGTCTGACCTTTAGATTTGACTTTTCTACTGTTGACTATTTCAGTACGTAGAGTAGCTTGTTGAGGTAGCTATGGACTCTACGATTTTCTTTATCGACTCAATGATCGTCTTCTGAGAGATGCTTTAGTGGATGATTTGACATTAATCCTCATCTTTAAAGTTGCATGGCTTAACCACTGATGTACCTCATGATAGTTTGGGCACTAAACTTCTGAGGTGAGTCTGCAGGGCATCTTTCCAATTTTATCTCCACACAATCTGAGTAGTTGAGCATATGTCTAGTTCTTTCGAGCTCCCCATGAGCTAGTGTATCCTCTGGGAAGACTGCGATTGTCGAGCCTACTCTACGATCATTGAGGTTATACTACGATTGTCAAGTTCACTTCAGAATCTATTCCACGATCGTTGTCTGTCCTGGTCCTTGAGATGAACTAGACTAAGCATTCCTTCTGGGTTAAGGTAGCTCAGGAAGGGACAACCTCTTAGAGTGAACTAAGGGTTAAGTTTTTCCCTGAGGCGCTTTCCAGATGAAAGACTTTAGAAGTGATTAGCACTGATATCTCATTTGATCTTTTCTGCTGGGGAGTTCATCAACCAACTCTAGACATTTGCATTGGTTGTAATCGTGGTGTCCTTCTGCTCTCATACTATGATCAGGTGTTTCATTGTAGGTGCTTCACGATTTTGAGTTGGGTGGCTGACAAGATTATCAGTAGTACATTTTGAGACGTTCCTGCTGACTATGGATCTTCATTTGGTTCATCAGCCACAAAGTTTTGGGACTCTGTGACTGGTACATTGCTTCATAGTATATCTCTAATATCTTTAGCACTGCTATTCTTTTAGCAGATCACTGCCCCTCGTGGTTGATACTATCTTCTCAGTGAGGTGTGATTTCTTCTTCTTCATATTCATTAGAGGGCAGCCTTGCATATCTCCTTCTGACTGGAATCATCACTATCAATTAACTCTCCTTATATCATAGACGTGGATATCTTCAGGACTGATCACTTTATGATCATTTGACAGCACTACGAATGTGACGCCCCCAAAATAGGTATACGCCACCCATCTTGGGTCGCCATATACATACACTAAAAACTTCATTTATACAATTGTCGTGCAAAAATGACGACGACAAATATACTGTGAGTTTCAATACAAATATTGTAACGTATATAATACGAAAATATTCTTACTCAAATTATTACAATGCCATCTAAAGTACAGCAGCAATTATTTCAAGTCCCCAAAGGAAGACGAGAAGATTTATGTCCTCCTCATTCTAATGGAGTGCATTTTTTACGCTTCCAAATTCGAGTTCGCCTCACCCTATTATTGTTCACCAAAATTAAATATTAAATGATGTATAAAATATGTTACACACATTTTAAGTTCTCAGTACAATTATTATGCCACACCGTTTCATAATTTGATTAGGATTGTGACTAATTCGCAACACCACTTTATACCCATGTTCTCTCTGCTAGTCACAACTACACTTTTATTACCTGAAAGGGGTGGTGTAGTAAAAGGGTGAGCACAAATAGCCCAATAAAGAATATCATGACTTAAGATAATTAAATTATCAAAACAATTCAGATATTTAGAACATATGGTAGAAGATAAAAGTTTTCAACCATAATAGCAGCGGAATCAACAATCCATTAGAAGAGTCAAGTAGAACGTAATGTCTACTATCTCCTCTAGATTAAAAATCCATCATTAATATTTCATTCCTGTAATACTCATCAACAGTTCTTTGTTATACCCAAGACAAAGAGAACTCTCATCACCTGTCTTCACCTGAACCACCACAGATTATAATTAAATCATAATTCATATTTATAATCCGGGTAATCAACAGATCCATCTTTGCAATACAAGCTAAATATACAATCGTAAAACTAATAACCAACGGTCAAAATCTTTTTTGACTACAGGCCAAAGATATACAACCAGAAAACCAATAACCAATGCACCGTCTTTGCACTACAAAAGCCAAAGATATACAACTCAGAAACAAATAACCAAATCCATCTTTGCACTACAGGCCAAAGATATACAAGTGTAAAACCAATAACCAACAGTCCGTCTTTGCACTATAGGCCAAAGATATACAACTGTAAAATAAATAACCAACAGTCCATCTTTGCACTACAGGCCAAAGATATACAATTGTAAAACGAATAATGCTGAGACTCAACTTAATAGTATCACGACCACGAATTATCCATGCACTACGGGCCAATGATATTCGTGTTTTCACCAATGGTTATGATTATACCGAATAATACCTAGTCATAATCATACCGATCAACTGTCCATCTTTACACGTAAGCCAAAGAGGATTTTTATCACATCATTTGTAACATTACGGTCATGATTATACCGAATAATCTCTGTTCATAATCATACCAAGTCCATCTATGTACTACTGACCATAGATGACTTTCAACACAATATAAGCATGAGAATGATGACAATGATATATATAATGAATAAACATAAATAATCAGAATAATAAGATAACATAGATCTTAATGATTTTTAACTTAATTATCCAGAGTCCAAATTGATAACATAATAATAGATAAAGCACAAACTATTAAGGATATTATAATCTTTTCAGGACTTTTCACCATTTAATGATAAACTGAATAAATGAATAATAATATATTACCATAATATGGAGTATAAAAGAAAATGATATTCTTTCTACCATAAAAATGATACCCTCTTACCACAATAATGACATCCCTTACCTTAACATGTGACTTGATTCTGCTTTCTGTGAAATTGATCAACTTAAACAATGCTTGCTTTCCTTTTCTACACTTGGAGTAACCTTCCCCTCAACAAAAATACTCACAATATTATAATCACAATATTGTAGTAAAAGAATTCTATATTTTTAGTGTAGTGATGGTGTGTATTTAGTTGCTCAACCGGGCAACCTATTTATACTGAAAATTGAGGAAACAATTAGCACCCATGCTTTGACAAAATAACCAAATGAGGTATATAGTAATGGTAGAGAAATTTATGGTCCCATAGAGAAGATTAAACCAACTTGCACACGTTTTAAAAATAATTGAGTTGTGGTCTAGACTACTTTAGAAAAAGTAGAGTGTCGGCAAGTCCTGCCAAACTTACTTTTGTAAAAGAAGATAATTGAACAAACATTTGTATATCATACTTAATTAATTCATCATTTATTGATGTTAAATATTATTATATTTAATAATGTCCATGTTTTACAACTTAGAACAACATCCTTTATCGTCAAAAACATTACATGTTGCATACGTGCATGCCTGACGTCCTCTGATTGCCTCTAAATGCACAATAGTCCCTAAAATAGCAATTTTAGGCCTTGATACCGATCTCAAATCTCAAAACATAAAGAATTAAGTTTTAGGTCTACTCGTTATCTTTTTGAATCATCCTGAATCACCTCAATCGAAGTTCATATGAAAACGTTATGCCCAATTTACTAAAGGATGTTCAGACAGATTTTGGCTTAACACTTGACCAGCGCCTAGGCGCCCAACTTTGGCCTTGGGCAAGCGCATAGGCACCCAAGAACAGAGTCTAAGCACCGAGCCTAGTGCCTAGGCGCTCGACCCTCGGCACTTAACTCCAATTTTCTAGATTTTGCAACTTTTGACGCACATACTTCAAATCTTCATAACTTCTTCATTTTAAGTTGAAATTAGTCCGTTTTCAAGGCTATGGAAAGATTGTAACATGCTCTACAAAACCCCCATAATTTCATAATTTTTCAAATTCATTAATTATTCTAAAATTTGGCTCAAAAGTCCCCCAAGACTAAGTTTTTCATCATTTAACATATTTTACGAAAACTTTCACCACTACTTTGATTTAAATCATTTTTAGTCCGTTCAAATTGGAATATTTCCATAACTTCTTAATCTATAGATCATCCTCCTCGGATATTACATATAAATCAACTATCAACACTTTTACAAGTTTGATTTAAGTCCTCAAAATTACTTTTATTCATCCTCAAACACATGCCTAAATTTTTGATCTTAAATTTGATTATGAAATGGAATAAACATAAAATCATAATATACTTCATTATTACTTTAGAACCATCATGATTCCCTACAACCCAACCTTCAACAAATCAAACTCATAGGAAAATTAAAGGGATGAAAAGTTTTGGTTTTACCTTTTGAGTTCTTATTCTACCTTCATGCTTCCATGGTTTCATCTTCTTCTTTCTTTCTCTTTCCTTTCTCTCTTCTCTCTTTCTTCTTCTGAACATGGCTACGGGAGGGAGCATGAGAGAATGAGAAGAAAAAAGGCTGCATATTTGACTTAGCCAAAATGAATGGCCAACCTCCTTGGAAAAATGAGAAGCAAAGTGCTGAACATGTGACTTTTCAGCCAAAATGGATGGACACATCATTACCCCACAAAATAAATGGACCAATAGAAAAATATTTGGTGCATAATATAGGGAAATGTAAGACCCCAACTTATTATTAATGAAATTTAATTTTCTCTATTTATTATTTTGAAATAATAAGGGTTGATTTGATTAATGTGGATAGTTAGGGGTAAAATACGCAAATATTTCAAAATAAGCAAGTGGTTATAAAATATTCATTGTTGTCGGGGAATATTTGTTTGGTCATGGAATATTCGTACTGTCGGGGAATATTCGTACGACGATGCAGCCATGTGTGGGCCCCATAACGGAAAGCGATTGGATGAAGAAAACGACAAATATAAGTTGTTCAAAAATAACAAATAGTAGTAGTTATTCAGAATAATCTTGTTAAAATACTCGGTGGTTAAAACACGAAGAGCACCAGTATTGCACCAATTATTGATTCTTACGTAAGAAGGCACTACTCAATAATGGTTACGATAATTACCGCTCAATATTTTATTGATTTAATAATTGTTGCGTTGATATTTTATATTCACATTGTTTCATAATTGTCATTACACAAGATTTTTCATTATCGAAGCAATAATTCATATTATCCTAATAATATTATTAGATAACATTATTGGCAATGTCTAGAAAGTTACATCTAAGGAGAGATTTGGTCACCTAATTGCCGTCGATGAGAGAAATTCTTATTGAAAGCCCCTCTTTCTGAACCTACTCCGTTGTCGATATTGTGATTACGAAATATTATTTGTGAACAATTAATTATTGATTCATATGATGAGAAAAATATTGATTTTATGTGGATATAGATGGAGAAAATTTTTAATGTGACAATTGTTGAAAATTGAAATTTTATCTTTTTCTGATAAAATAATTCATTTAAATATATTATTATATTTTAATAATATAATAATGGTGATATTTTTACAACGAATGTGGGATATATGAGTATCTGAGGAGGAAGAGTATTTTTGTTGCAATAAATGTTTAAAACATGTTAAACATGTGCTTGGACCCCATTTATTGACCGAAATTTGATTATAACATGTAAAATCGTCCGTTTGTGGATTTCGGTCAATTTCTGTTTGGAATTTGGAAAACTTTCTTCTGCAAAGTTGTAGAGAATTGAATTTCCTATAAAAAGTCGCGAGATTTGAATTTTTTGATAAAAGGGCTATTTATTACGAATTATTGAAGTTTCGAATCTCCGAAATAATTGATTTTTGGAAGTTTTAATTATTTTTATTAAGAAAAACGTTTTTATTGTTTTTGGCACATGTGTGGCTGAAGTTTGGACCAGATTTGTGTGCGTAGGAAATTTGATTATATATATTATTATTATATTAAATTTTCTACTTTTTAATGTTCTAGCGTTTTTCATAAATAGGGTGTTTAGGTTAGAATTGAAAATCACACCTTTAAACTCAAGTTTTCTCTCTATATTATCGAGTATTCTTCTTGTGAGTATTTTGAGTATAATTTAAGTATTGCTATATGGTGCAAGTTCAAGTTATAGCCTATATCCTGTTTCAAATTTAGAAGTCTCTGATCTTTCGAGGTAAGTGATATATTTTTTTTCGTAATGATATTATTTCTTCAATATCATTATGTTGAAATATTGATATGAAGTTTTTAACAAATTTGGAACTTTTGGTGTTCTGATTACTATTCACGATATCAGACTATTCACGATATCTGACCTATTCATCGAAAAATGAAAAATTTTCTTTTAAGTCCAAAATATCTATTCGGGATACTAGCTTTGATTGTATCCATGTTTTGATCATTCTTGAATTTTACACCACTGTGATTATTTTTGAGGTATTTTTGGGCGTGGATAAAACAAAGTACGAATCCTTAATCCTTAATCCTTGTCATTTTGTTTCACCGGATTCGTTTCTTTAAAAATATTTTCATCATCTTCATCTTAAATGATGATATTATGCAATATTTTTTGGCTCAGAGTGCAAATGAATGATTTTTGAAGAATATCTTTGGCCGTGAGTGCAAAGATGAGCAGTGTTTAGATGAACATGACTAATCGATGAATATCTTTGGCACAGTGCAAAAAGATGAATATTTGATTCGGATATATATTGATTGATGTTACGGGGATAAAAGATAGACGATGAACTTTTAAATTCATACATAGAAGATAGTAGTTTGCATTCTCTACTTAACTCTTCTAATGAATTATTATTTCATTGCGAATATTGATTTAAAATTTGTTGTCTATCAGATTCTATTAGATTTTTCCTCATTGAAGACTAACGATAATTTGTTGTATATTATCTTAGTCATAATATTCTTTACTTGGGCTAGTTGAGCTCACCCTTTTCCTTTTTGTTCCATTTTTCTTCTCGGGAGGCGAGAATATATATGGCGAGTACGAGTCGAATATGGAATGAAGGTTCTAGAGAGAGTTGTTTAGTAGTCCTCACCATTTTTTGTAAAATAATGTATCAATAAATGTGATGAGGATTTATTTGAGTATAGATATTGTCTAGAAGATAATATTTGTATTCAAACTCACAGTTTTACTGTTGTAATAATAAAGTTGTAGTTGTTTCTGTACCATGTATTGACAACTCAGAATGGGTGATGTATACCTATTTTGGGGGCGTCACAGGAAAGGTTTGGCATATTGGGAAATTAAATCTCAGCAATCATCCCTCCCCTATCAGCCTTAGCCGCCCACGTGTCCACATTCTATAAGTTTAGTATCTCCTCTTTTATTAGCTCATTTACCCAATTAATTGTTCATTTACCCATTTATAAATTTAACATTTTACAATTTTATAATAATAACCATAAATTAATTTAGACTTTTATTTCATAAAAGTTGGGGTCTTACAACGAACGTAGTCTTCCTTCTCAGTTTATACCTGTGGAGTTCTGCTTTCGTAATGAAGACCAGCAACCATGTGAGCTTCATTCATGTTAGCTCAGCAAGTCTTTAAGGACAGGCTTTGACAAATAAATATTTAGTCTGAAATTCTTCTAAAATGTTTTAGCCTTCTGCTGGTTGAATCTTTTTGACTGAAGTCTTCTGCTTCAGCATTCCTTAGTGTGGTCAAATAGACCAAGCACATGCAGGTTAGATAAATTTCTATTTTTGGTATCCATGGTTAAATGAGTCCTGCTAGGTCAACTTTTAAAATCCATGTTTCTCATATATTTGAAATTTCATCATATTGATCACCAACAATCATATTCATGCATGTATCAAATTTAGATATGGCATTTTAAGATGCATGATGATGAGTGTGTATAAGTTCAATTAATTCAACAAAGCACTCTTTTTCTTTGATGGTTTTATCATTTGCTTAGTTATGTTCACAGAGTGAGAATCAACTATGTCACTCATTTGTATCTTTTTGATTTATGGAGGTGATCAGTTTCTATGAATCTTCAAGATACTCTTGAAGAACTGATCATACTCTATGTGTTATCAAAAACTTCGAACATAGGTTTATACATACATACATACCCATCATCAAAGATTACTCTACTCAAGAATAATTAAACCTTGGTATGCTGATGACCTATTTCAAACTTATTTCAAGATGTTATCTTCAACCTAAAACTTGGATGGAGAGAAAGTTTGTTAGCATTTGAGTTTCCAACTTCAGTGTACTTTCTCTCTTCTCCTTTTTAGGTAGAGTATGGTCTCTTGATAAAATACTATTATAGTGCATAAGGTGATGCAACAAGATGTACACATTTATACTTATGAGGAACCATACCTTTACATTGTCAGTTTCTTGACAGTAATTTATCTTGATATACTGAGGTTAGGCATTGATGTGCATACTTTTTCCTTTACTTCTGACAGCTTGTTGCTCCAGTTGTCCTTTGATTAATTAGTCATAGTCTTGAAGATGTAGGCTCAAAGAATCTTGACATCTTTAGTTCTTTGACAACCTTGATTCCTCAAGGTTCACATCCAGTTGTTGGTTGTCCAAATATAGATTTGAGAGATTCTTCTTTCTTCTCTGAATGAGTACTTCTTAGCACATATGGCCTTTTCATCTTTCAGTCTGGTGGATGCTTGACTCTTTGCTGTTGATACCTCTTGAGCTCCCATATCTGCTCTTCAGACTACAAGATTGACTATGGGCAAGGATTGGTCTTGTTGTTATGGCATTTAATAACATGGACTGATCTGAGCAGCTTCAGGTGTATATACACATTTACCTATACACAATATTTCTAACTTATGAGTTCATCTGTATTTACAAGTGACTTACTACTAAACTAAGTTTAGAACAATGTTTGTGCCTAGGATTAGACTCAAAGCGATTAACTTTTCAATATAGCATGAGAACCTGCTTTGATACCAATTGTTAGTTCCAGTAGGCACACAATAGATCTAGAAGGGGGGTTGAATAGATCCTTTTTATTTTCAAATACTTTCCTATTTATTTTGCATTGCTAATGAATTAGCATATGACAAACATAAGAATCTTTTTAATCACAGCGGAAAAAGTAAAATATCCCCTTCATTGATATATTCATAATCATATATACATTATTCTTAGAGTTAGTTAAGTTGTAAGCAGTTAATACATACATAGCAGTTATAGCAGTTAGGTACATAATGTAAATGATAGAAAGTAAATGACTGAATATAAAAGACACAAGGAATTTTAAGTGGTTCAGAGACTCAAGCTCCTAATCCACTCTTCTGCTTTAACTAGCAGGATTTCCACTAAGGAAGGGTAGCACCCTAAATCACTAAGATTCCTTCAAGGCCAGCAGCCTTGGAACTTCAGTTCACTAAGAACACTTCAAGGCCAGCAGCCTTGGAACTCCTTTATTTTCCTAGGAACTCTTTAAGCCCAGTAGGCTTGAAACTTCATTTAGTCCCTCCACAAGGACCCCTCAGGCCCTGGCTTCTGTTGTTGTTGGTGTTGTTGTTATTGATGGTGGTGTTGAGCTGCTAAGATGTCTTTAAGCTTGAACATCTTTTGTACTTAACAGCTTGGTGTGGTCCTCTTTGCATTCTGTGTAGAGTCTGGACCACTTCTCCTTGGGTGCAGTTGATCTTCATTCTTTTCTTCTCATCTTCATCCGATGTCAGTTATGCACCATCACCATCTGGGTTTGCAAAGTCTCTGAACTTTTGGTAGACTTTGTCTGGCACTTAGCAATCCCTGAACCCTTCTTGAATGTTTTGTAGACATGATTCTGCATCTGTTCTTTTTCAGCTTTTGGTTCATGGTGATTTGTAGAGTGACTTTCTGGATCTTCTTTGTGCTCTACCACTTTTCTGAATGCTATCTTCTTGGCCTTCTCGGCTCTCAGCTTAGCTGCCATCTTCAGTGGCATTCTCATCTTTGTTGAGTGAGGCTTTAGTCTATTCAAGTCCTTCTTCAAAGCTGTTTCACTTCCACCTTTGTAATCTCACTGTCACTGAGACTTGTTCTGTTTAGTTCTGGTGGAACTCGTAGAGTCAAAAATATAGCATTCTAACAACTCAATGATCCTTCAACTCCGCAACTTCAGCAACTTTTAATCTTTGAAGCTCTTGTTGATTTATACTCCTTCACAACCTTCCCATTGTAATGTAGCCGTTGGGAGCTATTTGAATTGCTTCGCAGTTCTCGAGTTATTTGAGGTAGACTGTAGATGTGACATGACATCCCCTTTATGACTTTCTAACACTGCAGTCTACTGTTTCACCTACCCCGTCAGAGATGTCACTTTGATGTCTTGGGCAGGTAATCGACTTTATTTCCTCTCTCTCTCTGATTTCTAGATCAGAGGTTGTCCTTTTGCATCGATGCTCTCAATAAGCTCTGTTCGAATATCAATCTTCAGATTGAACCGTTGCCAATGCTTCAATCTTCAGATGGCCGAACTCCACGATTTTGATGCATATCTTTTTGGACCTGATCGTAGTGTCATGTTGAATGTTGTTCATCGACCAGTTGAGACAACACTACGATCTTGACAAGTGTTCATTGGATCTTCAATGTAGAACACCTCTTCCTTTTCTTGTGTAGTGCTTAATCACTTCTGTTTGCCTTGACTGATCTCAGGAACTAATAGCTTAACTTCTTGTTCTGGCCCCTTTTGAATAGCAAGACACTTCAAATTTGTGCTATGTCCAGCTCGCTTTCTCCTTGTAATCTCCCGTTCACTTATCATCAATGGACTGACATGATGCTTAATCACTTTATCCTTGTTCTTCATAAGCTGACCAGTATCTCTGTGTTCACTTCATCAGTTCTTGTTTGTTTGGCAAACACTACAATCCTGGATACTACCAAGATTGTTGTCTTCTGTTTACTTGACAGCTACTACACTTGCTGACTTTCCTTAGTCAGGTACTGAAGTCTTCTTCTGATCAACTTGTGGAAGACTTCATCTTGAATGGCTTCTCAACTCAATCTGGATGTTGATTGGGTTGTTGCTTAGATCTTCTGTTAGCTTGCATGCAATTCGTTGAGTGCTCTCTGGTTTCCTTCAGGTAGGATGTATCTGTAAGACCCCAACTTTTATGAATAAAGAATAAATTTTCTCAAAATATATTTTTGAATATTATGGTGTGGATTTGATATAATGTTATGGTTGTGGGTAATATTTACAAATTTTGCAAAGTAAGCAAGTTATTTATAATATTCGATTGGTCGGGAAATATTCGTTTTAACAAGGAATATTTGTACGACGGTACAATCATTGGTGGACCCCACAACGGAAGTATTGTTGTAATTAGAAAACGACAGAATTATCTTTTTATAAAAATAACGACGAAAGTTTTATCGTTAAAATGTTGAACTACCCAGTGGTAAAAAGTACGATGTCACGTGTGGTTGCAAGAGTACACTGGTATTGATTATTAATGCTTACGTAAGAAGTCACTCGCTTATACTCAATTATTGCTACGATAATTCTTTGCATAATATCTCTCATATTATTGATTCAATTATTGTCACAATGATCAATATTCTATATTATTAAATCAATAATTGAGACGACAAAGTTATTCATATTATTATTTGCAATATTGACGATGTCTCAGAAAGTTACGTCGAGGAGAGGTTTGGTCACCTAATTAAAGGCGCCAATACTGGAGAAAATCCTTATCGAAAAGCCCCCTCTTTCCTGGGAATGATCTGGTTGTTAAATATTGTGAGTTATAATATTAATGATGAATAAGTTCGTGTTGATTAAAAATGAATTTTATAGTTCCATTATGTTGGGATTATTAGTGTTAGTGGATATCGACATTTATTTTGATAATAATTGATTTCTGGAGGTTATATTAACCAATCGGGTAATTAATCTGATAAATGAGCAATTAATTGCTATTAATTCACATGCTTATAACTATTTGTTCACATGTGTGTACTATTGATTCACATATATGTACTATTAGGGGAGGTGGTGCAAGATTGATAATACTTGCATGACTAAATTAAAAATGGAGCTATAAATGAAGGTACTATACTGTAACTATTTTTTTCACATGTATAGAACTATTGATTCACATGAATGTACTATTGATTCACATGATGTACTATTAGGGGAGGTGGTGCAAGTTTGATAATACTTGCAGGACTAAATTAAAAATAAAGAAAAAGATGAAGGTATTATACTATAATATTTCGAGCCCCAAAATGTGCAATTATCGAAACTATATTTTCCTATAAATAGAAGCTCATTCTTCTTCCATTCTCACCAATTCACTAAGACTCACAAGAGCAATTATAGAGAGAAAGAAGAAGAGAAGTCTGCTACCTCACTATTCCAGTATCCAGTCTTCTTTTGAGGTAAGGGATATTATTTTTTCAGTATTCGTAAAAATAATATTTTCCTCAATACTCTGTAGTATGTGAGTAATATTATTTCATTTCATATTCCTAATTCTACACTCATTTTGTTAAAGTATTTCTTCTATACTCCGTGAAATTAGTAGAATATCCTTGATATTTGCGCTTCATCCAGTATTTTTTCATAAAAATATTATTATGAGCTTTCTTGATAATTATTGATCTTTTCATACCGGAATACTATTCCTGAGTTACTATTTACGGGTTACTATTTACCTGATTACTATTCACTCAAATATTATTCACTCGGGTATTCGGGACACTTTTTATGCCAGAGTACTATTCACGAGTTACTATTCACGGGTTACTATTCATCTGATTACTATTCACTCGAATATTATTCACTCGGGTATTTGGGGAACTTTTCATGTCGGGGTACTATTCACGAGATATTATTCCCGAAGTACTATTCACAGGGTACTATTCACGGGGTACTATTCACCTGAAAAATATATTTCTTTTCTGACCAGATTATTTTTAATACATGAATATCATTATTGAATTTTACTCCACAAAGCAGTATCATGTTGACAATTTGGATATTTTTAAAATTTGGATATATTTAAAGTTTTTAAAATTTATCCTTGATTTTGTTTGATTAATGCTTATATCATTGTCATCATCCTCATGCTTATATTGTGATGAAAGTCATCTTTGGCTTATGTGCATAGATAGGCTGTTGATTGGTATGATTATGACCATGGATCATTCGGTATAATCGTGATCCGTAATATTACAAATGATGTGGTAAAAGTCCTCATTGGCCTGTAGTGCATTGATGGACAGTTATTGGTATGATTATGACCAGAGATTATTTGGTATAATCATGACCATTGATGATTAATGAATATCCTTGGCCCGTAGTGTAGGGATGATTCGATGATGTGGTTTATTTATTAAACTGAGTCTTAGTGATAAAATTGATGAAAAACTTTTTAAATCATAGAAGATAGTAAATATTATGCTCTACTCGACTCTTCTAATGGATTGCTTATTTCGCTGCAGTTAAATTGATGTTTATTGTGTTTTATTAGTTTAACACTGTTGAAGACTAATGATAATTTATTCTGCATTATCTTAGTCATAATATTTCTTACTGGGCTAGTTGAGCTCACCCTTTTACTTTCATTGTTCTCTTCATAAAATGAGAACGTAGCCGGGACTAGTCGGGGAACGGAGTGATGGTCTGAGATGGTATTATAGTAGTCCTCACTATTCTATAAAATTGTGTGACAATAAATGTAATAAGGACTCTATTTGAGTTTGGATATTGTCTAGAAGACAATATTCGTGTAAAAACTCTCAGCTCATGTTGTATAATTAAGTTTGTATTTGTATTCAGTACTATGTATTTGGCGACCCAAGATGGGTGATGTTTACCTATTTTGGGGGCGTCACAGTATCTTTGTAGCTCAGACCAGAGGCTTCACATTTTGGATATTCTGGGAGTGCTCATTTGTTGAGAATCATATTTTCTCTACGATTCTGCCTTGGCGTTGTGAGCACTTCCGTTGAAGCCTTAGTTCCGCACTCTATGATTTTAGCTTTGGTTCTACAGACACTACGACTCTAAGATCAGATGCTGACACTCTACAATCTCTGTCCTCAAGCTTGTTGTCTTCATCTGATCGAGCTCGACTACGATCTCTACCTCTGATGTGATCAGTAGACTCTATGACTCTGAGTGTGGTCTACGATTCTTAACTTAGCTTCGGCAGATGCTCGGTCGGCTCTTAGACATGCTGTCTCTATGATTTTGAACATGACTTCCTCAGCAGACTATGGCTCCGAGAAAGTTCTCCTCGACACACTACGATTCTTCCTCGTCTCTCCTAGCAGTCTACGAACTCTGAGATCTACTATCTTGCAGACTATGATTCTGCCTTGATACCTTTCGAGTTTTCCTTGATTCTCCTGGCAGACTACGTTTTCTGGTGCAGTGCTCGACGATCAGACTAGCCTATCTATTACATTATAAGATCAACCTAACAAGCTTGATCTTTCTACATTTATAGTCCTTGTACATCATTTCTTTTTAAGGACTTTACAAAGCTGTTTTGCTTATGTAGGATTAACCTAACATATTTGATCAATTCATTCTAAGTCCTTGTACATATATTCCTATTATCTATCAAAGGACTTTACAGCTTTTCTTAATGCAAGCATACTTGCATATTCATTCATATATATATATATATATATATATATATATATCATAATCAAAACATATATAAATAGGAATATCATTCACATGCTTATTCTTGACAGTATTAATAACACCAACCATCATGAAATGAACAAAATACATTGGAATTTATTAGCATAAAAGGAATACACTTAAAAAGGATTAACATAATTTTGAACTAATTATTTTCATTACAAGAAATACTAACTTGCTCATTATTTTGCTCAAAGAAATCTGCAACGTCAAGGTGTGTCATATCCAAATGATCAAAATAATATCATTATTATCTTGATGTGGATGAGAAAAATTTATTTCTATGTTCTTCTTCTTTCCTTTCAATGAGGACTGATATAAATTAACAAGATGCTTGGCCGTACAACAGGTACGAGACCAATGTCCTTTCTTTCCACATCGATAACAAATATTTTCTTCCTTCTTGCTATCTTTGTTATTTATATTCTTCCCCTTTTCTTGTTTTTCCTCATTCTTTGAAGGTTTGGTATCATGATTACGGTAATTAAACCATCCTCGCCCATGGCCATAACCACGACCTCTATTACGACCACGACCACGACTGTAAGACCCCAAATTATTAATAAATGAAATTTATTTTCCTCTATTTATTATTTTGAAATAGTAAGGGTTGATTTGATTAATGTGGATAGTTATGGGTAAAATACGCAAATATTTCGAATAAGTAAGTGGTTATAAAATATTCATTATTGTCAGGGAATATTCGTTTGGTCGTGGAATATTAAATCGCTTGTGGGAATATTCGTATTTACCTGCCAAGCATCTTTTGTGGGCCCCATAACGAAAAAAAGCGATGGATGAAGAAAACGACAAATATAAGTTGTTTATAAATAACTACAGAAGTTATTACAAGTTATCTTGTTGAAATACTCGGAGGTTAAAACACACTAATACGCCGTTGTTGAGCGATACTTTGCGGTATTGCACCAATTATTGATTCTTACGTAAGAAGGCACTACTCAATAATTGTTACGATGAATTACTATTCAAAAGATTTTATTTTATTGATTCAATAATTCTTTGCATTGATATTTTATATTACTTGTTGTTTCAATAAATTGTCATTACATAGTATTTTCCATTATCGAAGCAATAATTCATATTATCCGAATAATATTATTAGAAAATATTATTGGCAATGTCTAGAAAGTTCTGTCTCAAGGAGAGGTTTGGTCACCTAATTGCATGCTTGATGAGAAGAGAGATCCTTATTGAAAGCCCCTCTTTCTCGAACGGCTGGTTGCACAATCTTGTGATTCTGTAATATTATTTGTGAATAATTAATTATTGATTTATATGATGAGGAAAATATTGATTTTATGTGGATATAGATGGAGAAAATTTTTAATGTGACAATTGTTGAAAATTAATATTTTATCTTTTTCTGATAAAATAATTCATTTAAATATATTATTTTAATAATATATTTACGGTGATATTTTTATAATGAATGTGGGATATATGAGTATATGAGGAGGAAGAGTATTTTTGTGGCATTAAATGTTTAACATATATTTTGTGTGTTGGTGGACACAATTATTGACTGAAATTTGATTATAGCCCATGTAAAATTGCCCGCTTATGGATTTCTACAATTTCATTTTGAATTTGGAAAAAATTTCTTCTGCAAAGTTGTAGAGAATTGAATTTCCTATAAAAATTTGCGAAATTCGAATTTTCTGATAAAAGGGCTATTTATTATGAATTATTAAAGTTCTGAAGTTCCGAAATAATTGATTTTTGAAAGTTTTAATTATTTTTATTTACAAAAACGTGTTTTTCATTTTGTTTCCCTCATTTAACATGTGATAGGGGCTGAGTTCAAATGGTAAAAGCATGCGTATGAAGTTTTGGAAAAAATATAATAAAATTTAATAAAATTTCTACTTTGGTGTTTAAAGCATTTTCCTATAAATAGGGTGCTTAGGTTAGAATTGAAAATCACATCAGAAACTGAAGTTTTCTCTCTCTATATTATCGAGCGTATTCTTGTGAGTATTTTGAGTATATTTTGAGTATTGCTATCTGGTGCAAGTTCAAGTCATAGCCTATATCCTGGTGTTTAAATTAGAAGATCTTGATCTTTCGAGGTAAGGGATGTTATTTTATTCAAAATGATATTATTTCTTCAATATCATTATCTTGAAATATTGGTTGGAAATTTTATCAAATTTGGAACTTTTTCATGTCGAGGTTACTATTCATGAGTTACTATTCACGAGTTACTATTCATGAGTTACTATTCACGAGTTACTTATTCAGCGAGTTACTATTCACGATTACTATTCACGAAGTTACTATTCACAAAGCGTGAAGATGTTTTTTTGTGTGAAATTTCTATCTTTTGGTGTCTGAGTTACTATTCACGATACGACCTTTATTCACGTATACTGACCTTTCATTCACGAATCTGCACTATTCAATTTAAAAATAAAATTTCTTCTTTTTATCCAAAATATATATTATGGATACTAGCTTTGATTGTATCCATGTTTTGATCATTCTTGAATTTTACTCCACTGATTACTTATGAAGTATTTTTGAACTTGGATTGTTTAAAATACGAATCCTTAATATTTGTTCTTTTGTTTCACCGGATTCGCTTCCTTTAAAATATTTTTCACCATCCTCGGTCCTAAATGATGATATTATTTGAATATCTTTGGCCCGTGTAGTGCAAAAGATGAATGATTTCTTGATGAATATCTTTGGCCGTAGTGCAAAGATGAACAGTGTTGAGATGAACATGACCCAATCGATGAATATCTTTGGCTCAGTAGTGCAAGATGAATATTTGATTCGGATATATATATTGATTGATGTTACGAGGATAAAATATCGACGATGAACTTTTAAATTCATATATAGAAGATAGTAGTTTGCATTCTCTACTTAACTCTTCTAATGAATTGTTGTTTCCGCTGCAGTTGTCGATTTAAAACTTGTTGTCTATTGTATTCTATTAGATTTTTCTTTGTTGAAGACTAACGATAATTTGTTGTATATTATCTTAGTCATAATATTCTTTACTGGGCTAGTTGAGCTCACCCTTTTCCTTTTTGTTCCATTTTTCTTCTAAGGAGGCGAGAATGTAGCGAGTACTAGTCGGGGTATGGAATGAATGTTCTAGAGAGAGTTGTTTAGTAGTCCTCACCATTTTTGTAAAATAATGTATCAATAATTATGATGGGGATTTATTTGCGTGTGGATATTGTCTAGATGGCAATATCTGTATTTAAACTCACAGATTTATATGTTGTAATAATAAAGTTGTAGTTATTTACGTACCATGTATTTGGCGACTCGAAATGGGTTGGATGGAATGGACCTATTTTGGGGGCGTCACGGTTGGTATCGAGCTTAGGATATGATCTTTGGCGAGATTGGGGAATAGAACTAGGAGGGAGAGACGAATAAATCCTTCGCTAGTGTGTCCTACCTAAGCTTATTTGTTAGTTGGTTAGTATATAGGGATATTATGTGATATATTGATTTCCTTAATTAACCCTTATTTTATGGCGACATTTGAGAATGTCAACCGAGAATATTAATGATTGGAGTAAATGAGACCGTGGAGATGCACAGACTCACTAACGAGGAGAACGTGCAACAGTCGTTTGAAATGTACCTCCTGTGAACAACACCACCGAGTAGATGATGAACGAGGGGATGTTTAGAAGCTTTTTGCGCTTCATGCAAAATCGCATTTAGGAGACTCAGTATTCAAAATAAAGGAGGAAATGATAGCAATTCACGGGTAGTCACAAATGCAAGCGCTTCAAAGAGTTGGGACCAATGAAATTTAAGGGAAAGCTAGATCCGATCATGGCGGAAACATAGGTCAAGCAAATTACCAAGATATTCGATGTCTTGGGATGCACGGAGAAACGAAGGTTCCATTCGCCACCTTTATGTTCCGTGGCGGGCAGATTCTTTGGTGGGAATCATAAGCGTACCCATCCAAATTGCACTTAGCATGTCATGGGAGATGTTTGAGAATAGTTCAATGACAAGTACTTCCACGAAAGTATTCGTATATGAAGGAAAATGGAGTTTATTAGATCGAGCGAGTAATAACATGACGGTTGTCCCAAAGACGAGGCGAAGTTCGCGGAGTTATCCGTGTTGACCTCATTTGGTGGAGAATGAGGAACGATGACGACGGATGTTTCGAGAGGTTTGAAACTGGCATACGTCGAAGATCTCATTTCTCATAAATTTTCTCTCTATTCGGATGTTGTCAATGGGCTCATTGTTAGAGCGAGATAACGAAAGTACGCGTTCAACCGAGGGACCATAACCAAGATCATACCAAAGATAGCGAAATCATCGAATAATGATAACCAAATGAGAAAGAAGAATACTGGACAAAGGCGGTAACCACTCGGTGGTAATCGTGGGCCATGAAAATAGAAGAAGTGACTCGGGAAGAGATTTTAAAAAGAGGAGATTCAACAACGACCATGTGAAGACGTCAACACCAGCAGCAACTGGTTCCAAGGGAGGAGAAAGACCACCGGTCAGATGTTACAAATGCTGAAAAGAGGGATATATCACCAAACCGCCCACAACAAAGTTTAAGGTATGCTATAATTGTGGAAAAGAAGGACATATCTCTTGAGATCAGTTATGCAGATCGAAACCAGTCAAGCGGAATGGTGACTCAAAAGGATGTCCCGGAAAGGTCAAAGTCAATCGGTTCCTCGGAAGAGCGTTTGTCGTGGCCGGGTCAAAATCTGAGGAACCCGAACGAAGTTAACACGAGTAAGTTAATTATAAATTATTGCGAAGTTTATACCTTACTAGATATCTAGGTTCTACCCATTCTTTTATCTCTCTTTGCTTGCGCAACGTTTGAACTTGACTACGGAGAAATTAGACTTTGACCTATTTATGGAGACTCGTTAGAGAAACTTTCATTACATCCGTTGTTTAGAATTCTTGCTTGATTCAAGTTGGCACTATCACATTACCTGTTAACCTTATTTCTATAGAGATATTTGCTTTTGATGTGATTTTAAGGTTAACTACTTATCATGCCGAAATTGATTACTTTCGTAAGGTTGTTAGTTTTCATATTCTTAAGCAACCTGTTATTCGAATTCAAGCAATCAAACCATTGTAGTCAAACATTTTCATATCAAGCCATGAAGTCATTCGTTTATTACGGATGTCAAGTTTTCTTAGTCCATGTTATGGATTTGAATAAAGACACGTCGATTTGAATAATATTCTGTTGTTATTGATTTTACCCGACGATTTCTGAAGAATTTCTTGGCTTACTCCCAAAGCTTCGATATTAAATTTTGTATCGACTTTGAACCCGTTAGACAAAACTCATTTCTAAAATCTCATATCGAATGGCTCTATTGAACTTCGTGAGTTAAAAAATTCAACTATAAATTTGGTACCGAGCCTTTATCTCGGTGACTTCCTTTGTGGAATGCACCGAAGCCGACTCTCCGTAGGGGACCCATATTCGTGCGATAGTAAACCGATAGGTGTCATTGTAACGTCATATCCAAGGTTGGGATATGAGTCACGATTGAGAACAACCTAAGTCGATGAATCGAAATCGTAGCTTTCTAGGCTTAGTTGGTTATTATCGGAGATTCGTTGAAGGATATTCTCGAATCGCTATTCCATTAACGCAACCGACTCAGAGATACAAAATTCGAATGGAGCAACGAATGTGGGAAGAGCTTCAAGAACTCAAGAGGAGACTCATTTCAAAGACATGTTACGACCATGCCATCCTCGAAAAAGCGAACGTGGTAGGTGACGTGTTGAGTAGAAGATCGTATACAAGTACGAGTACGATATTGTCAAAGACTCATTTCAGATAATTTACAAATAATAGAGATGGAGATGAAAACTCTAGGTACCCACGTGATGATATACGGTATAATCGACTTTAATCAATAAATTTAAAGCTTATCAAGCTACTGGACACTGGAGTTGATGAATATGAAGAAGAAGATGCAAGAAAGTTGTTATTTCAAAAGCGAGAATCGGTGAGGTGAGGAAAGCTCAAACCTTCAATTTTTAATCCATTTGAAATTCTCGATCGAATAGGAACTGTGGCCTATAGACTGCGTTTTACCGCCAAGTATGACGCGTTTCATAATAACGTTTTCACGTATCGATGTTACGTAAATATGTGGACGACCCGAACCACATCATTGAGTTAGAACCGGACGAGATAGCCAAGACTTAACGTCACGAGGAGGTACTGTTAAGATCTTGGATAGAAAAGAACATGTCCTATGTACCGGGTTATACCACAAGTTAAAGTTTTGTGGAGAAACCATGCTATTGAGGAAATGACCGGAGTTGGAAATGAAATGAAAGCGAGGTATTCTCATCTTTTGAAACACCAGTAATGCGTCGTCAATTTCGAGGACGAAATTTCATAAGGAGGGAGGTTGTAAGACCCCAAATTATTAATAAATGAAATTTATTTTCCTCTATTTATTATTTTGAAATAGTAAGGGTTGATTTGATTAATGTGGATAGTTATGGGTAAAATACGCAAATATTTCGAATAAGCAAGTGGTTATAAAATATTCATTATTGTAGGGAATATTCATTTGGTCGTGGAATATTAAATGCTATCGGGGAATATTAAATGCTGCAACATGCGATTTTTTGGGCCCCATAACTTGAAAGCGATTGGATGAAGAAAACGACAAATATAAGTTGTTTATAAATAACAGGCGTAGTTATTACAGAATAATCTTGTTGGAATACCCTTGAGGTTAAAACACACTAATACGCGTTGTTGAACAAGAAGATTACACGGTATTGCACCAATTATTGATTCTTACGTAAGAAGGCACTACTCAATAATTGTTACATGAATTACTATTCGAAGATTTTATTTTATTGATTCAATAATTCTTTGCGTTGATATTTTATATTACTGTTGTTTCAATAAATTGTCATTACATAGTATTTTCCATTATCGAAGCAATAATTCATATTATCTGAATAATATTATTAGAAAACATTATTGGCAATGTCTAGAAAGTTCTGTCTAAGGAGAGGTTTGGTCACCTAATTACGCGCCAGTAAGGAGAGATCCTTATTGGAAAGCCCCCTCTTTCCTAGGAACGACCTAGTTGCCAATACTGTGATTCTGTAATATTATTTGTGAATAATTAATTATTGATTTATATGATGAGAAAAATATTGATTTTATGTGGATATAGATGGAGAAAATTTTTAATGTGACAATTGTTGAAAATTAATATTTTATCTTTTTCTGATAAAATAATTCATTTAAATATATTATTTTAATAATATATTAACGGTGATATTTTTATAATGAATGTGGGATATATGAGTATATGAGAAGGAAGAGTATTTTTGTGGCATTAAATGTTTAACACATATTTTGTGTGTTAGTGGACACAATTATTGACCGAAATTTGATTATAGCTTGTAAAATCGCCCATTTATGGATTTCGGTTAATTTCTATTTGGAATTTGGAAAAACTTTCTTCTGCAAAGTTGTAGAGAATTGAATTTTCTATAAAAAAATGCATGATTCGAATTTTCTGATAAAAAGGCTATTTATTATGAATTATTGAAGTTCCAAAGTTCCAAAATAATTGATTTTTGAAAGTTTTAATTATTTTTATTTACAAAAACGTGTTTTTCATTTTGTTTCCCTCATTTAACATGTGATAGGGGCTGAGTTCAGATGGTAAAAGCATGCGTATGAAGTTTTGGAAAAAATATAATAATATTTAATAAATTTTATACTTTGGTGTTTTAAGCATTTTCCTATAAATAGGGTGCTTAGGTTAGAATTGAAAATCACATCAGAAACTGAAATTTTCTCTCTCTATATTATCGAGCGTATTCTTGTGAGTATTTTAAATATATTTTGAGTATTGCTATACGGTGCAAGTTCAAGTCATAGCCTATATCCTGTTTCAAATTGTAATCTTGATCTTTCGAGGTAAGGGATGTTATTTTATTCGAAAATGATATTATTTCTTCAATATCATTATACCAAAATATTGGTTGGAAATTTTATCAAATTTGAAACTTTTTCATGTCGGGGTTACTATTCATGAGTTACTATTCACGAGTTACTATTCATGAGTTACTATTCACGAGTTACTATTCATGAGTTACTATTCACGAGTATTATTCATGAAGCGTGAAGATGTTTTTTGTGAAATTTTTATCTTTTGGTGTCGGAGTTACTATTCACGTATACGACACTATTCACGTATACGACACTATTCACGTATACGTCACTATTCACGAATACGGCACTATTCACCGAAAAATAAAATTTCTTCTTTTTGTCCAAAATATCTATTATGGATACTAGCTTTGATTGTATCCATGTTTTGATCATTCTTGAATTTTACTCCACTCTGATTACTTATGAAGTATTTTTGAACTTAGATTGTTTAAAATACGAATCCTTAATATTTGTTCTTTTGTTTCACTGGATTCGTTTCCTTTAAAATATTTTTCATCATCCTCAGTCCTAAATGATGATATTACTGAATATCTTTGGCCTGTAGTGCAAAGATGAATGATTTCTTGATGAATATCTTTGGCACGTAGTGCAAAGATGAACAGTGTTTGAGATGAACATGACCCGTCGATGAATATCTTTGGCTTTGTAGTGCAAAAGATGAATATTTGATTCCGATATATATTGATTGATGTTACAGAGGATAAAATATCGACGATGAACTTTTAAATTCATATATAGAAGATAGTAGTTTGCATTCTCTACTTAACTCTTCTAATGAATTGTTGTTTCCATTAAGATTGTTGATTTAAAACCGGTCAGTCTATTGTATTCTATTAGATTTTTCTTTGTTGAAGACTAACGATAATTTGTTGTATATTATCTTAGTCATAATATATAAGACCCCGAATTTTATGAAATAAAAGTATTCAATTTTTCTCTCAATAAATGGTTAAATTGATAAAAGTTAAAGTTAAGGGTGATATATAAAATTTTTTTCAAAATACGCAAGGGGGTATAAAGTATTCATTATTGTTTGGGAATATTCGTTTGGTCGTGGAATATTCTTCTTACGTAGGGAATATTAAATGCGACGGCAGCAGCTATTTGTGGGCCCATAATGTAATAATAAGCGCTGGATGAAAAAACGACAAAATTAAGTTTTTATAAATAACGACGTAATCGTTCAGATTAACACTTGTTGGAATACCTTATTGGTAAAGTAAAGTAATACGCGTTGTTGCATGTGATAGCACACGGTATTGACACGATTTTTTTTAATTATTGATTCTTACGTGAGAAGGCACTACTCAATAATTGTTACGATAATTACTTGTTCAATATTTTATTTTATTGATTCAATAATTCTTTGTGTTGATATTTTATATTATTGTTGTTCAATAATTATCATTGACAAATATTTTCCATTATCGGATCAATAATTCATATTATTTAAATAATATTATTAGATAGCATTATTGGCAATGTATAGAAAGTTACATCGAGGAGAGGTTTGGTCACCTAATTGCGCTACCAAGAAGGAGAAATCCTTATCGGAAAGCCCCTCTTCACGGAGCTACTGGTTGTCATAAATGTGATTCCGTAATATTATTTGTGAATAATTAATTATTGATTCATATGATAAGAAAATATTTATTTGATGTGGATATAAATGATGGATTTATTTATGTGGTTATAAATGAAGGAATTAATGTTGAGGTATTTTATCGATATTTTGTCGATTGGAGGTATTAAAAGATAAAATCGGTGTTCTTACGACTTTATTGTGTGAGTTATAATATTTAATCCGACCGTTGGATCGTTGTAATTTTGGATATGTTATACATATATAAGTTGAGTATATGTCCACAAATTTTGAACCGTTAAAAATGAGCGTATGATTTTTTATGAATTTTAAGAGGTAACTCGATTCTAAATTAGGTTTTGGTGGAAAATTCTAGAATTGAGTGGGCCCCACTCTTGGTTGTTGGGGAAGATGGCTGATTTTTGGTGGGTGGAATAGTAGCGAGTAAAGCCATCGGGTTGCGAGTTAAGTCTGCCTTGGCGTGCTAACATTTTCCTATAAATAGAGGGCTAAGTTAGAATTGAAAATCACACGAAACAAGTTTTCTCTCTTTCTCTCTATATATTATCGGCGTATTCTTGTGAGTATTTTGAGTATACTTTGAGTATTGTTAGATGGTGCAAGTTCCTTTGACACTATATCCGGTTTTTAACTAAAAATTGTCTTTCGAGGTAAGGGATGTTATTTTCTTCTCGGATGATATTATTTCTTCAATATCATTATCTTTGAAATATTGGTTGGAACTTTTTATCAAATTTGGAACTTTTTCATGTCGGGTTACTATTCATGAGTTCTTATTCACGAAGTTACTATTCATGAGTTACTATTCACGAGTTATTCTATTCACGAGTACTATTCATGAAGCGTGAAGATGTTTTTTGTGGAATTTCTATCTTTTGGTGTGAGATTCTTATTCACGTGTCTTGACTTTATTCACGATATCTGACACTATTCACGAATCACGGCTTTATTCAATAGAAAAATGAAAATTTTTCTTTTAAATCTAAAATATCTATTTTGGATACTAGCTTTGATTGTATCCATGTTTTGATCATTCTTGAATTTTACACCACTATGATTATTTTTGAGGTATTTTTGGGCGTGGATAAAATCAATGCAAAGATGAGCAGTGTTTTTAATGAACACGACCAACCTGATGAATATCTTTAGCCAAGATGATACAAAGATGAATTATTGATGAATATCTTTTGCTCGTAATGCAAAGATGACTGTTGTTGAATATCTTTAGCAAGATGGTGCAAGATGAATTATTGATGAATATCTTTTGCTCGTAATGCAAAGATGACTGTTGTTGAATATCTTTGGCCTAAGAGTGCAAAGATGAATTATTGATGAATATCTTTTGCTCGAAATGCAAAGATGGCTGTTGTTGAATATCTTTAGCTTTGTAGTGCAAAGATGAATTATTGATGAATATCTTTGGCTTGTGTCTGCAAAGATGACCCGTTGTTGAATATCTTTAGCTTTGTAGTGCAAAGATGAATTATTGATGAATATCTTTGGCTTGTAATGCAAAAGATGACCCGTTGTTGAATATCTTTGCTTTGTAGTGTAAAGATGAACCTGTTGATGAATATCTTTGGCCGTGGTGGTAAAAGATGAATTTATTAGTATGATTATGAGCAGAACCTGTGATTTGGTATAACCATGATCTTTGATGTTTGAGTAAAGACAAGTGATGAAAATTATCTTTGTCTTGGATGAGGAAAGGAATTTAGAACTACAATTATGATTATGAGTTATACATGTGATTGTGGGACGAGGAATTGTTGATTGATGTTACAGGATAAAACATTGTTGGTGGATTTTTAACATGGAGAAGACAATAGACTTTATAGTCTATTTGACTCTTCTAATGGATTGCTCATTCATTTGCAACTATGGTTGAAAAGTTTTATCATCTACCATATGTTCTAAATCTACGATTTATTCTTGATGAAGACTATTGATAATTTATTTATCTTTAGTCATAATATTCTTTCTTGAGCTAGTTGTGCTCACCCTTTTGTTTCACAATTCCTTTCGGGTAATAAAAGTGTAATTTGGGTCGATAACGGGGGATAGCGAGGAATAGATTGGTGGTCTATAGATGTTGAGGTGAGGTGAATTTAACTTGGAAGGGTGTTTTGTCACTATCATACAAGATGTCTAATGACATACTGACCTCGTGTTATCATAAAGACATGGTTGTGCTCATCCACTTCTTGTATATTTACAAGCACTACCTATATAATCTTGGTGTTTGTTTGGAGTATAATACCCAATTAGAGACGATTGGAGATAATGATATGTCGAAGAAGGCTCACCATTGGGAAGAATATGATAGTAATCTTCTCGTTTTTCTTTGGGGTTTATTGGATTGACCAAGGATAATTACGTGGCCATATGATATCTACCATAACCTAAAAGCATGGCCTCCCATGTACGAAGGTTTCTTGAACACTTCCCAAAGTTTCTAATTTCTAAAAGCAGTTTTTATTTGTGTGCCTTTATGTAAGGTGTCATGGTGACGTGTTATCCAAGTTGGTGTCCAGAGTTACATTTGGTATATATTGGTATCCAAACTCACACAAGATATGTGTTGTTGTATTTTGCACGACAATTGTTGTAATAAAGTTGTAGTTATTTACGTACCATGTATTTAACGACTCGAGAATAGGTTGGATGGAATGGACCTATTTTGGGGTTGTTACATTTGGTTATCAGAGCTTAGGGATATGATCTCTGGCGGAGATCGGGGAATAGAACTAGGAGGGGAGAGATGAGTAAATCCTTGGCTAGTGTGTCCTACCTAAGCTTAATTGTTGGTCAGTCATAATATCGGGATATTATGTGATATGTTAATTTGCTCAATTAACCTTTGTTTTGAAGTTGTATTCTAGAATGATATCTGAAATACAGGAGATGAGCAATGGAGAAATCATGATGACGGGAAAGATGAAATCGAAATGAAAGCAAAGTATTCTCAACTCTTTGAAATACCAGTACGTAAATTTCGGGGGACGAAATTTCATAAGGAGGGAGATTGTAAGACCGAATTTTATGAAATAAAAGTATTCAATTTTTCTCTTGATGAAATGGTTAAATTGATAAAAGTTAAAGTTAAGGGTGATATATAAAATTTTTTTTTTTTCAAAATACGCAAGGGGTATAAAGTATTCATTATTGTCGTGGAATATTAGTTTGGTCGTGGAATATTCTTACGTCAATGGAATATTAAATGCGACTGTAGCAGACTATTTGTGGGCCCCATAATAGAATAATCAGCTTGATGAAGAAAAGCGACAAAATTAAGTTTTTATAAATAACGACGTAATCGTTATCAAGTTAACACCGTTGGAATACCCGGTTGGTAAAGTAAAAATAATGTCGGCGTTGTTGCGCGATAGCGCACTCGGTATTGCGATTTTTTTTTTCAATTATTGATTCTTACGTGAGAAGGCACTACTCAATAATTATTCTGATAATTCTTGTTCAATATTTTATTTTATTGATTCAATAATTCTTTGTGTTGATATTTTATATTATTGTTGTTCAATAATTATCATTGTACGATATTTTCCATTATCGGATCAATAATTCATATTATTTAAATAATATTATTAGATAGCATTATTGGCAATGTCTAGAAAGTTACATCGAGGAGAGGTTTGGTCACCTAATTGCGCCGCCATGAAGGAGAAATCCTTATCGAAAGCCCCTGCTCTTTCTGAGGAACGGCTGGTTGTCATAAATGTGATTAGTAATATTATTTGTGAATAATTAATTATTGATTCATATGATAAGAAAATATTTATTTGATGTGGATATAAATGATGGATTTATTTATGTGGTTATAAATGAAGGAATTAATGTTGAGGTATTTTATCGGTATTTTGTCGATTGGAGGTATTAAAAGATAAAATCGATTATTCTTACTGACTTTATTGTGTGAGTTATAATATTTAATCCGACCGTTGGATCGTTGTAATTTTGGATATGTTATACATATATAAGTTGAGTATATGTCCACAAATTTTGAACCGTTAAAAATGAACGTATGATTTTTATGAATTTTAAGAGGTAATCGATTCTAAATTAGGTTTTGGTGGAAAATTCTAGAATTGAGTGGGCCCCACTCTTGGTTGTTGGGGAAGATGGCTGATTTTTGGTGGGTGGAATAGTAGCGGTAAAGCCATCGGGTTTGCGAGTTAAATGCCTTGACGCGTATAACATTTTCCTATAAATAGAGGGCTAAGTTAGAATTGAAAATCACACCAGAAACAAGTTTTCTCTCTTTCTCTCTCTATATTATCGAGCGTATTCTTGTGAGTATTTTGAGTATACTTTGAGTATTGTTAGATGGTGCAAGTTCCTTGACACTATATCCTGTTTCAACTAAATCTCTTTTCGAGGTAAGGGATGTTATTTTCTTCTCAGATGATATTATTTCTTTAATATCATTATGCTGAAATATTGGTTGGAACTTTTTATCAAATTTGGAACTTTTTCATGTCGGGGTTACTATTCATGAGTTACTATTCACGAGTTACTATTCATGAGTTACTATTCACGAGTTACTATTCATTCAGTACTATTCATGAAGCGTGAAGATGTTTTTGTGGAATTTCTATCTTTTGGTGTCTGAGTTACTATTCACGTATCAAGATTATTCACGTATCTGGCACTATTCACGAATCTTAAAGCACTATTCATAGAAAAATGAAAATTTTTCTTTTAATCTAAAATATCTATTTTGGATACTAGCTTTGATTGTATCCATGTTTTGATCATTCTTGAATTTTACACCACTATGATTATTTTTGAGGTATTTTGGGCGTGGATAAAATCAATGCAAAGATGAGCAGTGTGTTTAAATGAATATGACCAACCGATGAATATCTTTAGCCATGAGTACAAAGATGAATTATTGATGAATATCTTTTGCTCGTAATGCAAAGATGACTGTTGTTGAATATCTTTAGCCAAGAAGGTGCAAAGATGAATTATTGATGAATATCTTTTGCTCGTAATGCAAAGACGACTGTTGTTGAATATCTTTAGCCAGGTAGTGCAAAGATGAATTATTGATGAATATCTTTTGCTCGAAATGCAAAGATGGCCTGTTGTTGAATATCTTTAGCCTGTAGTGCAAAGATGAATTATTGATGAATATCTTTGGCTTGTAATGCAAAGATGACCCGTTGTTGAATATCTTTAGCCTGTAGTGCAAAGATGAATTATTGATGAATATCTTTGGCTTGTAATGCAAAGATGACCCGTTGTTGAATATCTTTAGCCTGTAGTGTAAAGATGAACTGTTGATGAATATCTTTGGCCGTGGTACAAAGATGAATTTATTAGTATGATTATGAACAGGAACTGTGATTTGGTATAACCATGATCTTTGATGTTTCAGGTAAAGATAAGTGATGAAAATTATCTTTGTCTTGGATGAGGAAAGGAATTTAGAACTACAATTATGATTATGAGTTATACACGTGATTGTGGACAGGAATTGTTGATTGATGTTACAGGGATAAAACATTGTTGGTGGATTTTTAACATGGAGAAGACAATAGACTTTATAGTCTATTTGACTCTTCTAATGGATTGCTCATTCACGCAACTATGGTTGAAAAGTTTTATCATCTACCATATGTTCTAAATCTACGATTTATTCTTGATGAAGACTATTGATAATTTATTTATCTTTAGTCATAATATTCTTCTTGAGCTAGTTGTGCTCACCCTTTTGTTTCACAATTCCTTTTAGGTAATAAAAGTGTAGTTTGGTCGGCGGGGATAGCGAGGAATAGATTGGTGGTCTATAGATGTTGAGGGTGAGGTGAATTTAACTTGGAAGGGTGTTTTGTCACTATCATACAAGATGTCTAAATGACATACAACCTCGTGTTATCATAAGACATGGTTGTGCTCATCCACTTGTCATGTATATTTACAAGCACTACCTATATAATCTTGGTGTTTGTTTGGAGTATAATACCCAATTAGAGGCAGTGGAGATAATGATATGTCGAGAGAAGGCTCACCATTGGGAAGAATATGATAGTAATCTTCTCGTTTTTCTTTGGGGTTTATTGGGTCAACCAAGGATAATTCTGTGGCCATATGATATCTACCATAACCTAAAAGCATGGCCTCCCATGTATGACGAAGGTTTCCTTGAACACTTCCCAAAGTTTCTAATTTCTAAAAGCAGGTTTTTGATTGCATTTTTATGTAAGGTGTCATGGTGACGTGTTATCCAAGTTGGTGTCCAGAGTTACATTTGGTATATATTGGTATCCAAACTCACAGCATATGTGTTGTTGTATTTTGCACGACAATTGTTGTAATAAAGTTGTAGTTATTTCTGTACCATGTATTTAACGACTCAGAATAGGTTGGATGGAATGGACCTATTTTGGGGTTGTTACATAATATTCTTTACTGGGCTAGTTGAGCTCACCCTTTTCCTTTTTGTTCCATTTTTCTTCTCAGGAGGCGAGAATGTAGCGAGTACTAGACGGGGTATGGAATGAAGGTTCTAGAGAGAGTTGTTTAGTAGTCCTCACCATTTTTGTAAAATAATGTATCAATAATTATGATGGGGATTTATTTGCGTGTGGATATTATCTAGATGGCAATATCTCGTATTTAAACTCACAGTTTATATGTTGTAATAATAAAGTTGTAGTTATTTCTGTACCATGTATTTGGCGACTCAGAATGGGTTGGATGGAATGGACCTATTTTGGAGGCGTCACAACGACTATAATTATTATTATGTCTTGTAACATTCACTTCAGGGAATGGAGCTGAACCAGCCGGTCGTGATTCATGATTTTTCATTAAAAGTTCATTATTTTTTTCAGCCACAAGGAGACATGAAATCAGTTTAGAATATTTCTTAAAACCTCGTTCTCTGTATTGCTGTTGCAGGAGCACATTCGAGGCATGAAAAGTAGAGAATGTTTTTTCTAACATATCTCCATCAGTGATATTATCTCCACATAATTTCAATTTAGAATTGATTTTAAACATTGCAGAATTATATTCACTTACTGATTTAAAATCCTACAATCGTAAATGTATCCAATCATAACGAGCTTTTGGAAGAATAACTGTCTTTTGATGGTCATATCTTTCTTTCAAATTTTTCCAAAGAATAAGAGGATCTTTTATTGTGAGATACTCTAACTTCAACTCCTCACGGAGATGATGGCGTAAGAATATCATGGCCTTTGCCTTGTTTTGGCTTGATGTTTTATTACCATCTTTAATGGTGTCTCCAAGACCTATGGCATCAAGATGAATTTCGTCATCAAGGATCCATGACAAATAATTCTTACCCGTAATATCAAGTGCCACGAACTCAAGTTTGGCAAGATTTGTCATTGTAATTTCATACAAAAATATATCAAAAGATCATTAGAAATATATCAAATATGCTACCATGCCAAAAAGAAATATATCAAAAGATCATTAAAAATATATCAATTTTTTTAAAGATTGTTTTAGTTCGGAAACTAGAAAGTACCCTTTTGAAGATTATATCTTCTAGTTGTTATCTGTTGAGATCTGAAAATATCTAAAAATGTAATCATCATGTATTTTATCGAATCCCTATTGATTTATTCAGATTGGAAGGAATATGCTAAACTGTCCAGGAAAAACCATGCAACTCATAAGCTAAATGTTGCATGCAGAATTACAATACACTTTTATTGAAAAACATTGCACAATAATTGAGGTTAGACATTTCACCGTATAACAACAACACAATTTTAGAGTGGTGTGATAATATTTTTTTTTTTAACTTTGTGAAGCTGTAGGAATATTAATATAAGTCTTTCAAGTGCAGAAAGTGATACGATGGCTTACATATGAGTACGACAGTCATTAGCATGCTTGAACCAAGAATAACAAATTCTAATAATAGGTTATGAATGGAATAACATGCAGTATGTTATGCTAAAAAAATTGCGTATCCATATATATATATATATATATATATATAATAGATAAATATACCTTCTTCTTTAAATCAAATATGATTGTCTTCAAGACAAAGGTGAAAAACAATTTGTGCTGATAACATGTTATAAAAGATTACTAAAATTAAGAACAAATGATTAGAGAAAAGAAAGTATTCTCATAATATTTTCTAAATCACATTCTCTTTTATAATACTCTTATTTATAGATATATGGACTTGAAAGTTTCAAAACTCAAAAGTCATGAGTTTTAAAACTTAATGAACATGGGAGTTCTATAATACCAAAGATTATTATAATTAAATAAAATCTAGACATCCATAAATATATATGTTATAATTTTATAACAAATTTTTATTTTTTTATTATATATATAAGATTGCCTTAAAAAAGAAAAAACAATACTATACTATCATATTTGGTATAGAAAAAGAGTGTTTAATTGTCGAAGAAATTGAAATTAAAAGTTGATCCAAAACCCAACACGTGTCCATAAAAGCAGATGCTTACACGCGTCATAAACGCGTGTATTTACGTTTATTTATGTTTCTTCATCTGTTAATTTTAATTTCCATTCTCGCGGTTTACGAATCTGTAGCTTACCCAAGATAATCCGTAAGCTGTCTTTTCTCTCTCACACACAAACACACACAGTTGATTGCTTTTATGGTTTTGTTCAAGATTGATTTTCGAAATTTAAATCATACAAGGGGTAATGATGATGAACATGTATGTGAAACTAAAGATGGGTTCTGTTATGATCCATCTGTTTGTTCTTTCAATTCTCATGTTATATGATTTTGATTTTAATTTTTGAGAACCAAAGAAACTGGTATTATGATTAATTGGTTCCATGTTTCTTTTTTTGATTTTTTTGGTCATGTTGGGAATCTTAATGGTTAAGTATGTGAAATGGTCAAGAAGTGGACTAAACCACTGTACCAGAAAAAATGTATGTGAAATGGATAGATCTATGAGGTTGTTTAGTTTATAGAGGGGGATTTATCATTAATGGGTAAAAATTAATGTAGAATGGTGATTTTGGTAAAAAGGTCGAATGGATGTTGAATTTTGTGGGTAGATTTCTGATATTCAATTTGATTAGGCTTTTGTCTTGTAAGAAGATATGAATTTGGGTTTCATTGGATTTTGATATATTATTATTTTAGTGAGTCTCCTCTTTGAATGGAATGGGGAAACTGTTCTGCTTGCATTTTGAAAGGTTGTCACTTTGATTTGTAGGTTTTTGTTGTGGAATTAAAATAATCCATCTTCATATGGGTGTTTTTTTTTCTGGTGATACATCTGTTTTTGATAGATAATTATAGATGGAAATTTGTACCTCAAAATTATAGGAATGATGGGTGTTTTGTTGATTTTTAATCTTATTTTGTTTTGCAATTAAATTTTATTTATACTAAAAATGTGGATACAACATTGGGTCAAATTTGTTATTTCAATTTTGAATTTTGGTGCCATAATGAGTATGGTATATCCCAAATTTTGTATCTCAAATACATGTGTCCATATTATATTGTTGCTCAACATCATGGTAGATGGTCTAATGAACCATATATGGATAGCCAACCAATTTACTATTGATTAGTGTATTTGAAACACAAAATTCGGGATCCATTTGGGACCCTTAGCATTACTCTAAGAAGCAGATCCTAAATAAAATTATTTGCTAGTACATTTTGAGTGCATAAGATTTAGAGCTGTGATTTTAAACATCAAATTTAGTTGTATGTTTATGAATATTGTTCATGTATATTCTGGTGTAACCTATAAGAACCAAATGTCTTTCTGGCCAATTGCCTCATTTGAAATAAACTTTAGGGAATTGACACATGTATTTTTGATATTTTCACATTGTTCTCTCTCACATGAGCATAATTATGTGGGAGGTAGCCATGTGAAAAAATAAAAAACACGTGGAAATAGTGTTCCCCTAAATGTTATGGTTTGTACTCAAATATTAGTGGACAGATAAGCTCGATAATTTGGTTGGATATATAATAGTTTAGAAGGTTTTAGTATTTTCTTCTCTTATTATAGTCTTGACTCAACCAATTTAATATTTCCTAAACAGGTAAAAATAATCATCTCGTTAACGTTGCTTTTGTGGTGAAGAAAAATGGGAGGGGGCAAAGAACACGAGTCAAATGACGATAAAGGGCTGTTTTCTCATCTTGCTGGCGGTGGTCATTATCCTCCAGGGCAATATCCACCAGCGCCTGGAGGATATCCTCCACAGGGCTATCCACCGTCTGGATATCCTCCACAGGGCTATCCACCGTCTGGGTATCCCCCTCAAGGTTACCCACCAGCAGGGTATCCTCCTGCTGGACACCATCCAGGGTCATCTGCCCCACACCACTCAGGTATTTGGTTAATTGCTTTATTATTGTAATTGTATAAGGAAGCTATTTCCTCGTGGGAATCACTCTATCCGTGCCTATTATTATTATATTGGTATTTTCATTGAAAGTAATTAGGAGCATGATGAAGACAAGACTAGGATAATTTGGTTGAACCATTTAGTCCATACGTGTGACATAATGGCTATATTCAGAAGACTCTTTGACGGATTGTTAGCACACTTCAGACACTCTTAAACAGACTTGTCTATATTAGAATTTTATTTCATGCTTTTGGGGATCTTTATCAACACTTTGAGTCACGTGATCAAGACACCCGAACAAATTGATTTTTACTGAGTCCCAAGATTGAATAGCCTCTAATTTAGTAAGACTTTCAAATTTATAGATCCTAACATGTAGACCAGATATCATTTTGCCATAAGAAGACAAAATAACATGTACGGGTGAGCACCATGTGAATTTAAGCCAATTTAAACACATGCAATGCCCCCACTAACCATTCACCTAGAGTAAGTTATTTGTAGGTTGTCCCAAGGAGATAATTGCCTTTGAGATAGCTGTTCTAGGATTTAATTAGACACAAGTTATTGCAACCACTACATCCATCAACATGGGTGTTAAAGAGAGACTCTGGTGTAGACAATGATGACTATGCAGTGGAGACAAATGTGTTTGATTTGTGCAGAACATTTTTGTTTGTGTTTAATGTTTGGTCAAAACTTCTTCCTCATAGTTCTAGGTAATGTCTGTTCACATTTTTTATTTTTTTTTTGGCTTTCTCACTTCACATCTAACCTACAGTCATGGTCTGGAAGGTTGTTTGGATGGCCTGTATTAACGGTAGGAGGCTTTGAAAGCAGACATGGTTTGTTGAACACATCCCAAAACTTGATATGAAAGAGTAACTTTGGGTTTACAAGTTTACTTATTTAACATGTAAAATACTCTCTTAATTTTTTAATGTATTTGGGTTTGACATTCTGAAAAAGTTGTTGGGCTTTGTGCTCAAGTGCGGAGTACTTGAATTTCTGACTCTGTTTAGCACTTCAGAATTTGTTCTGTATGCGAGACCTGTTAAATTTTCCATCGATATCGACATATCGTATTCCTTCACAATCATCTAAATCAAGCTCTATGGTGAGTGAATAAGGGTATTCAAGTGCTTGCGGAGGTCTGGCATTAAGACTCTGGTATCAGTTCAAATGAATCATGTGAGGATCACACCACAGTGAAATCACACTAGTTACCGTTTATTCGTAAAGTTTCTTTCCTTCTTATATATCAAAAAATTAGAAATAAAAATATTTCTATCTTCATGAGCAAAACTAGTTATCAGTAAAGCGAGTACGAGGTCGATTTTTACTGTGAGAAAAAACCTGTAGCTGAATTTGGTCTTTGTTGGTGTTGCTGTTTCTTAAGCTACGGTATTTTTATTCTCAGGTCACAAGCCTGGTGGGGTAGCAGGGATGATAGCTGGAGGTGCAGCGGCAGCTGCAGCAGCTTATGGTGCCCACCATATGGGTCATGGTCAGGGTCAGGGTCAGGGTCATGGCGGTTATGCACATGGTGCTATGGGTATGCCCGGCCTTGGCGGACATGGCCATGGAAAGTTCAAGCAAGGTAAGCATGGTCATGGCAAGTTCAAGCAGGGAAAGCACGGAAAGCACAAGAAGCATGGATACAAGAAGTGGAAGTGATTTTGCCGTTAAGGCCTCTTCAATTATGGATTCTGTTTTCTTACAAATAATGTAAATGGTATGCGGTACTCACCTTCACGTGTGTTTCACAATATCAAGTAGACTATATTGCCTCTTCTGACTTCTGAGAATTTCTGAATAGGAACACTAAGGAGGTTGTACTGTAGTAAACAGATCAGGTTTTATGTTGTTCAACTTAATATGTTATGTTTTCTTCTTATTTTCCAATTTCCATGACTAAAAATGAAATATTTAAATTCAGTTTCATTTCAATTTACAAAATTGATATACAGCTAATCAATATCTTTTTTCCCCTAAAAAAAATCATTCCCAGCTGTATTTATAACAACATTTAGAGCAGCTAACAAAGTCCCATATTTTCGAGTGTGCTCCATTGATCTGTCCCTCTGACAATAGGGGAACTAAGTACCAACAGAATCTGTCTGTGTACAAATATTTAGGAAATCCTAAGGTTGACATGGAGTACATGGATGGAGTATATTGTTTAGTGAAAATATTTTATTTTCACTAAACAATTAGTACAGTAAGAAGCAAGGATTGATTTCACATAGTATATTATTTTATATTTATTCAATTGTTTCCAAGAAAAAGAAGGGGGTTTTGGAGTTTGATTAACTAAATTAAAGAGAACAAAGAAGAATGAGTAATATGATTATTCAATGAGTAAAAGACTTTAGTTCTACAGTTCACTATCATTTTTCACAAGTATGGATTAATTAAGTGTAAATAATATTTACCCTTTAATGAGATTAATAACTTTAGATAATTGCAATTGCTAATTATCTGCAATTCTCCTTTTATTATAAATTTAAACCCTAACTATCATATAACCTAGAACTATCAGTTTATATTTAATATAACAATAGCATGAAGTATGAGAATTAGGCTATTCCAAGCAAAAATTACATAATCAAGAATTATTTAACTTGCCTTCTAATAATCATAGCAACACTCAAAAGCTTGTACACAATCATGCATTACTAATTGCTATTTTTGATCAAAATATAATATCGTTTGCTTAATTCTATATTTTAATCTAGCAGATGATATTTATCAAATTAATCTAATTGGTCAAATCAAATCAATCAAATAGAATAGCATACAATCAATTAACACAAATTATCAGAATAAACCTCATGTAAGAAGGAATAAATTAAGTAAACTAGATAAAACCGTTAATTATGAATAATGTTCAACATCCTAATTGAGAAATGAAATAGAGAATTTAGCTCGACATGCCTTCAAGTTTGCACTCCAATGATGTAGATGATCGAATATTTATTGCCCATAAAATTCTGACTACTACATCTATTTGTAGTACTAGACAAAGTCCTAAATCCTAAAAATTCAAATCCTAAAAAAAATTACCAAACATAACCCTAATTTCCATAAAGATATACAAACCAATTTGAAAATAAATCTCAATCTAAAGAAATCCTAAGTCTAATAGCAATATCAATCTAATTCCATGTAAAAATCTCCAAAATAACGAAAGACAACTTTTGGTCAAACCCGTTCTGGCGCGGTCGGGCCAAACATATGTTTGAAACAGGCGCTGCCATGCCACCCTTCCAAGGTTTTCATATTCATCTACAACGCTACCGCTACACTTTCAGAATCGGTATCGACGTCATTGCTATATTCATCCAGAGATTTTGACATTTCGTTTCAGTGCTACCGTGCCAAATTTATATCGAGAAACGGTGGTGCCGCGCCTACCATCCAGAGACTCTTCTCGACTCTGTCCACATAGCGTTGTCGCGCTCCACTTGCCTTTAGCCATGACGCGGCCACGCCTCCCTTGCTGCTCAGCAACATAATTTTTTTTATCTTCAATTCAGCTCCAAATCAGCCCTTTTCATCCTTCAGCTCCAAATTCTTTTGAAAACAATAAATAACCTTATAAGTCTATATACATATGAATCATGTCATAAAACTAACCGTAAAGGAATAAAAAATCATGAATATTGTGTACTTATCAAATTTTCCCACATTTAGTCTTTTACACATCCTCGTGTAAACCAACCCAAGAGCTATAATACCTTTCAACATAATTCTTTCCAACCAAAGTGTCAAAAAGTTCAAGTTACAAATCATGATTATCAACACTAATCTCACAGAAATCCAATCAGCGCCTCATTAGCTAACTCACAAGTACCTACCAGCTTGCCCTATCACCAATGAATTTCATCAAATTAAATTGGATCCACATAAGCAGCTTTCCTATCATCTCCATACTTACTTAACTTAGTTATCATGAAACAAAAATCGTGCACACTGACTTATAACCCAAAATAGTTTCCCTTGCTTTTCAATTTTTTTTCTTTCAAAGAACTTTCTCTTTAACACAGATGAATGTATTTTCATGTTTTTCTCATATTTTTTTCCTCTTTTCTTGACACGTGTAATGTCTCATTTTCTTAAGCTTTTAAGTTTTACCCATGTAGCAAACTTTCCATCAGCGACTCCCAAACCAGATGGTCTTAGGGCGCTGGGTGTAGAGACACCCATAAGGCTTACTTATTCAAATAACAAAGGCTATAAAAGTTGACTAGTCAAGCTGCTTTTATTCATCACACTTTTCAACGTGAATATCGATACTTCCTGAGGCTTGGAATGAACATGAAGCAGATTTTGTAAATCTTCATTTTTTTTCACCTCAAGGTGGTGAAACAATATAAGCAGTTAAACAATTCTAAATCATGAAATCAGTGCACATAGACAACTCCACAAATAACTCAGCCAAATAAGCATGTTTCTTATATTCGAGTACTCATGTATCACAAATTCAATTCAAATACATTATTATGGATCATGACTTAGTTTACATCATTTATTAACTAATTAAGCATCAAACAGATTCTGAAATTTAGCATTAATTTTCAATCTCTGACTTTAACCTTTAAAAACTTAGCTAAATAGAATCATGAAACCAAAGCCAAAAATTTTCAAAAATTTTAAGCCATCAATTTTTTCAAATTCCTCATCAGAAATGGATTGATTACTATACTTGTAAGACCCCAACTTTTATAAATAAAGATTAATTTTTCTCGAAATATATTTTTGACTATTATGGTGTGGATTTGATATAATGTTATAGTTGTGGATAATATTTACAAATTTTGCAAAGTAAGTAAGTGGTTATAAAATATTCGATTAGTCGGGGAATATTCGTTTTAACAAGGAATATTCGTACGATTGTACAATCATTGGTGGACCCCACAACAAAAGTATTGTCGGAGTTAAAAAACGACATAAATATCTTTTATAAAAATAACGGCGAAAGTTTTACCGTTAAACTATTGAACTACCCGGTAGTAAGTACAATAATACATGTGGTTGTATAGTAGCACACGGTATTGTACAGTATCTTTGATTATTGATGCTTACGTGAGAAGTCACTCAGTTATACTCAAATTATTGCTATAGTAATTGCTCCATAATATCTCTCATTATTGATTCAATTATTGTCACAGTATCATCTACATAATATTTTATATTATTAAATTAATAATTGAGATGACAAAGTTATTCATATTATTATTTGCAATATTGATGATGTCTAGAAAGTTCTGTCGAGGAGATGTTTGGTCACCTAATTGCATGCCAATAAAGAGAAATCCTTATCGGAAAGCCCCCTCTTTCCTGGAAATGATCTGGTTGTTAAATATTGTGAGTTATAATATTAATGATAAATAAGTTCGTGTTGATTAAAGATAAAATTGATATTTCCATTGTGTTGGGATTATTAGTGTTAATGGAAATCGACATCTATTTCGATAATAATTAATTTCTGGAGGTTAAATTGACCAATCGGGTAATTAATCAGATAAATGAGTAATTAATTGCTATTAATTCACATGCTTATAACTATTTATTCACATGTATGTACTATTGATTCACATGCATGTAATATTAGGGGAGATGGTGCAAGATTGATAATACTTGAGTGACTAAATTAAAAATAGAGGTATAGATGAAGGTACTATACTGTAACTATTTTTTTCACATGTATAAAACTATTGATTCACATAAATGTACTATTGATTCATATGCATGTACTATTAAGAGAGGTGGTGCAAGTTTGATAATACTTGCAGGACTAAATTAAAAATGAAGGAAAGATAAATGTATTACACGGTAATATTTCGAGTCCCAAAGCGTGCAATTATCGAAACTATATTTTCCTATAAATAGAAGCTCATTCTTATTTCATTCTCACCAATTCACTAAGACTCACAAGAGCAATTATAGAGAGAGAAGTTATAGAGAGAAGCTATAGTGAGAAAGAAGAAGAGTATTCTGCTACTTCACTATTCCAGTATCCAGTCTTCTTCTAAGTTAAGGGATATTATTTTTTTCAGTATTCATAAGAAATAATATTTTCTTCCATACTCTGTAGTATGTGAGTAATATTATTTCGTTTCGTATTCCTAATTCTACACTCATTCTGTTAAAGTATTGTTTCTATACTCCGTGAAATTAGTAGAATATTCTTGAAATTTGCGCTTCATCTAGTATCATTTCACAAGGATATTTTTCTGAACATTCTTGTTAAATTTTAAGCTTTTCATGCCGGAGTACTGTTCACGAAATACTATTCACAAAGTACTATTCACGGGGTACTATTCACGAGTACTATTCATAAAGTACCATTCACATATACTATTCATAAAGTACTATTCATGGGATACTATTCATCCGGGGTACTATTCATGACAAAAATTGATTTCTTTTCTGTTCAAATCATTTTTGTTACAATATTATTCTTGAATTTTACTCCACAAAGCAGTATCATGTTGACAATTTAGACATTATTGAATTCTGGATAAATTAATTTATAAATCTTTAAAAATTTATCCTTTGTTTTCTTTTAATTGAATTCTTATATTATTGTCATCATCCTCATACTTATATTGTGATGAAAATCATCTTTGGCTTACGTGCATAAATGAACTTTTGATTGGAATGATTATGACCAGGGATCATTCGGTATAATCATGATCTGTAATGTTACAAATAATGTGGTAAAAGTCCTCATTGGCCCGTAGTGCATTGAGGGACAGTTGTTGGTATGATCATGACCATTGATAATTATATGAATATCCTTGGCCCGTAGTGCAGATATGATTCGATGATGTGGTTTATTTATTAAGCCGAGTCTGAGCGATAAAGTTGATGAAAAACTTTTTAAATCATAAAAGATAGTAGATATCATGCTCTACTTGACTCTTCTAATGGATTGCTTGTTCCGCTGCAGTTAAACTTGTTGTTTATTAGTTTAACACTGTTGAAGGCTAATGATAATTTATTCTACATTATCTTAGTCATAATATTTCTTACTGGGCTAGTTGAGCTCACCCTTTTGATTTCATTGTTTTCTTCAGGAAATGAGAACGTAACCAGGACTAGTCGGGGAACGGAGTGATGGTCCAAGATGGTGTTATAGTAGTCATTACTATTCTATGAAATAGTGTGATAATAATTATAATGAGGACTCCATTTGTGTTTGGATATTATCTAGAAGACAATATTCGTGTAAAAATTCTCAGCTCATGTTGTATAATTAAGTTTGTATTTGTATTTTGTACCATATATTTGGCGACCTAAGATGGGTGATGTATACCTATTTTGGGGGAGTCATAATACTTACCTAAACCTTCCCCCCACACTCAAACCTTACATTGTCCCCAATGTAAGAAAATCATGCAAAAACGAAAGTAACTACTAACTAATCATCCAATTATCAAACTAAAAAGTAAAGGGATAGAAAAAATCAAATCTGAGTTATTGGGTTGCCTCCCAAGCAACTGCCCTTGTTTATTATCATTGGCTTGACATCATACTTCTCATTCTATGTAATTGGACTTGTGTACTTTAAGTGGACTGATAAAAATTTCACTTCATTAGGAGCATCTTTTAGATCACGGTTTTGCTCCATTACAGCCCTTAAATCCTCCTTGTATATTTTCTTAAGAGATTCCTGCATTATAGAGTCAATAACATCAATAGTAAAAACAGAATTAACATTACCAAGATACCTTTTGACTTCATATATGCCGAATAGGATAATTGCATCATCCAATTCTATAGTTAAGGTCCTATGGTGTTTATCATTCATTATTTTTACTGTTTGCACATATGTATCATCTCTATCCTATTTGTAAAAATCTACAGAACTTATCAAATTATTTTCCTCTTACTCTTGTTCCTTCTCCTCATCAAATTTTGTGTCGACTTTGGACACTACATTTTCAAACATGGCACTGCTATATGTCTCTGAAATAAGCACTGAATCTTCTTGCTCCTCATCATCACATTCCAGGGTAATTGCATTTACTTTCTCAATAATTTGAAGAGGTAACTTCCCTAAGCCTTAAGATTCCGAACTACTAATTGTCATAGCAAGTTGACTCATCTGATTCTCCAACCTGTGGATGGAAGTTCTTGTCTTTTGCTGGAACTATTGCGTCTAATTCATGAATTATTTAAAAATATCCTCCATATATGTTCCAGAATTGACAGGTTCTTCATAGCTCATGTCGGGATGATCTCTCCATCCGGGATTGTGAGTTTCTGCCTAAGGATCATATTTATGTTGATGATGTCCTAAAAATGTCCCCACATCTTTGTCTTGTTGCACAGTTTCATCCTCATGAAATATTAGGCAAACATCACTGGTATGCCCTGACATTGAGCAAATTCAAAAATCCTTTGCAACTTGCATATTCTCTGTAGTCATTTTTCGAACCAAAATAGTTAATTTTAAAAATTTTTGCTCAATATTACTTGTGCTTACCCGTATGATCAGTTCTAGTTCCATACTGCTGTGAGTTAGCTGCCATGTTTGCAATTAAGTTCCTTGGAGCCTCATATATTTGATCTACCAGTGCTCCTCCACTTGCTGCATCAATCATCCTTCTATCCATTGGTAGCAACCCCTCATAGAAGTACTGGATCAATTGATGATCAACAGTTCCGAGAGGTGGACAGCTGGAACACAACTTCTTGAACCATTCTCAATACTCATAGAGAGTCTCTCCATTTAACTGTCCGATTCCACATATTTCCTTCCTTATGTTGGAGACTCTTGATGCAGGAAAATACCTCTTCAAGAATAGCTTTTGCATATCAGTCCATGATCGTATTGATTCCGAAGGAAGATAGTATAACCAGTCTTTAGCCAAATCTGCTATTGAGAATGGAAAAATTATAAGGTTGATCTGCTCTTCTATCACTCCTTGTGATTTCATCGTGGAACACACCATATGGAACTCCTTTAGATGTTTATATGGATCTTCACCTGTAAGACCAAGAAAAGTAGGCAAAAGATAAATTAGACCAGAGTTAAGTTCAAAAGCAACATCTAAAGTAGGATATTTAATACACAGATATGGTTGATTCAGATCAGGAGTAGCTAGTTCCTTTAAAGTTCTGTTGTTGTTTGGAACCGCCATCTCTTCCTATTCAAGTGCTATACTGAGATCAGGTGATGGAACAAGGGTTTCTTCTGTATATGCAGTTTTCTCTATCTCTTGATCAATATTTAAGTCAATAAAGTAAGAGGATTGAGTCATAAAACAAAAACAAAAAGAAAAAGATAATAATAAATAAATAAATGAAAATAAAGAATAAATAAAAATAAATAACACTTCCTCGACAACGACATTAAAATTTGGGAGCTGTCGTTGATACTCCTAAATTAACCTCACTTTCACTAAACAATTAGTAAAGTAGCAAGCAAGGATCGATCCCACAGAGAGTCTATTATTTTATATTTATCCAATTGTTTCCAAGAAGAAGGGGGTTTTGGAGTTTGATTAACTAAATTAAAAAGAGAACAAAGAAGAATGAGTAATATGATTATTCAATGAGTAAAATACCTCAGTTCTGTAGTTCAGTATCACCTTTTCACAAGTATGGATTAATCAAGTTTAAACAATATTTAGCCTTCAATGAGATTAATAACTCTAGATAACTATGATCGCTAATTATCTGTAATTCTCCTTTTATTGTAAATTTAAACCCTAACTATCATATAACCTAGAACTATCAGTTTAGATTTAATCAGCAACATGAAGTATGAGAATTAGGTTGTTCTAAGAAAAAATTACATAATCAAGAATTATTTAACTTGCCTTCTAGTAAGCATAGCAATACTCAAAAGTTTATCCACAATCATGCATTACTAATTGCTAATTGCTTAATACTATATTTTAATCTAGCAGATGATATTTATCAAATTAATATAACTGGCCAAATCAAATCAATCAGATAGAATATCATACAATCAATTAACACAAAGTATCAGAATAAATCTTATACAAGAAGGAATAAATAAATTAAAGTAGATCAAACCGTTAATTATGAATAAGGTTTAGACTAAAAGACAATTTGCACCCAAAACTTTACACCCATTTTGATTTTTTCACCCTAAATTGAAAAAAGTGTCTAAGTACATCCCAAAATTCAATTAAACGTAACAGAAAACACACTTTCTTCAGTTAACCAGTTAAAAGTGACCGGCTAAGGCACTCGTGTGGATCTGGAGGGGTTTTTAAGTCTTTTCCTTCTTATCTTCTCCAACATTGAGCTGAAAAAAGCTACTAAAGCTCAAAGTGATTCAGTAGCATACATGCAACTCGATTAGATTGTAAATCCAAGAAATTCAATCAAGAAAATTAGGGCTCCATGTATCAAAATTGATGGTGCATGAAGAAATCAGAGATGAAGACAGCTTGGAGAAGCTCAAACAATGTCGGTAGAAGATTCCTTAGTTTTCCAGATTGGTTTGAAGATGGGCACGGTGGTTGTAATTTATTCACTTGGATTGATCCTCCAATGTGTGAGCGTTCAATGGAAGTAATACTTGGATTAATTAGAAGATTGGAGAATTTGGATGCTGAAATCAAAGTTCTAAAAGATGAACTGAAATAGTGCAGAATTAGGGCAGGGTTTGTAAAGGGTTTGTTGACTGTAACTTGGGTTGTGATTTTCTATTTCATGTTCATCTCAACAAAGGACGAAACACCCCTCCAGACTTGAAAACAAGCAACTTGGATTGTAAATTGCAACTTGGCTATGTATGTATTGGTAGTAGTCTGACTAAATATGACAGCTTTTGTGGGCAATTACTGGGAATGGAATTTATGGGATTGTAATTTCTAGCAATATAGTAGTAGAAATTAAGAGCAATATGGAATGTAATTGCTAGGCATCTATTTTGTGGGAAGTTTATTGGTTGTAATTTATGGGCACTTTCTTTGAATGAAGATGTTGTAAACCTGTTGACTTTTTATTATTGTGCATGTATGAATTGGTGCAAGTTTATAGTAAAATGGTTGGTGTCCAAGTTATGACATCTGCTGCACATTACTTGAACACCAATCATACTTCTATAATAACAAGCCCTGCATTAATGCACAAAACAGAGGCATTCAATTACCAAAGGCAATTCAATTAAGCCCTGCATTAATGCTGTAAGCTGCTATTGCCATTCAATTAACAAAAATAAGAGGCAATTCAAAACTGCTATTGCCATTCAATTAAGTATTCAAATCCTAATACATGTCACAATGCAGAGGCAATTCAAAACTATTGACTTAACATGCCTATTAACAAAAAACATTATACACTGTAATTTAAAATCCCAACCACACCTTCTTAGTCCTAGGAAACATACATACATCAAATGTATTCATAACACTGCAATTTTATATACCCAAAAAAGAACAAAAAGATTCCAAAAATCCCATCCCAACACTATTTATCTGCAGTAGGCCCTCCACTGTTTGGTTTCCTAAACTGGATTTTCTCCCTTTTGGATCTTGTTGCAGCTTCTAGGTCTCTTAGTGTTGTACATTGTTTTCCCTTCCATGTGTAGTCTTTGGGTTGTAATATATCATCTGAGTCCTTTCTTTGGCTACCCTCATAATGGATTCCACCTTGCCACTTTGTAAAACCTCCTACTTGCCCTTGATCAACATTCATTCCACCTTCTGCTTGCTCTTGATCAACATTCATTCCACCTGGCTGCATTGTAGACTCTTGTGTTGTAGCTTGGGAAGTCTTTTGAACCTTTCTAGCCCTCTTAGACTTTGGAGGAGGTTGAGAGGATTGACTTTGTGGAGTCTGGGAAGATTGTGAAATCACATCTGGCTGCTTATTGAGTTTCTGAAAACAGACAAACATAAATGTATTAAACCCAATATAGGATCTTGAAAAAACATAAATAGAAACACACACTTAACTTACTTGAGGACACCTTCTTGAATTGTGACCCCATTCCTTGTAAAATCCATATTTCAATGATGTTCCTTTCTTCTTCAAACTTATACCTTATGGATATGATTATGGAATATCATTACTTTTCCTCCTAACAACTTTAGGCCTGTCTACAGGAGTATGTTTAACTGGTGGCAAAGGTGGCTCAATCCCAGTAGGATCCCACTCAGATCTGTGCCTTATAAGCTCAATGTTGTGACTGCAAATCTTTAGATACATGTCCTTGTTAGAGTTTATGCCCTAGAGGCCAATTATTTGATATAATTGCTTAACATTTTTGATATTATATTTGATGGAATAAATGAATTATTTTATTATGGTTTTATTTACTGCGTTATATAAATGTTAACATAATAAAATTCCTTAGAATAGTGATACAAATTATATGGCTTCAAGTATGTGGCTTGAACATGAGATCATATAATTACAATTAGTATCATTGCTCTTAAATGTCCCTAGTCGAATATCATTATTAATGGGACAACAATGATACATTGAGACTAGTATGTGGATTGACTGATGGCCAAATTTTATTGGTCATAAATATATGAGATATTGAGTCAATGCATAGGTACATGTTAGAGAACAATGTTCTAGACAGAACCACCATGAGAATTCTACGCGGAGCATTATGCAAAGTTTCATTAGCAATTCTCATAGTGACAATGATATAATGATCCTCTGACCTGAAATCACTATATTACTACACGAGAATTATGTACTTTGATATCATCAAAGGTCACCTTTAATAAGGTGGACAATAAAGGTGATTATTGGGTACATCATGAATCTTGTGAGGAATATGAGTGATCTATATGGAATTTAACCATCCTATATATTAGGGGTGATATTCATTGGCATCTTGATTGAGTAGGACTATAAAATGCATGGCCATGCTCAAATAGTGATTTATTTCATATAGTCTACTCATTGATCAAGAAAACTCAGATTAAATTACGAAGAGTATGACACATTCCATGCCTCAAGTTTAATTTAGAATGTCAAGGTTAAAAGGATTAAATTATATTGAAACATTGGTCACGAAAAGGTTGCATCGAATCATCGATCTTATTATTAATTGGGTAACAGTGATGCATTAATAGATGCCTCTCACCGTTTATAATTTTATAATATGATTTTAAGATTATTGCCAACGTAATAATAACCTATAGGGTCACACACTTAGAACGTAATTAAAAGGGAATTAATTTAAATTGTACGGATTTAAATATATCAATATGATTGATAATATTTAAATTAAAAGGATAATTTGTATATATATGTATATTAATTAAGTAAGAATTAATTAAGATATAACATATATAAATTCGAAATTTTTTTTATTTAGATTAGGTTTTGATTAATTTCTTTTGACTGCTATATATATATATATATATATATATATGATATATCAGCCATTTTAAGAGGATAATCAAAAACCTAAAACCTAAAACCCTAGCCGCTCTTACAGAGAGACTAGAGATAAAAACTTCAGAAAATCCAGATCTTTGGTGGCTAGTACCGCGGTTCTCTTTACTGCAGATCGTGTGACGATTCGCGGGATGTTAGTGTAGATACCGTAGAGACGCAGTTCCATTAGATTGTTGAAGATTCGAAGCCGTTCTAGAATTTTCTATCGTATCCATTCTAGCTTGGATAATCGGTAAAATATCTAAACCTCTGAATTATTATGTTTTCGCATGGATCCTATTTTAGGGTTTTATAAATTATTTTGTAAATTTTATATTCCGCTGTGTTTTTGTGTCGAAATCCCTACAGTCATTGGTTAAACACTCATGTACATATGTGTATGGATCATGTCCTATTTTGTTAATGCATGATACAACATGACCACAAGGTATTCTAGAGAAGTCCCACCTCCTACAAGTACATGTTTTATTCCCCAAATCCACCACAAATGAATAACCCCCAGAAGTCATAGTCACTGTAAACCTCCCACCACCACTTGACCACAATGACAATTCACCCCTTGCCTGACCTTTCTATTTCTCTACTTTTTTAGCTATTCTAGGGTACACTACACCATTATGTTTAAACATCATTTCCCTCATTTTAACAATCCTATTCATTCAATATAATCTAAGTCCTTCTAAACACCCTATTACTGGTTTCACTCTAGCCTTAAGAATTTTTCTATTAAATACCTCACAATGGTTATTGACATACATGTCACTTTTGCATATGGTCTGAAAATGAGACCTACTCCACTGAGCAGGTGGCTTAGGAGCTATCCATTCATATGCACTCTTATCTTCCTTTTTTAACACCTCCATTGCCTTTTGAAAGACATAAGGATTTGTAGCTTTGATAGCATTCCAAATCAATTTTCTTAATCCAGAGCCTTTATGTTTTTGCCAAAAGTTCCTATATAAATGCATAACATAATGTATGTGTTTAACACCTGGGACCACAGCTTCTAAAGCATTATCAAACCCTGAGGACAAAAAAGGTAATTTATCATAAACATGCAATCAATGTAATAATTAATGGAATAAAATATATATAAATGGAGAGATGTTTATACCTATTGTTTATCTGAAATGAATGTCCAGCCTCCATCATTTGCAATCCCAAGATCTTCCACCAGCAAGTTCATAAATCACACCCAAGACTGAGTGTTCTTAGATTCAACAATGGCCCAAGCAACTGGCCACATCCCATTATTAGGGTTAACACCAACTGCATTCAATAACTGACCCCCATATGGTCCTTTGAGAAAATAGCCATCAAGCCTCACCAGTGGTCTAGACCCCAATTTAAATCCTTCTTTTAGTGGCTGCAGACAGACATAAAATCTCAAAAATCTGCCTAAGTCTTATCCCTGATCTGGTTCTGCTCTCTTTAAGACACAAGTACTCCCAGGCATGACTCTTCTAAGCTCTGCAGCATAGTCCAAAACCAATCCATACTCCTCCTCAGCACCCTCTTCAATGTTTTTCATTGCTCTTTTCTTAGCTCTGTATGCTAGGCTCCTTAATACCCCAATATCCAAATCTTTAATTACTTTAGTATAAAACTGATCTAATCCCCATGTTGGATTCATCCGAAGATCATCTTCATATTTTTTGGCAATCCATTATGCATTTATACAATAATTATTCCACTCTCTGCAATAAGTATGCACTTTTTGTAACCTAGTGATTTTAAATGTGAGCTCTCTTTGCACCTTTGAAACATAGAAGTACCATGTATATGGCTCCACACACCTTGATTGGATTTTATTTGACAGGTTCTTCTTAAAATACACCTTCCTTCCTTGTTTGATGCCATAATTTCTGATTGCTGCCCTCACTTCAGTGACATTGGTAAATGTCATTCCCAACTAAAACTCAGGATCCTCTATGACACCTTCCCTTAATTTTGGATACCTTTTATGTTCTTGTTCAGGTGGTTCAGGGTCAAACTCATCAACCATAGGCATCCTTTCCACATCAGAGTCATCATAGTCAAAGGATGAAAATCATAGTTCATGTGGTTCTTCTTGTGAAGTTTAGGTTTCTGCAGTTTGTTTTCCCTTCCATTTGTTAGTGGAAAATCTTGTTCCTTTTTTAGTTCCTTTTCCTTTGCCTTTCTGTGTTACAGTTGCACCCTTCCCTCCCCTTTGTTAGTTACCCCATCCTCAGTCCCCCTAGTCTGATCACCCTCTGCCCCATCTTCGCCTCCCCAGGTCTAATCACCCTCTACCCCCTCCCCAAATTCACCACTCTCAGTCCCCCCAGTCTGATCACCCTCATCCCCCTCCCCAATTTCATCATCCTCTTCATCCTCAATTGATTCTCCCATTGAACTATCCACATAACTTTCATCAGTTGACTCTATTTCATCATCCCCAATTGATATCAAATCTTTGTATTCATTATTATTATCACCTTCAACTTCAAAGTTAGCCTCTACTCCCACAGGTCTAATCACCTCTAAATATATTTCAATTAGTCCACTAGAAGGGATAAGCATACACATTGTTAAAACATCATCATCATTTTCTAACCCCCATAATCCCCTCTCCATATCAGTTGCAAGTGACTTATAATGGAACTTTAGGTGTCCAACTTGATATCCCAACTCCTTCCCCATGTTACATATGTCAAGTAAAGAGATGTAATCAGGATGACAGAAATCAAAAAAATTAAAAGTACCTCCCACATACTATTTATGCGGGCTCTCATCAAAGTGTCCACTATGAAAAAAATTAACTGTAAAATATTCCTTATTGCCTGCATAGCCACAAACACAAAGTAAACACTGTCGGTTAAATGTGTGGACCACATCATATATAATTGACTAAAATCCCGAAATTGTAAGAAAAGAGTAAAGAATCTTATATATTGATCATCAAAAGGGTCCACTACCCAGCTTTATACTATTTAATGATGGATACCATTCCAGTTTACAATAAAAAGAAGTTAATAAACTACAAAAAAACATAATAAATTATAAAAAGAACACATTAAATTACACCAACCCATTATTCAAGATATTCTTTGAAGCACTTACGGTATTCTGGGACACCCTTCACTCCATAAACATCATTGTCTTCTGAATCCCTCAAGAATCGCGAATCACTCATTGTTCCACTTCTCCTTCAGATTGTGAACCCTAGCCCAACTTATTTGGGGATATTTGTCTGATAACCAACATAAGTAAATATCTAGTGTAAATGTAACTGCAATTTGGCATAAATGTAAACTACCAAGCTTACCCCTCTCAGAATAAATATTACTGACCTTAATGAATCACTTTTGGCCAGTTAATTAACCAAAAGTGCTTTCACATTATGTTTAATTGAAGTTTGGAGTGTACTTAGACATCTTTTTTAATTTGGGGTAGAAAAGTCAACATATGTGTAAAGTTTGGGGTGAAAATTGTCTTTTAGTATAAGGTTTAAAATCCTTGTGAACTAAAATAGAGAATTTAGCTCGACATGCCATCAAGTCTGCACTCCAATGATGTAGATGATAGATGATCGAATATTCAATGCCTATTAAATGTGACGCCCCCAAAATAGGTATACATCACCCATCTTGGGTCGCCAAAAACATGGTACAGAAAACAACAACTTTATTATTACAATTGTCGTGCAAAATACGACAACACATATTGTGAGTTTAAATACAAATATTGTATTCTTGACAATATCCATACTCAAATAAGTCCTCATTACAATTATTGATACACTATTTTACAAAAATAGTGAGAACTGCTAAAATAACTTTTTAGAACCATCATTCCATACCCCGACTAGTTCCCGCTATATTCTCGCCTCCTGAGAATAAAAATGGAACAAAAAGGAAAAGGGTGAGCTCAACTAGCCCAGTAAAGAATATTATGACTAAGATAATGAATAATAAATTATTGTTAGTGTGAGACCCCGAATTTTATGAAATGAAAGTATTCAATTTTCTTATAATTATTCTATCTAGTAAATGGTTAAATTGATAAAAGGTTAAAGTTAAGGGTGATATTTGAAATTTTTTCAAAGTAAGCAAGTTGTCATAAAATAATCGGTGATAAAAGTACAGTAATACGCGTGGTTGCATAGTAGTACACGGTATTGATTATTGATGCTTATGTGAGAAGTCACTCGATTTTATTCAATTATTGTCACAATATTTTATATTATTAAATCAATAATTGAGACGACAAAGTTATTCATATTATTATTTTCAATATTGACAATGTCTAGAAGTTTTGTCAAGGAGAGGTTTGGTCACCTAATTGCGTGCCAATAAGGAGAAATCCTTATCGGAAAGCCTCCTCTTTCCTGGGAACGACCTGGTTGATAAATATTGTGAATTATAATATTAATGATGAATAAGTTCGTGTTGATTAAATATGACATTGATAGTTCCATTGTGTGGGAATTATTAGTGTTAGTGAAAATCGACATTTATTTCGATAATAATTAATGTCTGGAGGTTATATCGACCAATCGGGTAATTAATCGGATAAATGAGTAATTAATTGTTATTGATTCACATGATTATAACTATTTGTTCACATGTGTGTACTATTGATTCACATTCATTTACTATTAGGGGAGTTGGTGCAAGATTGATAATACTTGCATGACTAAGTTAAAAATAGAGGTATTGATGGAGGTACTATACTGTAATTCGTATTTTCACATGTTTAGAACTATTGAGTCACATGATTTACTATTGATTCACATGATTTACTATTAGGGGAGGTGGTTCAAATTTGATAATACTTGCAGGACTAAATTAAAAATGAAGAAAAAGAGGAAGGTATTATACTGTAATATTTCGAGCCCCAAAACGTGCAATTATTGAAACTATATTTTCTTATAAATAGAAGCTCATTCTTCCTTCATTTCTCACCAATTCACTAAGTCTAACAAGAGCAATTATAGAGATAGAAGCTATAGAGAGAGAAGCTATAAAGAGAAAGAAGAAGCGAAGTCTACTACTTCACTACTCTAGTCTCCAGTCTTCTTCTGAGGTAAGGGTTATTTTTTTTTTTTATATTCTGAAGAGATATTATTTTTCGCATTCGTATGAATATTATTATCGTTCAATATTCATTATATTCATTTAATATTCGTAGGGAATATTATTTCCGTTCAATATTCGTAAGGAATATTATTTTATTTCAACCGTTATAAGTAAGGGATTTCTGCCAGGTAGTTTCATAATTTTTTGACCCTCAAAAATTTTGGAAAAATTTGAAATGATACTTTGATGAGTTTTCTAGATTGTCCAAAAATGGCGATTTTTGGATGTATAGATCAGGAGTTATGAATTTTATGGGAAAAGACTATTTTAAAAATAAACCCTTATAACTCCTTGTAGTTAACTCCAAAATTGGTAAAATTTTTATTGGGAGTACATCTATATAACAACAAGATATACCTCAGAAATTTGAAATTTTTTGGAAAAAGTACGCTTTTGATAAATGTCTAAATATTCTAGTAGCTTTTAGCCATATGAAAAATAGTAAATGAATTTTAAAATTACGAGAAAAATATATGTTCAATATGGGACTATATTCTGCTAAATCCCAAAAAGAAAATTTATTTGTACTTGATTTGGTATTTTCATGAAAATAGACTAGTTATGAGTAAATGAATTAAATATGTTATGTGAAGTAAAAAATTGGAAAATAGAATTTTATGGCTTGAGAATCCTATATAAGGTATATGCATTTTTATGAGAGTTTTGATTATTGGTGATGAAATCTTATGAGTTTGTCATTTTAGGATGATTAAATGCATTAATTAGTAAAGTGTAAACAATTAAAATAAATTGTTTATAAGTTTAAGAAATGATTAAAATATTGTGGTAATATTAATAATATTAGATTATGAGATTATTAAGTGATTTATAATATTTGGATTAAGGTGTTATAAATATTGATATGTATTTTATTGTGAACCTTTATCTTTTTGTGCCAGGGTTATTATTAACGTATACGACACTATTCACGTATACGACACTATTCATGTATATGACACTATTTGCATATAACATTATTTATGTATACGGTACTATGTACAAATACGGAGTACTACTCAGCAGTTGTTATTCACGAGTTACTATTCACCCGATTACTATTCACTCTAGTATCATTCACTCGGGTATTCGGGACACTTTTTGTGTACTATTCACGGGGTACTATTTCCGAAGTACTATTCACGGGGTACTATTCACCTAAAAAATATATTTCTTTTATGTCCAAATTATTTTTGGTACATGAATATTATTTTTGAATTTTACTCTACAAAGCAGTATCATGTTGACAATTTGAACGCTATTGATTTCTGGATAAATTAAATTATAAATCTTTAAAATTTATCCTTGAACTTGTTTTATTGAATTATTATGTCATTGTCATCATCCTCATGCTTATATTGTGATTAAAGTCATATTTGGCTTACGTGCATAGATGGACTTGGTATGATTATGACCATGGATAATTCGGTATAATCATGACCGTAATGTGACGAATGATGTGGTGAAAGTCCTCATTGGCCTGTAATTCATTGATGGATAGTTGTTGGTATGATTATGACCAGAGATTATTCGGTATAATTATGACCATTGAGGATTACATGAATATCCTTGGCCGTGGTGCAGGGATGATTTGATTTTATTTATTAAGCCGAGTCTCATCGATATAGTTGATCAAAAACTTTTTAAATCATAGAAGATAGTAGATTTTATGCTCTACTTGACTCTTCTAATGGATTGCTTATTTTCGCTGCAGTTGTTGATCTAAAACTTGTTGTCTATTGTATTCTATCAGTTGTTATACTGTTGAAGGCTAAGGATAATTTATTCTGCATTATCTTAGTTATAATATTTCTTACTAGGCTAGTTGAGCTCACCCTTTCTTTCATTGTTCTCTTCAGGAAATGACAATATAATTGGGACTGGTCGGGGAATGGATTGACGGTCCGAGATGGTGGCTATAGTAGTCATCACTATTTTTATAAAATAGTGTGATAATAATTGTAATGAGGACTCCA